>JAQNBH010000007.1:19026315-19481315 GCA_028752905.1 Cladorhizidae sp. MBARI D1340-BT2 | reverse complement strand
ATGATAAAAATAATAACAAATAATAATAAAATAATACTAATAATAATAGTAATAATAATAAAATAATCCTAATAATAATAGTAATAATAATAAAATAATAATAGTATTAATAATAAAATAATACTACTAATAATAGTAATATTAATAAAATAATAATAGTAGTAATAATAATAAGGACCACAACAAAAACAACAATTAAGTCAGATCATCTGGCACTATTTTGTAGTGACCACCACAGCAACATCCCTCCTGTAGAATGCCCAGGATTACATGGTGAGAGCCTATCTATTGGCATGTGCTCAGTTGTAAGAAAAGCGGAGGGTGGCATTATCAATACGGGACCATTATATACAGAGCTCTGCCCACAGCACATATCCTAGAACCATTAGGTCTGAACCGCACAGATGGCAGGTGACCGGATGGGGCAACAACGATCCCCTGGAAGAATGGCAAGCCACTAGTATGGGACGCGACTTGCCCGGACACATTTGCACAGCACTAATGCTAGGCCACCAATAGTGCTGGAGCAGTGGGGAGAGGAAGTCAGCCAAGTACACCACCTTAGGGCCTGGCTATGCCTTCGCACTTGTGGCTATTGAAACTTTGGGGCCATTGGGATGAGGACACTGGCCTTTTTTAAGGCGCTAGGCTACAAATAGATACTAGAGAGGTGAGGCAAGAACATACCTCCTTCAGCATCTCCCTGGAGCTGTGCAGAGATGGAATGCAGCATCAGTGGTGGGCTCAGTGCAGGAGTTAGACTTGTTCCATAACTAGATAACTGATCAATGCAGTTCTTGTCTTGTTTTTTTTAAATATAATAATAAAGCAATCAATCAATATCAATAATAAAAACATATAATAATAAAGTTTTAAAATGTAAAACAATGATAATAATAATCAATAAATTAATGTATAACTAAATTTAAAAAAATTATTATTATATTTATTTTTATTCTGGAACTACAATTGTTGTTAGCTAGCTATAGCTTTCACTATATTATGTTATAATTATTAGATGATCTACAACTGTTGTTAGCTAGCTATAGCTTTCACTTATGTGAATTAACTTAGATGATCTACAACTGTTGTTAGCTAGCTATAGCTTGCACTGCATGTGAATTAACTTATAATTATTAGATGATCTGGAAACTAGCTGTAGCTTTCACTGCATGACTAATTAACTAGTACATATACCTCTAGTCATCTGGAAACATTTAGCTATGGATGTATCTAGTGGAATATTCTCTCTAGAATGATATATGTTATTTGTAGATATATGTACTAATCTCTGCTGCTACAGATCTGTAGGAAAAGACTAAGCTTTAGCTTGTCTATCACACACCACATATCTAAGTAACCTTCAGCTTGATACACACCACATATCTAAGTAACCTTTAGCTGGTCTATATACACACACCACATATCTAAGTAGCCTTCAGCTTGTCTATATACACACCACACTGAGGGTTGTATGCTTGTATTAATACACCACTTACACACAACTGTTAAGGTTTGAAGTGCCTGCTACATGCACACAACTGTTAAGGTTTGAAGTGCCTGCTACATGCACACAACTGTTAAGGTTTGAAGTGCCTGCTACATGCACACAACTGTTAAGTGTTTGATGTGCCTGCTGCATGCACACAACTGTTAAGTGTTTGAAGTGCCTTCTACATGCACAACAACTGTTAAGGTTTGAAGTGCCTGCTACATGCACACAACTGTTAAGTGTTTGAAGTGCCTGCTACATGCACACAACTGTTAAGGTTTGAAGTGCCTGCTACATGCACACAACTGTTAAGTGTTTGAAGTGCCTGCTACATGCACACAACTAGTCTTTGAAGTGCCTGCTACATGCACACAACTGTTAAGGTTTGAAGTGCCTGCTACATGCACACAACTGTTAAGGTTTGAAGTGCCTGCTACATGCACACAACTGTTAAGTGTTTGAAGTGCCTTCTACATGCACACAACTGTTAAGTGTTTGAAGTGCCTGCTACATGCACACAACTAGTCTTTGAAGTGCCTGCTACATGCACACAACTGTTAAGGTTTGAAGTGCCTGCTACATGCACACAACTGTTAAGGTTTGAAGTGCCTGCTACATGCACACAACTGTTAAGTGTTTGAAGTGCCTTCTACATGCACACAACTGTTAAGGTTTGAAGTGCCTGCTACATGCACACAACTGTTAAGTGTTTGAAGTGCCTGCTACATGCACACAACTGTTAAGTGTTTGAAGTGCCTGCTACATGCACACAACTAGTCTTTGAAGTGCCTGCTACATGCACACAACTGTTAAGGCTTGAAGTGCCTGCTACATGCACACAACTGTTAAGTGTTTGAAGTGCCTGCTACATGCACACAACTGTTAAGTGTTTGAAGTGCCTGCTACATGCACACAATTGGACTAGCACTGTGTGGTAGGCTGCATACTATATGTAATACTGTGTATAAGTGGTGAGGAACAGGTGGACTAGCACTGTGTGTTAGACTGCATACTATATGTAATACTGTGTATAAGTGGTGAGGAACAGGTGGACTAGCACTGTGTGTTAGACTGCATACTATATGTAATACTGTGTATAAGTGGTGAGGAACAGGTGGACTAGCACTGTGTGGTAGGCTGCATACTAGGGATTGATGGTGATGAAGTTAGAAGCAGGTCTACATTAGAGTATCAGCAGGCTCATACTTAGCCACTCCCCCTCCCCGCCCCCTCTCCCCATGATGACTATTGTAGTTATTGTGTAATACACGTGCACATGATCTGCATGTCAGTACTTGCGTAGGTTAGCTAATTCTGACCTCAACAATTATGCGGGAATGAGGTGGGCTAGTGTCATGGCAACAGCCAATTATGATGATGTTGAGTAATCTAAAGGCATTACTGATACTGCAACTCTTCCACAAGTCAGGCCCCTCCCCTCACCTCACAACCCATCAATAGCTGGGCGTGGCTGAGCTTATTCAACCAGGAAATAGCTGGACATAAATTCAGGCGAGAGTGCTGGCTGGTCAGTGCATCTGTGCAGCAAATTGGAGTTCCTCCTTATTTTAGAGTTGTCTATCTGTGCAGCTGTTCAGAATGTTTGTGCTTCATCTTCTTGCAATATTTTGGGGTGAGTTGATATATACTTGCAATATGTTTGGGTGAGTCTCTCCTAGATATGGACATACATACTTGCAATATGTTTGGGTGAGTCTCTCCCAGATATGGACATATATACTTGCAATATATTTAGGTGAGTCTCTCCTAGATATGGACATATATACTTGCAATATGTTTAGGTGAGTCTCTCCTAGATATGGACATATATACTTGCAATATATTTAGGTGAGTCTCTCCTAGATATGGACATATATACTTGCAATATATTTAGGTGAGTCTCTCCTAGATATGGACATATATACTTGCAATATGTTTAGGTGAGTCTCTCCTAGATATGGACATATATACTTGCAGTATGTTTGGGTGAGCCTCTCCTAGATATGGACATATATACTTGCAATATGTTTGGGTGAGTCTCTCCTAGATATGGACATATATACTTGCAATATGTTTGGGTGAGTCTCTCCTAGATATGGACATATATACTTGCAATATGTTTGGGTGAGCCTCTCCTAGATATGGACATATATACTTGCAATATGTTTAGGTGAGGCTCTCCTAGATATGGACATATATACTTGCAATATGTTTGGGTGAGTCTCTCCTAGATATGGACATATATACTTGCAATATGTTTGGGTGAGTCTCTCCTAGATATGGACATATATACTTGCAATATGTTTGGGTGAGCCTCTCCTAGATATGGACATATATACTTGCAAAATGTTTAGGTGAGGCTCTCCTAGATATGGACATATATACTTGCAATATGTTTGGGTGAGTCTCTCCTAGATATGGACATATATACTTGCAATATGTTTGGGTGAGCCTCTCCTAGATATGGACATATATACTTGCAATATGTTTAGGTGAGGCTCTCCTAGATATGGACATATATACTTGCAATATGTTTGGGTGAGTCTCTCCTAGATATGGACATATATACTTGCAATATGTTTGGGTGAGTCTCTCCTAGATATGGACATATATACTTGCAATATGTTTGGGTGAGCCTCTCCTAGATATGGACATATATACTTGCAAAATGTTTAGGTGAGGCTCTCCTAGATATGGACATATATACTTGCAATATGTTTGGGTGAGTCTCTCCTAGATATGGACATATATACTTCTATGGAGTGTAGTCAGATATCTGCTGTTATTTACATTGCAGTTGCCAGTGAGTGTATGTTCGAAGCTGAGGCTGCAGCATCCTCTGTTGAAATCATAACTGAGCCAAGCCGCGGTCCTTTCAGATATTACCAAAACATGACCTTCTTCTGTGAGGTGCAGCCAGGACAAACCAACAACCTCACTTACAATTGGTGGCATGTGGAGGGACGTTGGGAGATCCCGAGTGTTTCCAGGAGGAGTTTCAGCATTACCCGCCCTATTTCCTTCCTTCGCTACGACTGGTTCTTCTGTAGTGTGAGTGTTAATGGAACTGAGCTAGGCAGGGCCGGGAGACTCCTGGAATGGCATGGTAAGTAATAACACATATATATACGTGTAAGCAGGTGCCACTTATAATGACTGCACCTGCCAAACATAACCATGTGCATGGTAAGGTAATAACACTTATACGTGTAAGCAAGTGCCACTTATAATGACTGCACCTGCCAAACATAACCACGCCCACCTCCATGAATAATGTTATGATATGATTGTAGGCTGTGCCAACAAAACTCTAGTAAAAGCACACTACCGTATAGTCAGAAATGTTGAGTGTCAAATTGTTTGATGTTGATTGACATTTGGCAATGGTAGAGTGGGTGTGGCCTAATATCTTCATGGCACGATCAAACGTTAAATTAATGTTGTTTGAAAGGCTGCCATATATGCCATCCTCACCATGACATTCTTGCTGGTCTCTCTCTTGGATAATTTCCAACCATCTTCTCAGATTCCCTTCAGGATCACATGACCTGGTTAAAGAGCTGTGATCTGTATGTACTATACAGAGGTTGAGACATGGTGGAGGGAGCTGGGGGGAATGTACCCCCTAATTTAAGAAGTGGCTGAGCCCCCTAAATAATAATGCTGAGTTACATTATTTTAGATGATATTAACACGCTAGTACTAGCAGTGGTGAGCTAGATTACTATACTCACCACATCTGCTGTTAGCAGCGGCTGAGACATGCAATAGCACATGATAAAAGCAGCAAATGGTAAAGACTCTCAGAGTTATTTGGAAATGTTTAAAGAGACTTGCTTTGGGGAGGATGTGAATGTATCAGATATAACCAGACAACTGCCTCTTCTTTACAATGCTATTAAAAAAAAGGGACACCACCTGTTAGAGAATGTCACCTCAATAAATACTCTCTGTGAAGCCATGATCAGCAGTGTGGTATTTAAAGGTGTGTTTCCTGAAGTTCACCAGTTATACTTAACTCTGCCGACTACTTCTTCCACTTCTGAGAGCTCATTTTCTGCTTGGAAATGGCTGTACCCCTACCTATACTCTTCAATGCCAGAATGCCACATAAACAATTGCTTATTACTACATACACACAAAGAGTATAGGGATGGCCTTAATTTAGTTAGCATCAGCAGCACATGAATTTGTAGGAAGACAAGACAAACAAGTATTTTGGAATAACTAATGTGTGTTTTACTTTTATACAGGCTGGCCCTGGGGCTTTGCTGTGGTTATTGTTCAGCTGCTATGGCACTACATATTACATTGAGCCCCCCAAATGTTTTTGAGCCCCCCAAATGTTTGGAAGTGCCTCAGCCGCTGCAGTGAAATGCTGCCTGATCACTCACACACACACACATAGAGCAACTCCCACATGTGCACACACACACCTACACATAGAACAACTCCCACATGTGCACACACACACACATAGAGCAACTCCCACATGTGCACACACACACCTACACATAGAACAACTCCCACATGTGCACACACACACCTACACATAGAGCAACTCCCACATGTGCACACACACACCTACACATAGAGCAACTCCCACATGTGCACACACACACCTACACATAGAGCAACTCCCACATGTGCACACACACACCTACACATAGAGCAACTCCCACATGTGCACACACACACCTACACATAGAGCAACTTCCTCATGTGCACACACACACCTACACATAGAGCAACTCTCACATACACCTACACATAGAGCAACTCCCACATGTGCACACACACACCTACACATAGAGCAACTTCCTCATGTGCACACACACACCTACACATAGAGCAACTCTCACATACACCTACACATAGAGCAACTCCCACATGTGCACACACACACACCTACACATAGAGCAACTCCCACATGTGCACACATACACCTACACATAGAGCAACTCCCACATGTGCACACATAAATCTACACATAGAGCAACTCCCACATGTGCACACACACACCTACACATAGAGCAACTTCCTCATGTGCACACACACACCTACACATAGAGCAACTCCCACATACACCTACACATAGAGCAACTCCCACATGTGCACACACACACCTACACATAGAGCAACTTCCTCATGTGCACACACACACCTACACATAGAGCAACTCCCACATACACCTACACATAGAGCAACTCCCACATGTGCACACACACACACCTACACATAGAGCAACTCCCACATGTGCACACACACACCTACACATAGAGCAACTCCCACATGTGCACACACACACCTACACATAGAGCAACTTCCACATGTGCACACACACACCTACACATAGAGCAACTCCCACATACACCTACACATAGAGCAACTCCCACATGTGCACACACACACCTACACATAGAGCAACTTCCACATGTGCACACACACACCTACACATAGAGCAACTCCCACATGTGCACACACACACCTACACATAGAGCAACTTCCACATGTGCACACACACATACACACACACACCCTCTCCACACATGTGTGCTGTTGAGACAGGATTCCTTGACCTCGTCACACGTGCTTGGTGCAGGGCACTCCTCACCCAACTCTACTCACCAAATATCATGCACCAAATGTTTGTATTTGATGACTTAATGATACACACTTGTAAGACCACACCCCCAGCTGGACCAAATATCATGCACCAAATGTTTGTATTTGAGGACTTAATGGTACACACTTGTAAGAGCTAATTAAAGTCAATCTTCCAAACTGAGGCCAGCAGGAGTCCTATATATGTACATGACCACACCCCTATGCCCCCAGCATCATGTTGTACAGTCAACAACACACTAATGAATGTACTCTGCACCAATTTACACCAACTATCATAGGAGCACTGCAAACTGACGAGGCCATCACACGAGTCTTCTCACTCCATGAAAGGATGAGTATGAGTATATATATATATCGTGATGACTGGTTTGCTGGGCACATCATCTCCCTGGCGTGGTACCACAATGGAACTGAACTCATCTCTGATGATAGAGTGAACATCACCAATAATGGGACATCACTGACCATATCAAATATGACAGCATCTGATGCAGGCAAGTATGAAGTTAAAGTCAACTCACTAGGGTCTGATCCAGCCATCTGTCAGAGGAATCTTCTGCCTGCGTTGGAGAACGATGTCGAGTTTACTCCAGTCACATTTCTCCTGCAGGAGTCTAATCTTCCCACGTATAATGCGGAGGACGTCATCTTACACTATGCTCTTCCAGCATATGAAGGCACTGCTCATCAAAGCTTTGTGATTCACCACACCTCCATGGTTAATCTACGTGCAGTGCTAGTTGTAGGTGTAGATGATCGCCTATATAAAGATGGTGCACGTGTAGGGGACAGGTCTGCGTACAGCACCACTGTGTCACATGGTAATATATCAACATTGTCTGTGAGGATGACCTACAACAACACTCATGATATTGCTGGACACTACCTACATTATGTAGATGCTTATGGCACCACCTGCCCTGATTATGCTCGACTCTTAAGGGGTTATTATTTCCCAGTCTTCGCACTCTATTTGACTATGAGTTCCCATGGTAAGTTGATGGTGTTGAATATTACTCACTGTAATGAGATTCCGGCCTTGATATTTCCGGACGGCAACTCTGTGTATGTTATGTATGAGCATGTGCAGAACATGGCCGCACATGCAGCAGCTGTGGCACGCGTGCTAGTAGGCAAGACAGAGAATTCGGTAATGAGATTCATAAAGTACACATGCCACACCCTCCACCCTAATGGACACCATCTTAGTACACGTGCAAAGTTGGTGGCTGCCTATTGCTTCTGAGCCGGCCACCGTGGGGGAGGGTGCTGATGAGAGTGGAGTGTAGCTCTTCAGTTAAAGCCTTGCGGGCACATGCATGATCATCACTGCCTCAGTGGCTGGGGCATGGCACACATCAAGTAAGTTTGGATGGGGATACTTGTACACAAGCAGTGCTCACTCACAGCATTGGCTGCTTGGGCACAGACACTGAGCAAACCACTTTCTTTGCTACTTTGAATACGTGCATCTTTCTGCCTTCACATGGAAGCTTTAGAGGGTTGGACATCCTGCGTGAAGCATTTGGAATGAATTGTTCACATTCTTAGCATTCCAGAGCTACATGACGGTATTTCAAAGCTATTTGCACATGTCCGTGATGAACGTCCACAGCTACACACCAATAGATATGAGGGCGTGGTTATCTTCGTGATTTAGATTAGTAGCACGTGCACTAAGCAACTGAGTTATTTGGTAGTCAAAGACTCTGTTCTGCACAAGTTGTTGTCTATTTGCAGAGATAATTATTATTGTTGCATTTGGTCCACTGTTGATTCCTCATCTTGTCTGTCTCTAGTGCCACCAACTTGTCTAATTGCAAGCACCACACAATGTCCGACAACTTGTCCCCCGCAAGGTGAGGCATGTTGCTAAGAGTTGTTAATGCTGACATGGGTCATGTGATCAGGTACGCTGGTCCCTGATTTAAGTGGGAGTAAGTGGGACATGTCTGGTTTGTATCCATGTATGGCTGGCAACCTTTTTTGGACTCCACCGGACCCTCCCATTTCCTATAACTTTCAACTGCACCCACCATAGATTAGACTTTAAAGCTTCGAGGCATGAACCGGCCAGGGGGGAGTGTCTTACAGGCACAAATCCATACCCGTGCTCTTCCCCTGGTTGAGCTACCCAAGACCACCCTGGTCCACCATTCCCGGTTCCTCTGTGTGAGCGTCCATTGAGGACAAAGGAAGACAGACAGAGAGACAGAGAGAAAGGGCTGAGAGAAGTATTAGATAATGGCTGAAGTTCTAGCATTAAACATAGCACATCACTTATGGTGTTGGCCTATGAATAATGTTATGCTCACCTAGACAAGCTATTCCCATTAAGACTGTATCTGACTAATGAGAAATGCAGTCCTCTCCTATGAAATACATTATGCATGCATACTCTGTGCATTGAGGTGGTGGGTTGGGAGTGGCCTGGGCTGCAAGTGGCTGTGGGAATAAAATGTGTCCTTTTCCAAAGCCTTTGCTGCATTGATTGAGTTCTGACATGATCAAACATGTTTCAGTGTGCACAGATGAGGGGCCCTGGACCTCATCTGGACTGGGCACAGTCTTAGTGGGGCTGGTCTTATTCCTTCTGGGGCTGGGCCTCAGTGTTCTACTTGGAGTGGGGGCACTGGCAGCATACAGCAGGTGGAGAAGGGACAGTAGCCGGACCCGACAAGCTACACAGCCAACTCCACCAACATCTTCTCGAGGACCCCTACCAACACTTCCTTGGATACAATCCTCGCCGCCACCAAGCCCCTCCCAACAACCCTTGCCGACAACCACATCCGAACAACCCCAACCAATACCCCCTTCCCAACGACCTTTACCGACACTCCCCTTCCAACAACCCTTGCCAACACCCCCTTCCCAACAACCCTTGCCAATACCTCTCTCCCAACGACCCTTGCCGACACCCCCCTTCCAATGTCCGTGGAAAGCTCCTAACGCTTTATACGACATCATTGAGGATGACACGGCGATGTATGAGGACATGGGCATTCCTAGCCCCAGCTCTAGGCCTGGCACTCCAGATGTGCAGCACCCGCAACATGAATATTATGTACTGGAAAAATAACAAACTTCTACTGCTAAGTATTATATGATCAGCTTTGTGTTAGCAACATTAGTGTGTGAGGTAGCTAGTTATTGTAGAGTGTGTCTAGTGTGAGTCTACATGTATATATTCAATTAATGTTGTCCTAACAAATATATGAATATTTCAACTTTTAAGGATACCATAATTATATAGACTGAGGTTAATAAATATATGCTTGCCTAGACTATATATATAGACTGTGGTTATTATATACATGCCCACTACCACTCTAGATGAGCACACTAGAACACTGAGACAACCACAAACACAATGTCCACTCCCACTCTAGATGAGCACACTAGAACACAGAGACAACCACAAACACAATGTCCACTCCCACTCTAGATGAGCACACTAGAACACAGAGACAACCACAAACACAATGTCCACTCCCACTCTAGATGAGCACACTAGAACACAGAGACAACCACAAACACAATGTCCACTCCCACTCTAGATGAGCACACTAGAACACAGAGACAACCACAAACACAATGCCCACTCCCACTCTAGATGAGCACACTAGAACACAGAGACAACCACAAACATAATGCCCACTCCCACTCTAGATGAGCACACTAGAACACAGAGACAACCACAAACACAATGTCCACTCCCACTCTAGATGAGCACACTAGAACACAGAGACAACCACAAACACAATGTCCACTCCCACTCTAGATGAGCACACTAGAACACAGAGACAACCACAAACACAATGTCCACTCCCACTCTAGATGAGCACACTAGAACACAGAGACAACCACAAACACAATGTCCACTCCCACTCTAGATGAGCACACTAGAACACAGAGACAACCACAAACACAATGTCCACTCCCACTCTAGATGAGCACACTAGAACACAGAGACAACCACAAACACAATGTCCACTCCCACTCTAGATGAGCACACTAGAACACAGAGACAACCACAAACATAATGCCCACTCCCACTCTAGATGAGCACACTAGAACACAGAGACAACCACAAACACAATGTCCACTACCACTCTAGATGAGCACACTAGAACACAGAGACAACCACAAACACAATGTCTACTACCACTCTAGATGAGCACACTAGAACACAGAGACAACCACAAACACAATGTCCACTCCCACTCTAGATGAGCACACTAGAACACAGAGACAACCACAAACACAATGTCCACTCCCACTCTAGATGAGCACACTACAGAGACAACCACAAACATAATGTCCACTCCCACTCTAGATGAGCACACTAGAACACAGAGACAACCACAAACTCAATGTCCACTCCCACTCTATATGAACACACTAGAACACAGAGACAACCACAAACACAATGTCCACTCCCACTCTAGATGAGCACACTAGAACACAGAGACAACCACAAACACAATGTCCACTCCCACTCTAGATGAGCACACTAGAACACAGAGATAACCACAAACATAATGCCCACTCCCACTCTAGATGAGCACACTAGAACACAGAGACAACCACAAACACAATGTCCACTCCCACTCTAGATGAGCACACTGGAACACAGAGACAACCACAAACACAATGTCCACTCCCACTCTAGATGAGCACACTAGAACACAGAGACAACCACAAACACAATGTCCACTCCCACTCTAGATGAGCACACTAGAACACAGAGACAACTACAAACACAATGTCCACTCCCACTCTAGATGAGCACACTAGAACACAGAGACAACCACAAACACAATGTCCACTCCCACTCTAGATGAGCACACTAGAACACAGAGACAACCACAAACACAATGTCCACTGCCACTCTAGATGAGCACACTAGAACACAGAGACAACCACAAACACAATGTCCACTCCCACTCTAGATGAGCACACTAGAACAGAGAGACAACCACAAACACAAAGACCACTCTTAAACTAATAATCACCTGATTATTATTTACTAGCACGCGTGCATTGCACAACTCTATCCTCATAATCACTGGATTATTATTTACTAGCACGTGCCCAGTGCACAACTCTACCCTCATAATATAATCATCACTGGATTATTATTTACTAGCACGCACCCAGTGCACAACTCTATCCTCATAAAATAATCATCACTGGATTATTATTTACTAGCACGCGCCCAGTGCACAACTCTATCCTCATAATATAATCATCAGTGGATTCTTATTTACTAGCACGCGCCCAGTGCACAACTCTATCCTCATAAAATAATCATCACTGGACTATTATTTACTAGCACGCGCCCAGATTGAGGGGGCAAGCGAGCAACAAGGAAGAACTTTTTAATGGCTGACAATCGCAACTGATGCCATGAGCGACCTCTTCCAGGCCTTTAGTGCTATTTCTGGAGCCTTCTGGAGGAGAGCTGCATGGGTACCTGTGCTCACCTGGTTGCCATGAGGCCTTTGCTCTTGCAAGGAGGCACTCCCGGATGCATTTCTTTGCTGAAGGTCTAGTGGACATGGAGTGAGGCACGTAGCAATGGGAAGCTGCTGGCCTCAATGAAGACTCTAATAGCAAACCGCAGCTTATTATATTTGCATTCAACACTTTGAAAAGTTTATTATTGACAAAAACAAATTTGCTATAAATAAGATGGTTGCTAGGCAAATATTATTCAAGGTGAGTTAGGCACATACCCTAACCTTGATTCCAACACTCATTATTAGGAGCACATGTTGTGTTAGGCACATACCCTAACCTTGATTCCAACACTCATTATTAGGGGCACATGTTGTGTTAGGCACATACCCTAACCTTGATTCCAACACTCATTATTAGGGGCACATGTTGTGTTAGGCACATACCCTAACCTTGATTCCAACACTCATGATTAGGGGCACATGTTGTGTTAGGCACATACCCTAACCTTGATTCCAACACTCATTATTAGGGGCACATGTTGTGTTAGGCACATACCCTAACCTTGATTCCAACACTCATTATTAGGGGCACATGTTGTGTTAGGCACATACCCTAACCTTGATTCCAACACTCATTATTAGGACTAAGGTGCACATGTTGTGTTAGGCACATACCCTAACCTTGATTCCAACACTCATTATTAGGGGCACATGTTGTGTTAGGCACATACCCTAACCTTGATTCCAACACACAATATTAGTGGCACATGTTGTGTTAGGCACATACCCTAACCTTGATTCCAACACTCATTATTAGGGTCACATGTTGTGTTAGACAAATACCCTAACCTTGATTCCAACACTCATTATTAGGGGCACATGTTGTGTTAGGCACATACACTAACCTTGATTCCAACACTCATTATTAGGGGCACATGTTGTGTTAGGTACATACCCTAACCTTGATTCCAACACTCATTATTAGGGGCACATGTTGTGTTAGACACATACCATAACCTTGATTCCAACACTCATTATTAGAGGCACATGTTGTGTTAGACACATACCCTAACCTTGATTCCATCACTCATTATTAGGGGCACATGTTGTGTTAGACACATACCATAACCTTGATTCCAACACTCATTATTAGAGGCACATGTTGTGTTAGACACATACCCTAACCTTGATTCCATCACTCATTATTAGGGGCACATGTTGTGTTAGACACATACCATAACCTTGATTCCAACACTCATTATTAGAGGCACATGTTGTGTTAGACACATACCCTAACCTTGATTCCATCACTCATTATTAGGGGCACATGTTGTGTTAGACAAATGACTTGAAGGGCCTCCAAATAGCTCATGCTAACAGAATTCTCAAACCTTACATGGAGTTAAGTGTGTTGATAACTACTCTATACTAAAGCGTCCAAAGCTTGACCTCATGTCATCGGCTTTGGTCTCTACATTACATCTCTGACTCCAGTCTAACATGATTTTGTTTGGAATTGATTTAAGAGCAAATTCAAGTTCCATTCCGCATGTCATTGCACATCTGTTCTTTGAAACTTATTATTCTATGTGCTCACCCTGATCCTGTCAGGAGTGTGACTCACATCTTCATACTTTGATAGGTCACATTATTACCAGCTGTAGTCTGTTACCATGACAACAGAAATACACAGTTTATGGAGGTTCATCAAAGTCGACTCACACTTCAGTGGTGGACGAGGGTACAACAATACCCGACAACTGATCGTCCGTGAGGCACTTGCAGTTTGCAAATATGGCACCAACACAACCTGCGATAAAATAACCCGCCAAAACTGATAACTACAACATTAACAAAATAACCCTGTGCTGTGGCATCAGGGTTACCAGGGTGACCAATGGGAGAGGAGGGAGTGGGGGGAGTGGTTTATACATTTCTCGTTACATTCCTCCCATTACCCTTGCCCCTCCCATACCTCGGCCGCTAATGGAACTGACCTTTAATGACACCTGCAACTAAAATGATAACCTCCACCACTAACTTGACCACACCCACCCACACCTTGCAGTGTCATGCCTCAAAGACCAGTTGTGATGCATGAGGATGGAAGTGGTGCCATGAGCTAACTCAGAGGCTACCACATGTCTCCCGTACAGACCTACTCCCTCACTGGTGCCATGAGCTAACTCAGAGGCAACCACATGTCTCCCGTACAGACCTACTCCCTCACTGGTGCCATGAGCTAACTCAGAGGCAACCACATGTCTCCCGTACAGACCTACTCCCTCACTGGTGCCATGAGCTAACTCAGAGGCAACCACATGTCTCCCGTACAGACCTACTCCCTCACTGGTGCCATGAGCTAACTCAGAGGCAACCACATGTCTCCCGTACAGACCTACTCCCTCACTGGTGCCATGAGCTAACTCAGAGGCAACCACATGTCTCCCGTACAGACCTACTCCCTCACTGGTGCCATGAGCTAACTCAGAGGCAACCACATGTCTCCCGTACAGACCTACTCCCTCACTGGTGCCATGAGCTAACTCAGAGGCAACCACATATCTCCCGTACAGACCTACTCTCTCACTGGTGACTTGAAAATAAGGCAACATAAATAAATAATTTATTAGCTGATGTTCAGTTATGTCATCTGCAAGTAGGAAAC
Source organism: Cladorhizidae sp. MBARI D1340-BT2 (assembly GCA_028752905.1). Classification (NCBI taxonomy): domain Eukaryota; kingdom Metazoa; phylum Porifera; class Demospongiae; order Poecilosclerida; family Cladorhizidae; species Cladorhizidae sp. MBARI D1340-BT2. The sequence goes on along the minus strand of JAQNBH010000007.1, from coordinate 19,466,062 downwards.
TTGCAGATGACTATGTTAATGGTCTGTTTTCGTGCGGCAGGAGCCAGCCATCATCTTCCCTAACATGGTTCAGGGGTCAGGATTTTTGCTGGAGTTAACAAATAAATATTTAAAAATTAGCGATGGGAGGTGTGCCAATGTCCCCTTTTTCACTCACCCCTCCCACCCCCCCCACCCCCCCACCCCAATATAAAAACGTCCACACCTCTGCAAAGCACGGTTGATGTGATTTCAGACACTCAGCCCCTCTAGGTTCTCCTCCCCCCCCCCCCCCCCCCCCCCCACACACACACACACCACATATTCACTAAATAACATGCTTTATTAATAACAAGTGTAGACCACAAACATCTGTAGGACCCTTTACCTACTGAGACACCATCCAGTTCAACCCCATTTCCACCTAAGGATTACTGTAGTACTGTGAGCCACACCCTCACAAAGTTGGTAAAGGGTTCACTTACGAGAAATAGAATAACTGCATTTCATGAGGAACACATATCCACATGTGAACACACACTCTCAGCATGGCTCTAGAGAGATCACTCCTATTAATGTGAATTGTGCTGGACAGTTAGCTAGCCAGTGATTTCTATTCCCATGCCCTGTCTCCCTATTTTAATAAGGCTAAAAGGACAACTTGCGTCCAGCACCTGCAACTATGCAATGAATCACTCCACCTTATCACAATAGTAGAGCACAGACTGAAGACATCTTCCTGAGAACATAACCAGCTATATTATATGCCCAGACTTCAGCACCTCTCACACAAAATACACCTGCTGATTATGAGTCTCTGGCAAGCACTGCAGTTGCTCGCCAGAGACACCAGCCCAAATTACCTTACTTCAGAAGAATTTGCTATTGCTGATAAAAAATAAGATTAGGGGTGTGTCAACTTGAACCACACACCTTGCTTCGCAAGAATTTGTTATTGCTCCCCATCCCGAATGCTCCCCATCCCGAACGGCAAAGAGGTGCAGATATCAGACACATGCACAATTATCAAGTGCAATATAAAACCACGAGTCTTCCCCTACAATGATTATACTGCCCCCAAGGAAACTATCCTCCATACAGTAATGATAGCAACATTAATTGCAACGGCAGTATAATAGTGGTGCTCATTATAAAGAGTCTTATAAGTGGTTGTGGTCTACTAACACTTTTTGGTCTTGTTTCTATTAGCAGCTGCTTACTAGAAGTTACACAGTGTAACTCCAGAACTATTATACCCAATCATAGATGCCACACTTTACCATATTTATTACTAAAGGAGACACATGTCCCTGTGCATAATTATGCACACACACACACACACACACACACACAGATACATGCATCATATGTCCCTATGTATTTAATATACAACACACATAGATACAGTACATGCATCATATGTCCCTATGTATTTTTAGTATACACACACATAGATACATGCATCATATGTCCCTATGTATTTAATATACACATAATCAATTATATAGTGTTGCTGAAGGTCTGTGTTATCAACTATTAAACCTAAGCTTCTGAGGAAAATTACTGATAATTAATAATAATAATAATAATATTAAAATAATAATAATAATAAAATAAGAACAACAATAATAATAATAATAACAATAACAACAACAACAACATAAATATAATAATAATAATAACAATAATAATAATAATAATAATAATGATGATGATGATGATAATAATAATACTAATACTACTAATAATAATAGTAATAATAATAATAATTATTATTATTATTATAACTATTCATAATTTCAAGCTTATAGGGAATTGCTCCCCCCCCACACACACACACATTTCAAGTGGAGCTCTATTGAAAACACTCTTTGTGTCAGTCTGCAGGCCCTTTGGAATGCAGTTATTGGGTAAAGGGTCAATACAACAAGGGAATTCAACCTTTGACCTGTGAGATCAAATGTCAATGTCATTTTGATTGCAGCTTGCTAGTGTTTGAAAGTCGTCTACCCCTACACCTCACCTATGTAGAGCACTAGTCTTGTGCACAGACCCTTTACCAATTTACAGAATCACAAGATATGTATATACATGTATAGACAGATCTACAGAGGCAAAATGCTCAGAAGACCCCCCCCCCCCCCACTGCAGATCCCATTTAGAGATATCCAATCAGAACATGCACAAGTTCTTACGCTGCATATGAACACGCGTATACGTTTTCTGTTACCTGCTTCTTTCAAGGTTCTGCCAGATGGTCTGAACATTACAGGACCTGCTTCACTCTCCAGACCTGTCTTTGTATTGTCATCAAGCTCCTCAGTTACATCAGTAACAGGAAGAAAGAAAGAAAACAGTTTTATTTAAAAAAAGGATAAACTATGTTGAAATGAGCTGGACACACGTATACTGCTATGAGTTTGATGATCCTTAATCATTTAAATCATGTTCACCGATCAAGCTATACAATATCTGTTTAAATGGTAAAGGGTCATCTTTTAACAAGCTGTGGTCTACGGCTATCTCTTGTTTCCTTTCCTTTTTTTACCAAATTACCCCAACATTATTATTTGTTGTTGTTTATGTATGTTGCAGATGGACTACCCCTAAATTATAAGACCACAAAGTTAACTCAGAGCTTCAGAGATGTCTGGAGTTGAAAACACTTTTCCTATCGTTCATTTTAGTACAATTAGTTTCAACTGACGTCATTAAATGTCCTGGGGAATTCCCCTTTGATCACCACTGCTTTTATTATCATCAGGAATACTTCAGTCTTCATCGCCATGGAGACAAAAGTCCTCCCATTGAAATGTTGGCAATAAAAATAAAGCAATGAGAAATCTACAGAATTCTTATACATACACTACACACACCAGTACATGCCAGTTCTTATACATACACTACACACACCAGTACATGCCAGTTCTTATACAGTTCACTACACACACCAGCACATGCCAGTTCTTATACATACACTACACACACCAGCACATGACAGTTCTTATATCTTATACATACACTACACACACCAGCACATGACAGTTCTTATATATACACTACACACACCAGCACATGACAATTCTTATACAGTACACTACACTCACCAGCACATGACAGTTCTTATACATACACTACACACACCAGCACATGCCAGTTTTTATACATACACTACACACATCAGCACATGCCAGTTCTTATACATACACTACACACACCAGCACATGCCAGTTTTTATACATACACTACACACATCAGCACATGCCAGTTCTTATACATACACTACACACACCAGCACATGCCAGTTCTTATACATTCACTACACACACCAGCACATGCCAGTTCTTATACATACACTACACACACCAGCACATGCCAGTTCTTATACATACACTACACACACCAGCAAATGACACCACTTATTCATACACTACACACACCAGCACATGCCAGTTCTTATACATACACTACACACACCAGCACATGCCAGTTCTTATACATACACTACACACACCAGCAAATGACACCACTTATTCATACACTACACACACCAGCACATGCCAGTTCTTATACATACACTACACACATCAGCACATGCCAGTTCTTATACATACACTACACACACCAGCAAATGACACCACTTATTCATACACTACACACACCAGCACATGCCAGTTCTTATACATACACTACACACACCAGCACATGCCAGTTCTTATACAGTTCACTACACACACCAGCACATGCCAGTTCTTAAAATTACACTACACACACCAGCACATGCCAGTTCTTAAAATTACACTACACACACACACGCACATGCCAGTTCTTATACATGTACATACACTACACACACCAGCACATGCCAGTTCTTATACATACACTACACACACAAGCACATGCCAGTTCTTATACAGTACACTACATACACCAGCACATGCCAGTTCTTATACATACACTACACATACCAGTATATACCAGTTCTTATACAGTACGCTACACACACCAGCACATGCCAGTTCTTATACAGTACACTACACACACCAGCACATGCCAGTTCTTATACATACACTACACACACCAGCACATACCAGTTCTTATACAGCACACTACACACACCAGCACATACTACTACTACTACTACTACTACTAGTAATAATAATAATAATAATAATAATAATAATAATAATAATAATAATAATAATAATAATAATAATAATAATAATAATAATAATAATAATAATAATAATAATAATAATAATAATAATAATAATAATAATAATAATAATAATAATAATAATAATAATAATAATAATAATAATAATAATAATAATAATAATAATAATAATAATAATAATAATAATAATAATAATAATAATACTCAGCATTATTATTATATATATTGGAGGTGTGGTCACTATATTGGGGTGACTCTCGTGTTAAAGTGGCAGACAAGCAACAAAGTTGATGCCTCAGCTGACACTGGTATTATAACTATAATGAAGGCGCTGTTCTCTTACAGCTGCGCAGTGAATCCGTGAAGGGTTAAAGTCGTCGCAGCATAATCTATGAAAAGGGAGTCTCGTAGTTTCTGAACCCCAGCAAGTAGATAACAAGTCGCTTGTAAATATAGCTATCTAGCTTGCCTATTGCATAAATAGAAGAGGCTGTAAATCTTTCCTGGCATCCTTGATCATTTCAGATTTTTAAACCTCCCTGTCTCTGGACATTATTCTCATCACTATGAATGCAGCAAATGAAGTCTTGCATGAGCTTCATGTATTAGGGGGGGGGGGGGTTGGGGGGAAATACACCTCGACAATACCAATCATAAGTAATCATAACTTCCACCTACTACCCTCTATCAACATAATTGTTGTACCAAAATGTAGCTTAGAAGATAAGCTATTTAATGATATATTTATCTTTTGTCAAGGAATGAAGAAGAATCGCGTCTTGTTATATTAGAAGAATTTCCACATATTTCCACTAATTTCTCCCTAATTTCTCCCTAATTTCTCACCCAAACTCCATAATTTATATATCACCAAAATGCTTATTGTGTGCTCTCTAACCTAAAGTAATTTATTTTCACTGTTATGAGAATGTGTTGGGTCTAGACCAGCATATCTGCATTTGGTTTGTATGGGATTTCCCCCCTCTCCTGTGGTGCATTATCATACTTATTCAAATACTTTAGGTGAAACTACTACTTGTACTCTTACTTTTAGCATTATTAATGGTTTTTAATTCGAGGACAGGGCAAAAGTTGGATGACACTTTGGCATAAAAAATATCTATGACAAAAGTTAAATACATCATTAAATAGCTTATCTTCTAAGCTAAAATTATGTTGATAGAGGGTAGTGGGTGGAAGTTATGATTGGTATTGTTGAGCGGTATTTTTTTGACATTATTCCCCCCTTATGTTAGCTCCAAAAACACTTAAAAGCTTGCCCCGACTCTTAACTATGGTAGTAAACCAGCAGCCTCCCAAAACATTTAAACCCCTGGAATTTGTCTTTAAGTCTTCTTGTTTCCCTCGCTTATATAACTTATGGAGCATAGTCCATTCATAATGTTATCACTAGAAGACTGCAGATGCTCTGAGAAATTGCTTCAATTCATTTTGACTTTGTGACCAGGATCTATTTGAGGATGCAGTCTACTTGAGGGTGTGGTCTACTTGAAGTTGAAATTTAGTTGAGGAAAATGAAGTGCATATATAGTCCAGGTCATAATACGCTAGATTGATGATGATGACATTACGAGATTTATTAATTTTTTTACATCCCATCCTATAAAGGATTAAGGATTCTTGTTTTTAGTGCCAATGTTTCAACTGGGATACTTCATCAGATGAAGATTGAAATATTTGGGCTGAAACAGAATCTTAAAGTATTTGATGTCAGCTGAAAGTAATCGTAATTTTTTGTTTGGCCACAGCAGATGTTTCTCATCCAGGAAGTAATTAAAACTAATGGGAAGAAAAAAGGGGGGAAAGGGGAAAAAGCAACAATACACTGACTGCTGTGTGAACAATGAGTGTGAACAATGAGTCAGCAAGCCAAGCAAAGGTCAAGACTGTGCTGTGCTTTGAAAAGTCTCGGCTTGAAAAATCAATGCCAAAATTTAGGAATTTTTTTGAGTGGGAGTTTTGGATGAGGGAGGTGGAAGAGAGACAGAAATTTATCTGATGTGGCCTTGTATACTATCCTCTTTTCACAGTACCAGATGTCTTGCATCACCAGTACACAGATGACATGATAACCCAGTCACTTGCTTTGAGAAATTTTAGTAAAGCTATGAAAATATAATCTAAAACTACTGCACTTGCACTAAGCCAATTTGGATGTGGGGTGGGAGCAGAGGAAGGGTAAGAGAGAAGCTGGCTAGCCAGTGACATCACAAAATGGTCCAGTGCCTGCTGGAGGCACTATTGTGGTACACTAATATAATATAAGCTGCTGGGGTATGATGAGGGAAGAGCAATACCTAACGGGTAGTGGGTTGGTGAACGGACTGCCTAAAGACTGTAGATCATCTGCTAGCAATAATCTTACCAGAGTTTATAGTCTGTCTTCCTTTTTCTTTTTCCCTCTTAGTCTTTCTCACTCTCCCTCAAGGAGTAAGTTTTTCTTCAATCGTTTAGTAGCAAAGATTTTGCAACCAAAGATTTTCGATTTTATCTGGCAATCGATTTTTTGTGGACGATTTTTTGTGAACGATTTTTTGTGAACGATTTTTTGTGAACGATTTTTTGTGAACGATTTTTTGTGACATTTTCACTTCACATTTTTGTCGCATTCCGCGCGCAAGCATAATACGACCCGATGTCCTATATATATAGCACGCGGATGAAAAATTTTCAATTCGATTTTGAGAGCACGAAAATCTCTGGTTTCTCGAAGTCATGTCTTCTGTCATGTCTTCTGTCTCTGCTACATCTCAGCAAGTTTTGCCCACTAGGAAAGGTAGGTCACTAAAGCGCAAGTATTTTCGTGGAAAGCGTTAGATAGTAGTACCCGAGCTACCAAAGTAGTTCCTCTCGAGACAACGAGTGGCAAGAAGCTAGCGCTCCCCTTGCCATCGCCCGCTGAACCCTCTGGGAGTGATGAGCCGTGTGCTGAGGATGATACCTCTTGTTCTGACTTCACCAAAAGGATGACTGGCAACCGGTTGATTTCTTGTGAGACGTTGTTGGCAGCTGTGATGACAAAAGCTCAATGCAATAACTGTGGCTCCCCTCTCACTGTTGTGGAGGACCTGGATTTCAGAAAAGGACTCTGCACAAAGATGGCTCTACACTGTACGAATGAAAGTTGTGAAGGAATAGATGCTGTCTTTTCAGATCCACGCACCCAGTCAAGGGAGCTGAATAGCAAGTCTGTCCTAGCAGCTAGGGTTGTTGGTCAGGGGTGTACTGCACTTCAAACATTTACTGCGGTGATGGGCTTGCCACCGTCACTGTCGACGACGGCGTATTCCACGCACAACAAGCGCCTACATGTGGATGCAGATATTGCGAAGGATCGTTCTTTTTCTAGTGCCTCCGCTTACCTACACAGCCTGCACGGAGTTGGACCAGATGTAGTTATCGACGTGGTGGTGACCTGCGACGGGATCTGGTCTCGGCTGGGTTCGTAGGCATCTATGGAATTGTGGTGGTTATTTCTTGGGAGACTGGGCAGGTCCTTGACACTGAGGTCCTGTGTGCAAACGCTGCACGGAATGCTCAAAACACGACTCCATGGACAAGACATCAGCAGAATTCCTGAAGTGGTCGAGTGAGCACAAGGACAAGTGTGAGCTCAACCACCAGGGATCTTCGCCAGCAATGGAGTCGGCAGGTACACTGAGGATCTTTCAACATTCAGTAGCCAAGAACCACCTTCGTTATACGCAGGTATGTTTCATATTATTGTGATTGTAACTTGTAATGTGACATTATATATGATTGATTCAGGTGATAGGCGATGGTGACGTCAAATCCGTGTTAGCCCTAAACAGGGACAAGCCATATGGGGAAGACGTCGTAATTGATAAGCATGAGTGTGTAGGACATGTGCAGAAAAGAATGGGAAAGCGGCTTCATGATCTCAAGAAAAAGACCTTTTACGGTGCAGATGGCAGAAGAATTGTATGGAACAGACGCCTCACGACAGGAATCATCAAGACTCTGCAGCAGCAATGCCATCAGAAATTTTCCCGGAGACGTCGATCGGATGCAAAATGCCATATGGGCATCATTCTACCACTCCTCCTCCACCGACAGCAATCCCGACCACCAGCGCTGTCCAGCTGGCGCGGGGTCCTGGTGCAAGTACAATCGCGCTATTGCTGAAGGCAAGACACCACCACCACATTCTCCAAAGATCGCCACCGATCTGGCACCCTACGTAAAGACCGTGTACGAGAGTCTATGTGACCGTGAATTACTGGATCAGTGTGCCCTTGGCGCAACACAAAACCAAAACGAAAGTTTTAATAGCATCGTCTGGTCCAGATGCCCGAAAACTAGATTCTGCTCTTTTACCACAGTCGAGATTGCTGTTTCTTTGGCAGTGCTCACGTTCAATCACGGTCAGAAGGGTCTCTCTGACCTGTATGAAGCCTTTGTTGGTTGTCCACCAACTGGTTTTACAGTCGAGTTCTTCGAGCATACAGATGCCCGAAGGATAAGGAAAGCTCAACGGGTTGGAGAAGATTGTGCAAAGAGGTGAAGGAAGTGTCTTGTTGGAGGCTGAGTCTGCTGCAGTAGAGGTGGAGGGCATCACATACGAAGCTGTTGGTTTTTAACTTGGTTGACTATCTTTCAATGAATGTTGAAGAATAATTATGTTCTGATTTATACTCAGCTTCAACTTTTTTTGGTCAAAATCGTTTATTTATTGCCTCTAACTCATCAAATATTTATTTTTATCACGCAGGAGGATAAATAGAAAGTGTATGATATATATACATATCATTTGAAAGTACATGGATAGGGCTATCTTTTGGTAGCAAAATTATGTTCATAGTATTATAAACAAAAAAAGGTATGAATAGTTGTATTCGAGACCTTTAGCCCCCCCTTAGGTGTTTTGCTGAGAGTGATTCTATTCTTTTTAATCACCTCAATAAACCAAGGGCCAAGAGCCACTTATATTTCTCCAAGATCTCAGAATGACATCATCAATGTTATTGGCCATGACATAATCTAGTAGCAGAGGTTAAACAAAGTAAATTTTATTCAGTTCTTGCTGATGAAGTTAGCTGCCACAACGTTGAGCAATTACCTAAAGTTAAACAGAGTTAGAGCAGTTGACATTGCTGATGCTCTAGTTAAATGTTTGGAGAATCTTGGTTTATCTTTGAGTGAGTTACGTGGCCAAGGTTATGATGGTGCATCTATACAATGAGTGGACATAAATCAGGTGTTCAGGCAAGAATTCGAGAAAAGCAACCCAAAGCACTATACACGCACTGTGCTTCCCTTTCACTTAATCTTGTGATTGTAAAATCATGCTCTGTTCCAGAAATTAGAAATTGCATTGAGAGTATTAAAAGTATAACCATTTGGATTAAATACTCCCCGAAACGAGAAGCTCTCCTTAAAGCAATTACAGGACATCCATCAAGTAGACAACTTCTGTATTACTCGTTGGGTTGAGAATATAGACGGTTGGGAGCGCTTTTCTTTGGCTCATCCTTTCTTGGTGAAGATGTTCGAAGTAATCCTTTATGGAAGTAGTGATTTTCCTTTATACAATGATGGATGGTCATCAGAGGATAAGCAAAATGCACATGCATATATGAAGAAACTGGAATCTTTTGAATTTACTATTCAATGGTAACCCTTTTTCGGTCTTTATTATACTTTAAACAAGCAGTTGTAAACCTACAAAGCAAAAATAAGGACATAGTGTCTGGTGTCTCCACTGTCATGCAGTGCTGTGAAGAGCTAAAAAAGGTGAGAGAGATATTGAGGCTTATTCCCAGCGCATTTATCTACATAGTTGTAGAATTGCTGAGAAATCAGGTATCTACTACCTGTGAATATTACAGTCAACTCTTCAATTGTTGACTTGAATGAGGCCATAGCATTTTATTCTGAAGATCTTCCAAACCCCAACATCCTCGATGAAGAACTTTGTCGTTGGAAGACCAAATGGCTAGCAGTGAAGCAACAAGATCGTCCAGAAACAATTAGTGACACACTGAAGCAATGTTGCTCCACTTCACTTCCCAACATTTTTACATTGCTCAAGCTTTTTGGATCAATTCCATTAAGCTCATGCTCATGTAAAAGATCGGCATCTGCACTCAGGCGACTTAACAATTACATGCGATGCACACAGTCAGAAGAGCGGCTAAGTGTTTAGCCCTAATTCACATGAACTATGAATATGACATTAACATTGATCATGTATGTAAGCTGTTTTTCCAAAAATATCCACGTCAAATGGAAAACGCAAGTTTACTTTTTTCTTAATTTGTATTAATATGATTTTTGACCATAATTAAACAGAATGATGTGTTTATGACTATTACATGTTAGTTTATGTCTACTACATATTTTGTCATCCCCCTTTCAAAAATCCTGCGTAAAGGCCTGGAAGTGACAAGCAATACTGAGGAAGAAGTTCTAGCCTCCATCAGAAGCATGGCAGTAGGGGATGAGGGAATACCATGGTGTCAAGAGTGATGCTGCAGGGCATGTGTCAAGACAGAGATGAAGGTGTCTGCAATTTTAATGCCAGACTTCGCAGGCAAGCTGACATCTGCTGCTTCACAGTCAGGTGTTTATGCAACCACCCTTACAGATGTCAACTTTACCATTCAGATGATCCATGATCTGCTAATACGTTGGCTCATTCATCAGGAAATCCAACAGGAAGTCCTTGGGAATAAGAACCAGGACATGGACCCGATTGAGACAAAAGAGGTGGGGTGGCGATCTCACACCTCGCTCATGACCGATGGATCACATGGGATTAGCCATACAAAAAATCACCATTCACATACAAGAACGCAAAATGTGAACGGTACAAACAATAATTCATTAGACCATTGGGCCCAACAAGGACAAAACCTCACATAATTCTGCAAAAAGTGTTACCCCTCACAGAGGCCCAAACAACCGAAGTCAATACCTGAACAGGCAGCGAGCGGAACCGGAACTTGACAAAGGACCATTCTTGAAAATGATCACCCTAGTCCACCACATAGTTGATGACAACCTGGGGTTGCGCCAGCGACGCTCTCGACCACAACCAACTGACAGTGATGGCAAGGTTAGACAGGAATGACTACTCCCACTTTGGGGTGGTGCTGCAAACCATTCCACACGGAGGTCCCACAACGGTGGTTGCAGACACCGGCTACCAAAGTTGTTTGATTGGCCTCAAGGCTATATACCGCCCGGATTTTTAAAAACTGATTTCAGTCAGGCAAAAAATGTCAGCCATTAATCAAGCATCCTCGGGGCGGTCCTTCACAGACACATACCTGTACCATTGCACTGGCAAGATGAGGTCTAATTGGGACTAGTCCAAGTTGTCCGCCTAGGCGTCATTGAACTGCATGCATGCATGCACACGTGCGTGCATCACAATGCTAGCCTTTTAGAACCTGAATGTAAGGATACCTATTATCTGACCATATGCCCCTCCCCCCCAAATACCCCCCCCCCCCCCCTTTGTAATTCTGGTGGGAGAGTAACCACGCCCATTAACTTTTTGTGATGCCGTCATTTGGATTTTGAGAGAGAACTCAGGAAGGTCTAACAGCTGTACAACAATTAACACAATCTGGCTCCAGCCAGACCAGCTACTCTGGGTATCAATAGAATAAAGTGGGTTTAACTGACAACACCAATCTGAAATATGTTTCATAAAAGTAAAGGTAAAAGTAAAAAAGTAATTAATAATTCGGAAAGCAAGTGTTATAAGAGCAAGTTTACACAATTACTATTTTGACAGCGAGGTATATATGAGTGGCTTTCTTACACTTAGTAAGAGGTTCACTTGGTTTGGTATCAAAACAGCAGCTACCGCAGTTCAACTCCACAGACCAGTTACATTGATGTTTGGCTTTTGTTCTGTATTACTGTAATATAGAAAGCCCTCATTCAGAGTTAGCATTTGAACATGGAATTGACTCATTATTTTGGTAAATCTTTGGTCGCCAAATGCTGTTTGGTAGCTATATAGCCGACTTCCCACCAAAATGATGAAGTAGACGGAAAAGATGGTGCAAAGAAGACGTAGCGAACAGGTTGGGCAATCCTCTTAGATAACTTCTGGTTCAGAAGTGAAGAGAGAGCACCAACTGTCAACAGAATCTGGTTTCCTTTTGCTGCTGTGAAAAAAGTAGTAGAAGACGTCGATGAAGGGCTGATCAATATTGATGGTAGTGTTTTCATTCCAGCTTTGAACGTTAGATCTGCAAATGGCATATACACCCTACGTCACACAAGGTGGAGTGGACATTCTTGATCAGCTTCTGAACACCAGACCACCTTGCCCCTTTCATGACATCAGTTGTATCAGACATGAAAGCCAAAGTTTTGGAGAAATTAAAGCTCATGATGACTTAAGAGCATCGAAAAGATTTTTTTCCTGTGCTAATATTCACAACTGGCATATCGAGGAATCATGTGCAGACCTCTCCCAACTCAGTATCAAGAACTTGACTAGAATGATGCAGTTTTTTTCATGTTTCTTTGTTGAGGTAACAGGCAAATCCCTTTCCAATCTCTTAATCTGCTTAATTAAGCTGCTGACTAATAGAACAATGAACAAGCATTATCATGTCATGAGCACTTTCAAAGTTTGACATTACAGGTACAACTTCTCACTCAGCTTTAAACACATCTAAGATGAACGAACATATAATATGAGAGTTGGAATCATCTGATTGAGTGTGTCCAGGGAATTGTGCAAACAAACATCCAGTAAATTTAGCGATGTAACCAAGGATTTCACTGGCTGAAGTTGGCATGGTTCATGTCAATGAAGATTGGCTATATATATATGTGCCACTAGCCTGTCCCAGTTTTATAAGTTTAGTATCCAGTGCTAACGTGAGTACAGTGTATCCTGGAAAAATCTATTATACAAAACTCAAGAATAACATACGGCCCAGTTAACTTACTACCAGTAAATCATCCAGGTGGTCCACTGATGTCATGCCCAATCCCTGGATCATTATGCTATGTAACTAGATCCAGTGCCACCTGACAATATTTTTGTGCTAAGCTATATATTTTAAACTTGGTCTCACATAATTTCATAAACTTTAGCTCAAACTCAACCCCGTGATGAAGGAGTAAAAGCATGCCACAAATAGATATAAGCTTGTGGCCTAGAGCAGAATTGGCTAACTCCTGCTGTGTAAATCTCAGCCTAAACTAAATTTGGTCATGGTTACAACAATCGTCATCTTTCAACACGCGAACAACGTTAGTTCATCTATATGTAGTGAGATCGGCTTAATTAAGTTGACCAGAATGTTACCGGCGTCGGCGGGTATTACATGCAGGTCACCGCCATTACTTTGGCGGGGACCGTACTAGTTAACGTGCGAAATTAAAACGCGAAAATATATTTTGTCTAAAGAGGTTTATACTCATACACTTTAATACATGAAATGGAGCTGCAACAGGTAGATATTTTATATTAGAACCATAAACAACAATTGATGCTAAGAGAAAAAGGTGAACTACATTAATTAAATCAAGTAAATTTGTTCAAGCAGAGATATTGGTTCAAGCATTACATGGTTCAAGCATCACCGTCCTGCAGTGCAACCTTTCTTGCACCCACAGCAAAGTAATTCTCTGGATGAGACACTGGCCTCAGGTAGCATGGTCCACAGTGGTTTCCAGTTGCTTGGATCAACCCATCCCCAGATTTCAGGAGTTGGCGTGTCCAGGCAAATTTGTAAAGTCTTGCCCCAGCAGTGTCCACCTTGATAAATTGCTCTTTTAATGTGCTGCACAAGAGCAGCTTTTGTTGGAGGAAGAGCATCCATTGCCCGTCCTTTCTTGGTGAACAATTCTTGGTGAGCTTCATCAATTTTGACAATGTTGCTAGTGCGATTATAAAGCAGGATAGTGAGCACTGCTACATCCTCATCTTTTATATGTGCTGGTCCAGCAGACAGAGCAAGAAAATTTGGGGTTATGTCTTCATAGTTTATCCAGGTGGTCCGGTCCATGCTGTCTTCTTACCCTTTGTGCCAAATGACGAAACCATATCACACCCAGTGTAGACGTGAAACATTGGCAGGGCAATGGACTTGCTTGGACCAAGTGACCTAGCAATCTCATGCACAGGTATGTGACGGAAAGTCTTAGCTGTGCCAAATGCTATCCACAAATCCTCAATATCAGCTTTTGCTGCTGCTGCCACAGCCAGGACCACCACATCCGTATCGACTGTGCATACAAGGATCTTCTTGTAGCCCTTATTAACAGGTGCACAATAATCCACGTATCAGCCTCCTTATGGTCACAAGGGGCCGTGTCCTGTGTAGGGATACACAAAACTTCAGAACCACTATCTGCTTGGTAATGACCATCCATGATATATGCTTCACCAAGAAGGCAAACATCTCAATTTTGTTGGCATCTATCCGCAGAAACTCCTGCCAGTTACCTGGTAGACTAGAAGATGCTTCAACTCTCCTCCTTATTCCCTTGTCCCGCTTACTTCTGGTTTGGGACTTCAGGATGTTGTCGAAGTACTGATCCCAGACTATGTCTACTCAATTAGCTCGTTTCAACTGACTGAAGACATACGGCAAGAGTGCATAGTCATCGAAGGTCTTTGCAACATGGGGTTTCAGAAAATTAACTACCTCAGCCCCATCTAGAATAATAACATCTAGATTTGGTAACAATGGTAGATTATCATTCATCTCTATGCAGTTCCCCAGACAGTGCAAAAGGTCAGCTTTGTTTCCCAACCTTAGCTTTCCATGCTGGGACAGTGAAGGAGGACATGCTTGGTTCTCATGATGGAAAAACTCGTTCAGATTGCCATCGCGTGACTTACAAGCGATGTACAATCTTGAAAAAAGAGAAACATCACTCTTCAAGGAAGATACTTGCAAACTTGCACAGGATTTTTTTGGAGGAGGGGGTCGACTGAACAGCAACAATTTGTTTTTCTTGATAGGCTCTGAAATCGGTCTTGACTGTTCCTGCAATCTCTCAGCTACAAACGTCTGATACTGTTTAATGCCTTTCTCCTCAGCACTATATACAAACCGATGACACCACAGCTGGGTCAATAATGTCCCTTGTATCCCGTTTCAATAGGTCTTTGGTTTCTTCCAGAAATGGATTACCCATTTCTTCAACCACTTCTACACCTTTGAACTTGTTGAGCAAACAGTACCTGGGAACTTCTGGTCTTCTCGTGGTGTCGTTGATCTATTGTAGTCTATTGTAGTCTTCTTGAGAACAGATGATTCAAATTCTGATGTCATCCTTACCATCTCAGGTCCAGCCACCATCCATCGTCTGAGAGCTTCAGGAGATTGAGTGAGCCCAACAGCTCCACCGTCACTCCTGATGGCACAGTTGTTCTGCTTATGTGCCTGGTCGATGGCCATAGCTGAGAAAACCCTTCTCGTTTTGTGAACAGTGAAGTTGCCATTGTTGAATTCAACAGCTACCTGTGGATGGGCTGTACTCAGATGGACCAGGCTGCAGTGGATCCACAAGCTGGTAGCTCTTTGACATTTTCTCAAGCACAGCTGAGTGCCTAGTGCACGTCAGCTTTATTAAAGCGTAAGAAATAAAAATGCTGCAAAATCTTCATATCAAAACATTTTTGCAGGTGGCTCCACTTCCAAAACTGTTTCTTTACTTATACCTTTATTTATACCAAGTTTGACACTTGTAACCCAAAAGGGAACAATTCTTGTATTTCAGTGCACATATCCCTGACTATTATCGGTGGGCAATATTTAGTTTGTCCTCTTTCGACTGGAGGCTTGATAGAGAAGTTCTAGGTGCTACTCCTCTCTATGATTATATACTTACTGGTACTTCATTACTCAAATCTCAAAAAAGGTTTTCAAGTATGAGCTGATAACAATAAAAAAAAGTAAAGCGAAGAACTCTTGTTACCAAGGTGAGGAACTAACTTTACTTCAGCTAACCTAGTAGTTTCTTTTATGACTGTTAGACCAAGCTAAATAGTGTAGGATTAGTAAATAGTTCAGCTAGCGCATCTAAATAGTGTAGGAATAGTAAATAATTTAGCTAAATAGCTAGCTAGCTAGCCCACCCTTGTAGCTAACTAGCTAGCGCTTCATGTAGCTAGCTAGCTATCGGACCCAAGTAGCTAACCAGCTAGCGCACCCATATAGCTAGCTGGCTAAAGCACCCAAGTATATAGCTAGCAAGCTAGCGCACCCATATAGCTAGTTAGCAGTTAAATATTAGCTAAATAGCCTTTTCTTTCCTGAGAACACTGTGCTGGTTTTGTTATGTAGTCCTTGCTCACATTCAGTTTGTTAATATATTTTACATATACATCAACATCTGTCATGTAATCATAACCATGAAACTAGGATGAAGGTATACTTATATAGATTTAGTCTTCAGTTTTATATGTCCTCTGTGAGTGGTAGCTGACGGCAGTGGGTGTGTTAGGCAGGCACCACATCTATACAGGGTGAGGTGTCTGGTGCCATCCTGCCAATTCCCCCCCCCCCCCCCCCCCCTTCCCCATTCAAAAACATGCACTGGAGAGCACCCAATACACACAACACATGAAATACATTATGAATGTTATGAAATTGTTTGTATGTAGCTATGGGCTGTACTCAGATGGACCAGGCTGCAGTGGATCCACAAGCTGGTAGCTCTTTGACATTTTCTCAAGCAGCTGCTAGTGCCTAGTGCATGTCAGCTTTATTAAAGCGTAAGAAATACCGTGCGAGTTTAACTACAAACGCGTTTTTAATTTCGCGCGTTTAAAGTATATGCAGCGCGAAAATTTTAATCTTTGCGCAAACTGCATATCAAAACATTTTTGCAGGTGGCTCCACTTCCAAAACTGTTTCTACCAAAACTGTTTCTAATACCATAATCTTTACTTATTTTGACACTTGTAACCCAAAAGGGAACAATTCTTGTATTTCAGTTATAGTTTTCTAGTTCAGCTAAACTGCGCTTCAGAGGTGCTCGTTCCTGCGGGGCACGCTACGTGCACTCCACCAATTTTCCTAGTGACTGCACCAACTAACATCTGCAATAAATAAAACATTTGACAGTGAAGTAGTTTGCCAATAAAAATCATCATATTGCTAGAGATACCAGCGGCGGATTAGTAGACCGCAGCCTAGCCAGGAGATCAATAAGTAAGCATATATCATTAGGAGAAGAAGGGGGGCGATGAACCAATGGTGGCTACTTGACTGTGTGTGCTGACAGAGATAAGGAGAAGTTCTAGTTTAGAATTTAAATTTATAGGAAGAGAACAAGCGTGAAGGGAAGAATGGACAACACCACCACCCCAACGACTTCTATCAAGACGGAAAATATTAAAACTAGGAAGAGAGATTTCTGAGTCAAGGATGTCAGAGGAGAGCCAAGTTTCAGAAATACAAATGATGTCAGGAGAATGAATTGTACAAAGAACTGAAAGCTCGTCTATTTTAGGGAGGAGACTACGTGCATTGAAAGATAATATTTTTATGTGTGAGGAGGATGGGAGAGTAGGAGGTGTGGTGCAAGGAGAGTTGTAAGTAGACCCAGGAGTGGAAGGGTGAGGTGAGGCTGAGAAGCGAGATGTTGAGGGCTGACATGAGGGAGGTGGTTGGGGTAGTATGGGAGGGGATGAATTGGAGGAGGTCTTGGAGGCCGAGTAACTTGGGACGGGGGTCTTTGGTTTAAACCAGGGGGCTGATGGAGAAACCCTTGGGTTGGCTGAGGATGTATGGGAGTGTGTAGAAAGGATGGGTTGAAGTGAGGGGCATCTTGGTGTTGAGGATGTTGAGTGTAGGTAGGAGTAGGTAGCAGAGGGGGCTTGTGCAGGTAGCTGAGGGAGGTTTGGAGGCTTTGGGGAGGGGCGGCGGTTGCAGAAAGCACAGTCACACCTCTGACTTCCTCACACTTGGTAATGGTCTCCCTTGCTGTTGGGGTACTTCTCAGCCAGGTTGGGCCCACTTTGGCAACCTATGCTCAGCATGTGCATTGGTCCTATCAATGGTAAACTTTACATGGTTAGCATGGTTGGTCCAAAGAATAGCGGAAAACAATCTTCTGCACTTTGGCAGGATGGAGGCACATTAGGTCCTGGTTGAAGGATGTATGGGCTACTCTGTGGAGCAATGTCATCTAGAATTTGAAAAGAATAATAATGGTTTATATGTAAAGTTTGCTTGATATAAAACATTTGTTTGTCTAATAATATTAGTTGTTATTATTCTTGCAGGAATGTCATACCTTCCCCAGCAGCTGTCCAGATATATTGGCTAGCATCTTCCACATGGCTGGTTCCACTTCCAACTGATCTTCCTCTCCTCTGCTATCCTCTTCCTGCAGCTCTTCCTTCCTCTGCTGTCCTCTACCTGCAGCTCTTCCCCTATTACGACTACCTCCCATTGACATCTGCTGACTTAGTCCTCTCACTGTATCTCTCTCCCTATTTCCACTTGCTCCAACATCCATACTTGCACTCTTGGTCTCTTCAAAATTGCTACTCATATCTATTTCATCATCCCTAACAACTATTTGAGTCACAGTATATACAATCGCTAGTAGAGTCTGGGTATCATAACCACAGGCCATTCATAGCAGTCTACATAACAATTGAAATGGCAATATTGAAACGATTAAGCTTCTCTTGAGCGCTTGATGACCGTTGTTGTAGCTGCAAAGCGGTGAAGAGGAAGATCGGGTCAGCGAACGCACAGCTGAAAAACACGTATTTTAAGGTAGCTAAGAGCTACAATTACCCACAGATGCTCAAGGGCAAGGAGAATGACCCTCACAAGAGGAAAGGGAAGCCAAGGGAACCTATAGAAACTGGCCTCAAGATGTCATGAAAAAGGCTCTGGCTGATTGCATGGCAGTGCGTCAGTCAGCTAAACTAAACTCAATGGTGTTCCAAGGGGTAAATTGACTCACTAATTCAATTCCTTTTGTGTTTTGTTTTGTTATTAGCATCCCTGATTATTTATAGGAACTTTACAAAGCAAGTTGAAGTTGTGTATTCCAGCTGACTCTCGATCTGGGCCGTTCCCGATTTTATCGAACGGGTTCTTGTTGAATGGGTATCCCATATGAACAAAATAGGTTATGGTCGTAGGAGTGATCAACAATCGCCCTGGAAGATTCTGGAAGATTCTGGCTACTAGGTTTTATGAACCGCAACCAGAGTTAACAGTAAGAAAATCACAACATTTAGGCATCAGTCGTGCAATTTCATGTACCCCTTTAGTTCTTGACAAGTGGTTTGGAGAATTTAAAGCATTCCTAGAGGAACATAAGATTCTAGATTGTCCATCTGCTTTATACAACTGTGATGAGAGTGGATTTCCCCTTACGGCACCACGAACAGGGAAAGTACTTGCTCCTGTTGGTTGCAAGTCCATAAACAAAGTGGGCAGTGGTAATAAGCAGCAAATAACTACCCTTGCTTGTTGGTTGGGTAATCACTTTGTAAAGAGGATACCATCGGATCGTCCAGTTGTCCTCATAGTAGATGGCCATGGGTCTCACATTGACATGGAAGTATTTAAACTTGCTATAGAGAACGAAGTCTTGTTGTACTGCTTCCCACCTCATTGTACACACTGTCTCCAACCCTGTGATGGTCAAGTGATTCAGGAGAGTGTTCTTCTATCAATGAAATTCCTTCAACCTCGGGTCAGTCTTTAACCACTGAAGGATCTTTCACCACTAGAGATGAGCCAAGGATCAAGCGACACAAGTTGAATGTAAACACTTCGTGTTGTGGTCTTTGTGGTACGCATGAAGACAGCTCAGATGCTGAGGAAAACTGGGTACAGTGTAGCAATTGTCAAAGATGGTATATACGAAGAATGTTGCGCTGGTATTGTGTTGGAAGAAATTGAAGATTTGGAATGGTTTTGTCATTTTTGTGTTTGAACACTCAACGTGATTTGATATAATATTTCAAAGCTCTTTTCTATGTATATAATTATATATATATTATACATATGGCTGTAAAAAACATGGCTGTAAAAAATGGCTGTAAAAAAAAAGAATTCTGACCATATCGAGTGGGTTAAAATATACCAAAAAGGGTGTGGCTGAAAACTCCTGAAAACTCCTGCCTTGACTGCTTGTCATTAAGTGTTAGTATATTGAAAGTGAATGATTAACCCCGATTCCTTAAAAGTTATATTTTAATAGCTTAACAAAAGCTTAAATAAATAACTATATAAAAGAAGGGAAAGCTGGAAAACTGCGGTGTAATAAGCAAGTCTTTCTTAGGTGGCTGAAAACTACTACCATTACTATATATGGCACTGCATACTTCTCTCCTTCCCTCCGAATATCATTCCCATTATTAACTTGTCTATACACTGTCTATACACAAATACACCGTCTATACACAATGTGACAATACATCACTGTAGAATTAGTAGAATTATACTTAATAATTATATATAATAATTATTATGAATATAATTATTGTGCGCAAGTTTTTAATAATTATGCGTATATTCACAGAATACACAAAAGACGATAAAAACAACCAAAAAAGACTCAACATACAGAACACTTGTTTTCATTTCGAGCTTCAGTTTCTGTTGTAGTGGGAGGAGGATTCCTTGGGTTCGAAGTAGTTCTCAACTGGTATTTATCTCGTATAGTTTGTCTCTCGGTCTCTTTGGTCTGGTGCAACTCTTTCTTTTCCTTCTCTCGCTTTCGTTTATTTTCTTCCATCGCTGCTTTTATGGCTCGTTCATTCTCTGCTGAAGTTGGTTCCTTGTGGTCGTCAAGCCCCATTGCTCCTGTTACAGGGGTGGGGTGGATGGGGGAAGGAGAGGGAGGGGAAATACGATAGTTATTCTCAATCTTATCACAGGAAAACTTTCCACAAAAGAAAAAAATATCCAGGGTGATTATATATATATAATTATTTAAGTCCCTGAAATCCTATTCCTAATTCATCAATGCAAATTAAAATTCTACAACAAGGTCTCTGTAATACCTTGTCAACTTCTTTAGACATTGTTTAAAGCTCATGGGTACCAAAAGTCACTGCTACAATATTATTCTATACCATATTGTTTTGCCACTTGAACTGGCGATGAGGACAAATGAATCGTGACGAGAACGCATGTAAGCCTGAATTGAGTTGGAAAAGCAGAGGAAAGAGTGGACTTCATGTACAGAGTGCCTGGAGCAGCACTTAGCAGCCAATGAAGTAGCCAATGAAGTAGCCTCTGATGACAAGCAGAGAATGGTACCATATTGTTCAGTATATATATGAGGAGCAAAAACATACAAGCTGATAATGAGTATGTTGGTATCTCATAAGCCAAATACCAAAACCTTCATGGAGATCGTGGGACCAATGAGAAATAATTTTCAGCCAGAGCTAACAGAGATTACTCAGCAATTTCATTTTTGCTGATCATGCATGCTTTCTCTGTTGGCAATGGCAAACCTCACCCTGGTTTATAAAAACCCACCCACCCACCTTATTGGTGCCGATGCTACAGAAGCCTGCATGCTCACTCTCTCATCTAGACCCTGTTTCCTTTGGCTAGGACATACCTAGTTCAACCAAGAAAGAAGACTTTAAAATCACCTTCCAATAATCAAATTTTATTCACTCGACGTTTCGACTAGATGCTCTAGTCTTCATCAGGAATGTCGAGTGAATACAATTTGAAGTCGATTATTGAGGTGATTTTAATATTATGTCAACTGCGAGTTCATTGAGATATAGGAGACTATCATTAATTAATTTCGATGGAAGGGCAGTTACATTCATTTCGCCAAGAGACAAACATAACAAAATATCATGACAGTACATGTATATAAAGTTTGATGTACCTTCAATGCCTTTCGTCATGTCTTTCATTTTTGACCCAATCACAACTTTGGCTACACTTGTCGCCATCTTCTGTCGGATACTTGCTAGGTTAACAAAATATATGTATATATTTATTAATAAAAATAGGAATGTAAAGGCAACAGCGTACTCATGCAATGTCTTTCTTGTGTAAATCAAACCTATGTACATGAACAGCATAAAACACACACTTTCAGCAGGAGAATTCCAAATACCTGCTTAACAAGCGATGCTCATGCACAGATTTCGATATGCATAAGTCTACAAGTACTGCATGTCCAAGGCTACACCTAGAAGGAATGGACAAACAGTTCGACTGTTACAGAGAATGTAACATGTGGATAATCCCATCAACAAATCTGTCTCATCGTCATCAATGGAAGAAACAGCGACTCTCAAGCAGGAGACAAAAAGTCAAGTACGTGGTTTAATCAGGGTTTCTAAGATGATCTTCAGCTGGGTGGAAGAGAGCTGGCAGACTGGGCAGGATTGGCTGCACTAGCTTGCACACCACAAATGCCTTGCTATGCAAATGACTAGGGTATCTTGAGATCAATAACTCTATAACTCACAGGGTTTCATTTAGAAAATTGTCCAAGGGGAGGCAACTGGAGGGATCTGGATATTAAGGGGGGGAGGGGGCATGATGGTTAAAGATGTGACAAAGTTTCTAATGAATTTTAATAATACAATTTCCAAGGGAGGGGGGGGGGGGGGGGGGGGAAGATTCCAAGGGGATGCAGCCCCCCCCCCCCCCCCCCACCCTAAATGAAACCCTGCTCATAACTATTGGTACCTTCCCATGGAGTCCTGCCATTCCCATGGTGGGGTATGTAGTTGATGTGTAGTTCTATCTAAATGTCCATTATTCTCCCCTTCCCCCCCCTTTCATTTTTACAGCATGACAGTGCAGGAATGACCACACCCCAACTAGACATGCCCCATGGCACCATGGGAATGGCAGGACCCATGGGAAGAGCTCAACACCACACAATAGTTATAAGCGACCATTCATCTCAAGACACATGATAGGCAGTGCTGTATGCAAGCTTGGTGCTCCTTGTTCAAGCTGAAGCCGGCTTCGCTGAAAACAACTACAAAACACAACACCAAAACAAAACAAACAAACTCACTGGTGGAGCACGCGAGATTGAATACATGAAATTATGCTCGTGGCTTACACACAAGAGTTTCTAATCCTCCTTCAGCTACTTCACCCAGAATATGACAGCTAACTACTCTTCTTAGCCTTGATATTGGAGGAGAAACGGAGAGGAATACTACCATCAACTGCATCTGTGCTACAACTCCCGTATTCCCATTCCTCCTTCAAGAAAAGAAGCAGGAATACCATGTAGCTGACGATAATTTGGGACAGTCTTGCCTCTTATTAGTTTCATTGTTTCTCCACACCGTTTCCTCACCAGATATGAATGAAGGAATATTTCATAGTTAACTGATTTTAACACGCTGGCCAAATAAAGAGTCTCATGCAAATACTGCACACACATAGATTGCATATATTCTATTCCATGGATCCAAAGAAAAAGCTGCTCTCCCATTCATCGGAATACAGTAACTAAAGCAGTGACCTAACCTAGTCATCTTTTATGCCTGCCGATACAAGCAGCTTGTAACCAAGATGTTGTATTTTCCCTTGAACTTCTTAAATGGAGGACACCACTGGATTTCTGTTGGCTCTACACTCAGTTAATGTTTTCCTATTTTTGAGGGTTGAGGGTTTAAAAAAATAATAACCAAAAACACAATCAAAACCTTTTATTACGTGACCTCAATAAATCAACTTGAATTTTACTCTCTTGACGTTTCGACTAGACGCTCTAGCCTTCAGCAGGAATAAATGATGAAGGCTACAGCATCTAGTCGAAACGTCGAAAGTAAAATTCATTATTGAGGTCATTGCAATTTCGTTATGGCAACTGAAAGTTCATTGAGAGTTCATTACTTTTATGTTTCCCGCCTTTTCTTCCAGATTAGAGGCATGACGCCATACCATGTATGGGAGAACATAAAACTCTAATATTACAATAACGGGGGTTATGGTATCGAACCTTTTATTGGCGCTGATTTTGGTTTTCCTAGGAACCTTCAAATTCAATGTCGTCAAACATCATAAAACGGCAATTTGTGCAATATGAAGATTCAGGGCACTGTTCTAGTTGGAGAGCAGAGAGGAAGTGACGTTAGCCACAATGAGCATGCACCAGGCAGGGGTCGCCTCTTGGAATGCTGCGGTGAGAATTTTGAAGGAGACTGAGAGCAGATCCAACCGGAACCCATCTGTAAAGAGAGATAAGTATTTCTCTGGGTCTAGGTCAGCTCACCAGTGGTTGCATGCATGATACGCGTGCGTGCAGTGTCCTGACATGAATCGATTCTCGCCAAATGGACAGGACTAACTCTCCAAATTAAACTGCCTCCAATAAAATGCTCGACACGATTTCCAACATTTCAGCCGCTTGCCCTTCCGAGTTTGCAAGTAACCGCACGCACAAAGATGGGGCTGTCACCACGAGCAAGCGGCAACCTAAGGAATTACCCATAAGACTGACTCGACGGCTTAGCAAGTAGCATGTTGGCTAGATATAGCTTGCTCCTTGATATTCTGTGGTGATGGAATGCCTGTGGTAAATCTATGCTCGCAAAGACATTTCTAACCTCACACGCCAGACCCCTTCACCAATTGTAAAAGGGTTAGTCAGTCTAGCATTAGACCTTTTTTTAAATGTCCTTATTATGCTATGCCTCAATTCCCATAACCTTTATTGAGCTTATTATTATTATTACTACTACTAACCACTACTACTACTACTACTACTACTAACCACTACTACTACTACTACTACTACTACTACTACTACTAATAATAATAACAATACAAACTTGTGTACATGTATAAAGTTCATCTGCTATTATATGAAACCTTCCTAGCAATCTTGCTGATGGTAACAAAATGAGTCGTTTTTAATTTTTCTTAGAAATAATTTACACGAAAAAAAACACTCTTTTGGCTGTGCTGAAGACGTTAGTAACAGTGTTTTCTGAGTGGCACCAGTCCATGGAGATAAAACAGATTTAACACTTGCCACCATTCAAGTGTCTTACACGCTGCACTAAACATGGTCATTTCTTTTTTTTTAGAGAGATGTGCTGGCTACTCCACTTTTAATGGAGCTATGTCTTTAAAAAAAAAGGGGATATCACTCGGCTCATTTGGCTCATTTATGTCTTTACTTGCTGGATTTGAGTCTACACAAGTTAGATGGCATGGGACACTTGAGTCTGTCAAGAAGTGACAAGGCCTTTATCAGCACTGACATAGTCATAGCATCACTGTCATCACCTGAAGAGTTATTTGGAATAACTCTGGTGCTTTCACCTGTGCTGGTATGTTTAGCCATGCTTGTACATCGGCCATATGCATATATACTAGCTGAGATACCAGCACTCTGTTGCAGGAGTGCTATATATAATATAATATATACATATATGTACTAGCTGAGATACCAGCACTCTGTTGCAGGAGTGCTATATATAATATAATATATATATATGTACTAGCTGAGATACCAGCACTCTGTTGCAGGAGTGCTATATATAATATAATATATATATATATGTACTAGCTGAGATACCTGCACTCTGTTGCAGGAGTGCTATATATAATATAATATATATGTACTAGCTGAGATACCAGCACTCTGTTGCAGGAGTGCTATATATAATATAATATATATGTACTAGCTGAGATACCAGCACTCTGTTGCAGGAGTGCTATATATAATATAATATATATATACTAGCTGAGATGCCTGCACTCTGTTGCAGGAGTGCTATATATAATATAATATATATGTACTAGCTGAGATGCCTGCACTCTGTTGCAGGAGTGCTATATATAATATAATATATATACACTAGCTGAGATACCTGCACTC
The DNA here is from genome assembly GCA_028752905.1 of Cladorhizidae sp. MBARI D1340-BT2. Classification (NCBI taxonomy): domain Eukaryota; kingdom Metazoa; phylum Porifera; class Demospongiae; order Poecilosclerida; family Cladorhizidae; species Cladorhizidae sp. MBARI D1340-BT2. The sequence continues at coordinate 19,440,066 of JAQNBH010000007.1, read as the reverse complement.
TGCTGGGGGAGTGCTATATATAATATAATATATATGTACTAGCTGAGATACCTGCACTCTGTTGCAAGAGTGCTATATATAATATAATATATATACACTAGCTGAGATACCTGCACTCTGCTGGGGGAGTGCTATATATAATATAATATATATGTACTAGCTGAGATACCTGCACTCTGTTGCAGGAGTGCTATATATAATATAATATATATGTACTAGCTGAGATACCAGCACTCTGTTGCAGGAGTGCTATATATAATATAATATATATGTACTAGCTGAGATACCTGCACTCTGTTGCAGGAGTGCTTTTTAAGCCGTTGGTATCCATTGGCCTTAAAACTTGCACATGCATAATCTGTCTGCATATTATACAGAGAGACATCTAGTTACCATTATGCATATTGATTTTCTTCATTTTCTTTGAAGGCATCGCACAGAAATGCCCGATGTTGTCAGGAAAAGAAGATATATTAAACGCATACACACACAAAACAAAACAAAAAAAACTACCCAACCGAATTCAGGGAAAGAAATCTACCCAAGGGGGAGGGGAATAAAGGTTTAGACATAGAAGGACATATCATTAGGGGGGTCGGAGGCATGCTCCCAAAGGAATTACTTTTAAATTTTGGATCCTTAAAAAAGGCTGGTCAATTCAGTACAATCTAAGAGTATATTTACACAGGAGTTATGGGACATTCAAGCCAGTCTGGAGGAAGTCGCTGATATAAATATCACTACGGCTGATAAATACTTCCAAGATACTGAGGGGAAACCTTCATTTCCTCCAGTCTGAAAAGTGTCGTTTCAGTTATCAAGATGTTATATCCGTATTTGACTGAAAGAAAATTCCCCTCTGAATCTTCTGAATATTATTAGCATTATGGTGAAGATTTGGTTGACATTCTGATGAGTCATCATGGAGAGGCCAGAACAGCAGACACCCTTGAAGGTGAAGAATACTAACCAGACCTCATATCACCTGAAATTCGACTGATGGAAGACTTTCTGACACACCTCATTCAGAAGCCAAAGGAAGATTTAGCATCACACAATAGCAAGAACTGGAGGCATGAAATGTTCATAACAATGTTGTTTTCCAGCTTCAACACTTTGGCTAACATCTGTCTATCAATTCCTGTTGGCACTGCGTCTGTTGAGCAAAGTTTTTCAAATATGAAGATAATTAAAACCAAGCTGAGAAATCGCATTGGAGAAATAAGCCTCTCTTATTTAATGAAAATAACTATAGAATCAGCACAAACATGATCTGATGATGACTTAGATTGTACATTGCAAATGTATGGAATAGAAGACTATAGTTGTGTAATTAACTTTCTATTATTCTATTATGCCATTTAACTTCGTCAAATTTGTTCCTTCGGCATATTAATAATTACAACACCCCCCCATCCCCCTACGCCGAAAGAAACCCTGGAAATTACCACTGTTGGTAAGGGGAGGTAATGAATGATTCCACCAAGAATCGAACAGAACTTTCTTTTTATATTAATCCATCATATAAAAAATTTTTTTGGTCGAAGCTGCCTCACAGAATATCCCATATTCGCAGGGAAAATAAAATAAATGATTCCATCCCACGATCGAACTGGATACCTTGAGTACCAAGTGAAGAGAAGAGGGATGATAAAAATAAAAAAAGTGATAAAAAGGAGGGAGAAGGTGAGTGAATATTGAACTTGGGACCTTGAGTACCTAAACGAACAGACAAAAGGACAAACCACACTATTTCTAGATGTCCTACTGAAATTGGTGGCCAGTTGGTGGCACTCTAAACACACACATGCCGCGAACACAGACAGATATATAGTAAAGAAAAGGGGGGGGGGGGGGAAAACAAAAAAAACCCGATTCGAACCAGGGCCATGTGTAGCAAAGTGAATGATAAATACACAGAACCAGCTAAACTGAAAAACACTTGACAACTTTCTCAAACTACAAACAGCACATGAACCAACAGCTGCCCTAACTGTACTCACAACAGCCTGAACTCCACAACAGCATTTGTACAGAACAACTCCCCTAGCTGTACCCACAACAGCTGCTTGTAGCTGCTAACATAGCATTTGCACCATGTGTACCAGGAAATGAATGTTGCTAATTATGGAAGAGAAAGTGCTTCAGGGAAGATAGAAAGTGCATACCTCCCAACCATTCATTTATGCAGGGAATATCCCTCAAAGCCATCGTTTTCCCGGCCATCCCGGGTAAAACCATGAAATTCCCGTTTTTTAAGTTTTTTTAAAGTCGAGTCAAACTCTCTATAGCACACACTAAGTTTGAATTATGTGCAATAAAATGGCACCCCACAGTGACAGTGTACATAGCTTCAACCAGCAACAGCAGTCCTCCTGGCAGGACAAGACCAAACAAAACAACATTGCCATGTTGCTAGCAAGCACCAGTCCAAGTCGCCTTACTGGTACCGCATGAAGCCTAGCAGCAAGGGAGAAACCCAGGCATTCTGTAACATATGCAACATGGAGTTTTCATTTGCTCAGTCCGACAAGGAGTGCAACCACACGCAGTGCCTTCCATATCTGGTTTGTTCAAATGAGAAGCCAGGGAACAGCCATTAGTGGACCTTACTAACATAAAAAGGCTATAGAACTGAACCAAACAAATGCAAGTGGTATTACTAGTACTACCAGTGATGACAGAATGAGTAACTACAGTAGCTGATCATTGTTAACATTATCAATAAGATAAAAAACAAATATTCAGAAAATTGAAATTGAGGAGTTGGCAGGTATGATGAAAGTGGCATGTCATGATTATTATGCACTTAACTATTATGCACTTAACTATAAACAATTATGAATTAGTCATGTCACTAATGTAATATGTTGGCCCACTCCATTGCCCCACCCTATAATCTCTCAAAAGAGGAACAACTATATTTCCATATCTCTACTGCAATTAAATTGGTTCCTTCAAGGCATGCTTTCCCCCCCCCCCCCCCCTTCAATTTGTAATGGCTGTACATGTATTTGCAAAAACAGCCAAGGGCAAATAAATTTCATTAGCCTGTTAGTATTAACGATCTTCATATATTACTCAGTATCTTCCTGAAATACATGGCTACTATAGAGGTTGCAGTTACTGGACAGACGGCCAAGTAGTTATATATACCGTGTAATAGAGGTGGGCATCATGCTAATAACGATTTATGGTCACAGTCAACCAGACCAGCCAGGCAAGTGTACTGTGGGACTTGTAGTATCCCACACATAGCTCCATGGCACCTCTTCCTACCTATCCATTCCTGTTAAGTATACATTTTATCTCACCTGCTGAGAACAGCCTCTAACGAAGAGGTAGAGCAGATTTCCAGATCAACCACTTAGAGCCCCCCCAAGACAACATCCGGTGACGCTTTTCGTATCACGTGATACGACACGTGCTCATGCTTTTTGATGTCTTTCTCTCCAGCTCTAACGGTTGGAATTATGTGAAGTTGACCGCCCGTTAATAGAACTGCCTACTAAGAAGCTTAGCTACCGCGCTCTAGTAAGCAGAGTGCTACTAGTCTGTGATAATCATCGGTAAGCCTAGTTCTGGAGTTTATTCACGCTCGTGACCGTTTTAAAATCTTTTTTTACAGATCTTCTTACTTTAATACGTCTGTAGCCATGTCACTGTACCTCTGTCTTCTATCGATACACCCATGTAATACATAACAAGATGGGTAAGTATGCTGTTGGATGCCAGTTACTTAACTTTAAAATGGGTAAGGGGTCTTAGATTAGCTTCACAATGGAGGGTGGGTTTGGTGGACCTTGAGGGTAAAGGTTAGGAATTGGTGTTCTACATGTTTGACTAGTATGGCTCGTTGATTATTTCCCGGCATTTCCTGGGAGTAAAATGAGCCCGCAGTGCTAATCCTATAGGAAACGTGCGATAGATAATTTTTCTCCTCCCTCCCTCCTCCCGATGATTTCAGTGATTGTAATTTATACCAGGAGCTACCACTAATGTTGAGATTGCTTTAGAATGCAAGGGAGGTGGATTATGTGAGAACCTAGTATCTCTACCTAGGGTTGCTTGGGCAACAAGTGTAACTGGCTTGCTACAGTACGAATTATTATATTTATGGAAGTATAGTATAGTTGGTCAGTTCCTTAGAATGGATATGGTCAAATGCTGCACAAACCTCGACTTACTTTTGGCAGTTAACTAGTTTTAGTCTGGGATTGCCACTTTGCTGAAGTGCATGCATCCTACAGCCACCTAAGTAGCCCATACAGGCTTGGGATATGTCAACATTCAAATCTAACGAGCACTTTCACTCCAACCTGGCAGATCAGTCCCGGAGCACAAATCTATCCCTGCGTGGCTGCAAGAGGCCTTTAAATGCATCTGTGTTTACAATACTACTGTTTGTATCCACGAAAATGGCGGGATTGTGGTCAACTTGCATTCCTGAATACTTGTGCTAGACAGAAAAGCACGATGAGAGTATTGGTAGCTGAGTGGTGCTTAAGATTTCAAATAGTTCCAAATGCTCCTACGAAGGGTTACTTTTTCCACTTGAAAGTTTGGGTGTTCCCCCCCCCCCCCCCCCCCCCCTGAAGCTAAGGCTGTGCTAAGATCGCGCATTGGATCAGAGGAAAATTCCGATGCACATTCGTCGCGTCCATACTACTACCAAAATAAACCGTACGAAGCAAAAATAATCAGCCAACCAAAGTCAGTCAAAATCAAATACTGTAGCTGTAGTTGAGATGGAGTTTGTTTTTGCATCCTTTTCTTGCTGATCATCTTCCTGCAGATGCGCAGGAAACATTTTCTGCAGAGAAGAAAGAGGAGAGAGAGAGCTGAGGGAAAGTTTAGAACCAACGAAGGTTGCGGCTGCATGAACTTCAGAAGTCCAGATGCAGGGCGTATAAACATAGCAACAGTTCTCTAGCTAGCTAGTTTGGCCACAGGCCACAGATAGTATACAGCTAGCTCCTGAGTTCCAAACTGCAGTCACGAAGACGCGAGTAAATGAAATTGTTTTCAACGCATACTCACGTAGTTCTTTAATTTGTTGCTCTGATTCACATCAAACCACCTATCGAAGTGGACTAGAATAATGCACATTATTTCAATTAGAATTTTGTGTGGATGGGACCAATGCGCATTGGCTTGTGTAGTGTGGACAGAGTTGTTGAGTGCTAGAGCTTAGGATTAGTGGTTGTAGTTATTGAGTGTTAGTGGCTGTAGTTATTGTGTGTTAGTGGCCGTAGTTATTGTGTGTTGAGTGTTAGTGGCTGTTGTTACAGATGAATGTTAGTAGCTGTAGTTACTGTAGTTAGAAATGAATGAGCTTTAGTTACTGGGTGCTGGTGCTAGAGCTTAGTGTTAGTGGCTGTAGTTATTGTGTGTTAGTGGCCGTAGTTATTGCGTGTTGAATGTTAGTGGCTATAGTTGTCGGGTGTTAGAGCTGAGAGTTAGTGGCTATGATTGGGTGCTAGAGATGAGTGTTTGTGGCTGTAGTTAGTTATTGGGTGCTAGAGCTGAGTGTTAGTAGCTGTAGTTATTGGGGAGCTGAGTGTTAGTAGCTGTAGTTATTGAGTGCTAGAGCTGAGTGTTAGTGGCTGTAGTTATTGGGTGCTAGAGCTGAGTGATTGGGTGCTAGAGCTGAGTGTTACTGGTAGTAGTTATTGTATGTTGAGTGTTAGTGGCTGTAGTTATTGGGTGCTAGAGCTGAATGTTAGTAACTATAGTTATTGGGTGCTAGAGCCGAGTGTTAGTAGCTGTAGTTATTGGGTGCTAGAGCTGAGTGTTAGTGGCTGTAGTTATTGGGTGCTAGAGCCGAGTGTTAGTAACTATAATTATTGGGTGCTAGAGCTGAGTGTTAGTAGCTGTAGTTATTGGGTGCTAGAGCTGAGTGTTAGTGAGTGTTAGTGGCTGTAGTTATTGGGTGCTAGAGTTGAGTGTTAGTAGCTATAGTTATTGGGTGCTAGAGCTGAGTGTTAGTAGCTATAGTTATTGGGTGCTAGAGTTGAGTGTTACTGGTAGTAGTTATTGTATGTTGAGTGTTAATGGCTGTAGTTATTGGGTGCTAGAGCTGAGTGTTAGTAGCTGTAGTTATTGAGTGCTAGAGCAGAGTGTTAGTAACTATAGTTATTGGGTGCTAGAGCTGAGTGTTAGTAACTATAGTTATTGGGTGCTAGAGTTGAGTGTTACTGGTAGTAGTTATTGTATGTTGAGTGTTAGTGCTGTAGTTATTGGGTGCATATTTTTTTGTACGCACATATCCCACTGTCCATTTCAGAGCTTCACTATTCACTTTCAAAGGTGTTTGAGTGACCTGTGAGCACGAGTGACCTGTGAGTGAGTGACCTGTGAGTGCGATGACCTGTGAACATGAGTGACCTGTGAGCACAAGTGACCTGTGAGCATGACTGACCTGTGAGCATGACTGACCTGTGAGCATGACTGACCTGTGAGCATGACTGACCTGTGAGCATGACTGACCTGTGAGCACGAGTGACCTGTGAGCATGAGTGACCTGTGAGTGAGTGACCTGTGAGTGAGTGACCTGTGAGTGCGATGACCTTTGAGCATGAGTGACCTGTGAGCATGAGTGACCTGTGAGCATGACTGACCTGTGAGCATGACTGACCTGTGAGCATGAGTGACCTGTGAGCATGAGTGACCTGTGAGCATGAGTGACCTGTGAGCGTGACTGACCTGTGAGTACAAAGGACGTGCGAGTGTGAGTGACCTGCAGGTGTGGGTGACCTGAGAGTGTGAGTGACCTGAGAGTGTGAGTGACCTGAGAGTGTGAGTGACCTGAGAGTGTGAGTGACCTGAGAGTGTGATTGACCTGTGAGTGTGAGTGACCTGTGAGTGTGAGTGACCTGAGTGTGTGAGTGACCTGAGAGTGTGAGTGACCTGAGAGTGTGAGTGACCTGAGAGTGTGAGTGACCTGAGAGTGTGAGTGACCTGAGAGTGTGAGTGACCTGCAGGTGTGAGTGACCTGAGTGTGTGAGTGACCTGAGAGTGTGAGTGACCTGAGAGTGTGAGTGACCTGAGAGTGTGAGTGACCTGTGAGTGTGAGTGACCTGAGAGTGTGAGTGACCTGAGAGTGTGAGTGACCTGAGAGTGTGAGTGACCTGTGAGTGTGGGTGACCTGAGAGTGTGAGTGACCTGAGAGTGTGAGTGACCTGCGAGTGTGATTGACCTGTGAGTGTGAGTGACCTGTGAGTGTGAGTGACCTGAGTGTGTGAGTGACCTGAGTGTGTGAGTGACCCGAGAGTGTGAGTGACCTGAGAGTGTGAGTGACCTGAGAGTGTGAGTGACCTGTGAGTGTGAGTGACCTGCGAGTGTGAGTGACCTGAGAGTGTGAGTGACCTGAGAGTGTGAGTGACCTGTGAGCGTGACTGACCTGTGAGTACAAAGGACGTGCGAGTGTGAGTGACCTGCAGGTGTGGGTGACCTGAGAGTGTGAGTGACCTGAGAGTGTGAGTGACCTGCGAGTGTGAGTGACCTGAGAGTGTGAGTGACCTGCGAGTGTGAGTGACCTGATAGTGTGATTGACCTGTGAGTGTGAGTGACCTGTGAGTGTGAGTGACCTGAGTGTGTGAGTGACCTGAGTGTGTGAGTGACCTGAGAGTGTGAGTGACCTGAGAGTGTGAGTGACCTGAGAGTGTGAGTGACCTGTGAGTGTGAGTGACCTGCGAGTGTGAGTGACCTGAGAGTGTGAGTGACCTGAGAGTGTGAGTGACCTGCGAGTGTGAGTGACCTGAGAGTGTGAGTGACCTGAGAGTGTGAGTGACCTGAGAGTGTGAGTGACCTGAGAGTGTGAGTGACCTGAGAGTGTGAGTGACCTGCGAGTGGGAGTAATTTTTGGTGATGGCAGGACATAGAATAATGATAGAGGAGGTGTGAAGGAAAGCAGATGAGCGAGGCCGCCTGGGCTTTATTTAGGGTGTGGCGAGGTGGGGCGAGTGCCCCAGAGCGCAATCTCGCCCCACCTGAGAAGTTCACTAGTCATGTAAAATAATGATTAGTGAGCTTCCGATTTTTTTTTTAAGTGTAGAGATAAATCAATGCGTAAGTAATAATAATATGTAATATAATGAGTATATAATATAGATAAATCAATGCGTAAGTAATAATAATAAGTAAGTAAGTAATAATAATATGTAATATGCTAAATAACACAAGTTCATATTACTATTCTTCTGTTTTTTTTCTTGCCCAAACTTCGACTATTTCATCAAGATTACCATCTGTTAGTTGGTCCGGTGACTCAATAGCGATTTTCATCAGATGTGACAAGCTAGTGTCGTTCAAACTGCTGCGTAGCCTTGTCTTAATAAGCTTCATCTGAGAGAAGCCCCTCTCTACGGAGGCAGTAGCCACTGGGATGGACAAACTGATCTTTGCAATAGTGTGCAGGTTTGAAAACATGTTTGCCAACATGTCGTTCTAAACCAAATCTTCAAGATGTGACTCATATTATCTTTGGGTTGTTTCGCCATATGTCGTCGATATGTTATCCACTCAGTGTGGATCTCAGAGGAGATAAGTGCTTTCTTAACGGTTGGGTTACCAAGTAATGTCTGGCAAGGTTTGTCTGTCCCGTAGTGAGAGAGAAGTGTTCCAATGGAGGTTTTGCCATACTGAGGAAGATCAGGCAAATCAAAACTAGGCATTTTCTTTGGTTCAAAGATGCTCATTGCTGACACAACATCACCAGACGAGGCAAATCGAGAGGAAATAAATGTGTGATGAATGGCTTAGCTACATTCGCCTGTGATGTCTTCAAGAGAAACTTCGATGTCAGCTGTTTTTTCTAGATTTTCAACTTCATCTAACAACTCGAGTACCCAATTTGCAGCTGGTAAAACTGTGTCATCAAGTGCATCAAGGGTGGAATCGACTAAGCTAGGTATGATGGACAAGTCGAGATGCTCGGTTTGGAGTGTTTTGCTGAGTTTAGCAACTTGTGGGAGGGTGTAGTCAAGCATGTACACTGTACATAGCTGCGACTGTGGAGACCTTGCTGAGAGCTTTGCTAAGTCCGAGTGCTTCTGGCTCATGTGTAGTCTCATGGATGTTGTTGAGAGCCACTACGATCGCACCATAGCTTGCCTTCACTGCTTTTACACATTGCTCATGTGTCAGCCAGCGTGTATCGGATGGTTTAGCAATTTTCAACTCGGGTAAGTTGAGCACACTCTGGACCGCCTTGAGAGATTCTGCTCTCTTTGGGGAGTAGTGGAAGTATTTCCAAAGAGCCATCAGGGTCACATACACATGTTTGATTCCTTTAGTAGAGTTTGCAGCCTGAACACAAGCTAGCTGTAGCAAGTGGCAGTGCACAAACAAAGCATGGGGTGCAAGCGTCTTCATTCGAGTTTGGACTCCATTTTTTCCCCCTGAAAATGTACTCGCTCCATCAAAGCCCATCCCGATAATTCTGTTGATCTGAAGTTTCTTCTCCTTCAAACACTCAACGAGAGCAGAGAAAATACTCTCTGCATTTGCTTGACATAAATGAACAATCTCCAAGAAATGCTCCTCGGGTATACCCTTTTCCTCCCAGCGACAAAATACTGACATCTCTTCCACTGTAGTGATATCTGTACACTCATCTGCCATTATGCTGTAATGAGAGGCTTGTTGAAGGCGTTTCAGAATAGACTCTTCAACCCATGTTCCTAAAGCTTGGACAAATTCAACTACGGCTATATACGTGAGATGCGTTCCTCCCTGTCTTCTCCATGAAGTACTTCAAATCTTCACCACCACAAGATACAACCAAGTCAACCAACTTGCTAAAATTGGTAGTATGAGCAATGTGTTGGCGGGCGAGGAAGTGAGTACAACGTATCAAAGATTTGATAGCAGCCCTATTCCTCATTCTCTCTTGTGTTCCCACTTTTTGAAGTTGTTGAACGATGGATCCTCCAAGTTGGGTAGCCAAAACCGCTTGACTTGCTATGATATGACCATCACTCTTAGCATGAGCTTTCATCCGGGTAGCAGCATTTTTCCAGTTAGTGAATGGCTTTGTTGTCCAAACGCCACCTGCTTGTTGAACTGACCTCCCAGAAACTTTGCAGATTTTGCAAAATGCACCTTCAGCATCTGCATCATATTGTAGCCAAGGATAACCTTCCCAAGTCTTGCGGTATTAGTACTTGAGTATGGCGTAGAACTGGTACGTTTCTTGGGTAGTGTTGGTGAACTAGTAGAAGGTGTCTTGCTTGGAATAACCTCTATTTCCTCTTCAGACTCAGCTTCACTACTACTTATGTTACTAGTACTAGCAGCTGCTTTACTAGAGCTCCCCCATACTAGTACTAGCAGCTGCTTTACTAGAGCTCCCCCCAAAAGATCGAATATCCATTATAAACTTAATGCTCAATGCATGATTGAGAGCCTCATTATATAGAGCTATTAGGAGTGTGCTTATTTTTAGATATAAAGTCTTTATATAAAAAAAAAATAGCACACTCCTACTGGCAGCAATTGTGGATTGCAATTTAAAGTGCTGACAGATGACCACAATTGCTGTTAGTAGCACTTTATCAATAGAGTATTGCTGTAGAGGCACTTGAGATTAGTTAGTCAGCACTTCCTGTGATGTAGGTGCTAAATGTGATATTCTAAAAATTACTTTCTAACAAAATACCCTTTATGACCAGTATTCATTTATGGTTTTAAGGCCAGTATGGCCCATTTTTTTCTTCAAAAAACTCGCACCTCTTTCAAGGGCCATAACTCCTGAACTACACCCCCTATGCAACTACACCCCCTATGCCAGTGATTTTATGCTCAAAAGATAGATCTCTCTTAGTGCTTCAAAACAACATTAAAAAAGTGAGGATAGGGTCTGTATACAGTGTGTGACATGCAGAAAAGCTGGGAAAAGTGAGAAAAATCAACCTTAAAACCCTACAAAGCCTAGCTAAAAAAATAAAACAGCTATGGCTTCCAAAACTCTTGGTAATATTGCTTAGACACTAATGAGTGATTTGATAGAATTAAATAGTGCTTGCTAAGTGCACTACCAGCTGTACAATTGGCTGCGTGCCAGCGCTTTTAATTGTCACTAAGGACAGTTGTGAATAAACTTATAACTTGGAAGTGCTTATAGCTACTACTTAACTAACTCTATTAAATCATAGAGCAAAGACAGAGCTATAAAATGATATATAATTAAGTAGGTACACACTAATTTTTCTTAGAGATATCCTTCTTTGAAATTCAAAAAGGCTCTTTTTTTGGAAATGTGGGAAATCGCTGTTGAAGTTGGACTATATACTTTCAAGGGGAGACAATGGTATTTTTTAATATATTTTTTAAAACTTGTGATTACAACTTTAGAGCTCCGTAGATTCTGCAACCTTCATGGTATAGACTTGATATATAGCTCAAAAGATAGGTCTCTCTGTGTGCTCTCTTTTGATACTAAAATATGTTTCATAGGTATAACTATAGGCAAGTTACTAGACCCTGAAGTGGAGGGACCTTAAAAACCTGCATCCCAAAGTCCCCATCCAGAATAACTCCAGATTGCTAAGTGCAAAAAAAATTGAAATTGTTATGAGTGGCTAGAGGAAGCCCTAGAGCATGCAATGACCTTTTTCATTAGGCGTTAAAAATTTATTACCTGGTCAAGCGGCGGGTGGAAAATTGAGGGTGTTGCAATCAACGCCCTCAATTTTCCAATAAACGCCCTCAATTTTCTACCCGGCTCGCTTGACCAGGTAATAAATTTTTAACGCCTAATGAAAAAGGTCATTGCATGCTCTAGGGCTTCCTCTAGCCACTCGTACCAATTTTTTTTTTTTTGCACTTAGCAATCTGGAGTTATTCTGGATGGGGACTTCGGGATGCAGGTTTTTGAGGTCCCTCCACTTTAGGGTCTAGTAACTTGCCTATAGTTATACCTATGAAACATATTTTAGTATCAAAAGAGAGCACACAGAGAGACCTCTCTTCTGAGCTATATATCAAGTCCACACCATGAAGTTTGCAGAATCTACGGAGCTCTAAAGGTGTAACCACAAGTAAAAATTAAATTAAAATAAAAAATGCCCTCCTTCAATTTTTCAGTTGAATGAAGTGTAGGCCTGGATAAAATCCACCATAACTTGAGACTTGTGCTTCCTAATGTTTCCAAATTTGAAAGACAATTTGTACAGGTGTTTAGAAATTATATAAGCACACAAACAAAAAAAGGTCAAATATTGAGGGAAAATGGGCCATACTGGCCTTAAAAGTGACTGAAAATGACTGAAAATGACTGAAAATGCACCAGAAGCGACCTCGTACAATACAATGATAAAACATTTCTGGGGGGGTGCACCCAGATCCCCCTTCAGGGTGTGCTTATGCACACGTGCCGGGGCTTCGCCCCACCACTTCTTTATATTAATTACATTTGCCACACCTGAGAACAATTCCTAAATGAAGGCCTGGCTTGCACTGCTTATGTAGAGGTGGTTCAACTCATCCCATTCCAACTTAATTAAACTAGTGCAAAGGTGAACTGTCCAGCAGGAGTTATTGTGCTGAATCAGAATCAAATTTCAGTAAACAAGCTTTGAAGGAGGACTGCTCATAGATAAATGAGGACAACCACAACTGAGGCAGGAAATCGGTTCATGCTAACTGATCTCTCTTGGTCAGGAAGGGCTACTGCAGAAATGTGGACACAGGTTCAGACATGATGGTCTTACTGCCACCACGATTAATACATGCGTGTACTACCAATTTTCCATTCAGGAAAAAAACTGATTTCAACAAAACATTGGCCATGAATATGACGAAAATGTAAATAAGATGCTGCTGGTGTGTGTTCCATCATGAAAACCTGCCATTTCCTGCACTGCCTGGTGTGTTGCCTCTCCCGGTCTATTGCCTCTCCCGGTGTATTGCCTCTCCCAGTGTATTGCCTCTCCCAGTGTGTTGCCTCTCTCAGTGTGTTGCCTCTCCCGGTGTATTGCCTCTCCCTGTGTATCGGTGTATTGCCTCTCCCAGTGTATTGCCTCTCCCGGTGTATTGCCTCTCCCAGTGTATTGCCTCTTCCGGTGGTGTATTGCCTCTCCCGGTGTATTGCCTCTCCCAGTGTATTGCCTCTCCCAGTGTGTTGCCTCTCCCGGTGTGTTGCCTCTCCCAGTGTATTGCCTCTCCCAGTGTATTGCCTCTCCCAGTGTATTGCCTCTCCCAGTGTATTGCCTCGCCGACACTTGACACATTTTTGTGTGCTCTAGGAACGAAACTAATAACCGAATCACACGCACGAGGAATTTTAATTGAGCTCTGGGAATACAAATGCACTTCCCTAAGCCAAAATTGTGGTGTGTGTGTTGGGGCGGCATGTTTTGGGGGGGGCGGGGGGGCGAAGGGGCTAGTTGAAGAGTGAGTTGTCGTGGAATTTGGTTTCCATAATGCACTATTTCCCTTCCTTTTCCCATGACGACGGATTTCTTGAGGCTCCACACACTCCATTGTTTTCTTGCAGACAGGTGAATGTAACATGATGGCCAGGACAACCCTGGGATCATCTATGGATGTCCACAAAGTGCGAAGTTCTTCCCGCCTAATCCTAGCCTACACCTCCTAAAAGCTGGTGTAGGCACCTACTTTGCTGACTGTACTAGCTTCCGTTTGTTAAGCACCTATGTTTCATTGCCTCAAAGTAGTTTTCTTCCAGTGTACCAAGAGACAAATTTGTAGATTTCCAATATCAACCAGCTGGCCAGGTGCATGCACTCAGTGATCCATACCCATAAAATTTTTACACATCTGCACATAAGCATTGCTTGTTCTACATGGTACTTAGCATCCACTTGTTGCTGACAACCAGCTTTTATGGTGTACAGTGGTCAGTATTAGGTGGGGAAGAACTTTGAACTTTGGGAATCCAGATGGTGTCAGAGTTGCCCCAGCAACACTGGACCAGCCTGGCAAATATTCCTGGCAGAGATTGTCCAAGTACCACTGGACCAGCCTGGCAAATATTCCTGGCAGATATTGTCCAAGCACCTCTTGAGACCAGCCTGGCAAATATTCCTGGCAGAGATTGTCCAAGCACCTCTTGACCAGCCTGGCAAATATTCCTGGCAGAGATTGTCCAAGCACCACTGGACCAGCCTGGCAAACCAGCAGATATTGTCCAAGCACCTCTTGACCAGCCTGGCAAATATTCCTGGCAGATATTGTCCAAGCACCTCTTGACCAGCCTGGCAAATATTCCTGGCAGATATTGTCCAAGCACCTCTTGACCAGCCTGGCAAATATTCCTGGCAGATACCTGCAGGATTGTGTTGCTAGTTAGCCTTGTGGACAGGGTGAATTGTGCCGTTTCCCCCTCCCCCCGGCCCTGATGACTGGGATTCCATTGCCTGCATCTGTAACACCATATAGCAGCATCCATAACAATCATATGGTCATAGAATAAGTGCCTCCACACCCCCTTTCCCTCTATCTCCTCTCTCCTGTACCGTAAACTCTGGTTGTTCAGCGCCCTGCTCCCAACCCCACCCAACCTGTAAGAAAATGGACGCTTAACTCCGAATAAGTGTTTTACTAAATGCTATTTTTAAATAATGCGCACGCACAGAAAAATTAAGCAAATCACATTCCATATTTTTGTACTAAGAACCTACTAAGGACCTAATCTTGCGAGCTTGTCAAAGAAGGAGCTAATTTCTCGCACCAGACCAAGAAAAGACCCAGTCTCTTAATTAAGGCACATCACAAAGGAGCAGGTCTCTTGAGGCGGACTAAGGAAGAACTAGAGATGCCATACAAGCGTTTGATTTGTTCCCTTAGAAACAGGTTCTCTTCTAAACTATTTGGATGCCCTACATGGCAAAAAGCCCAATGATGAGAACAGTTCTTGCGACAGGCTCGCTATTGGCATCCTTCACAAGCCAAAAGTACAATTGCTGGGTATGTTGGAAAGTGTTTTGGAACTTCACAGGCCGAGGAGGAGTTCTCCCCTGCACTACTAGAAGTCAGGGTAAAGGGTTGCAAGTCTACTTCAAGTAAGTAGCAAGAAGCTTGTCAGGGATGTTACAGACAATGATGTGCTCATACAGTAAAATTCTTGCCTCAATGTTTTGTTGAAATTCGTTGCCAAGGTGGTGCAGCTAATTGGTACTTTTTTCAAACATCATTGCTTCTCAGAGAGATACCATATGGGCGCTTAACAGAGGCTGTTCATAACGGCAACGAAATGGACATCTAACAACTTTATGTGTGCTAAACATGGAGAGGCTTAACAACCAGAGTTTACGGTATGTGGGCTTTATTTTTTTCTTACCATCAGGTCTCCCTGCTGCCTGCAACTTGTATTGTATTGACAGCTAGCAACTCTCTTCGGCTGCAGAGGTTGGGTTTGTGCAAGTTCAGCATGACTATACCGTGTATTCCTGAAGTAGGCGGAGCCTTACTTTGCCTATAATTAGAGTGAACTAGTTTTACAGATCTGGCTTATCTTGTTGCTAGGATTGACAACTTCAGCAAGTGTTGTGATGACAGTGAGCCGAGCTTAAGACTCAAAAGTGTTGACTGTAGGGAGTGAGAGATAGAGGATGGAGAGGTTTAAGCACTTGGTGTGCTTTTAGCTTTTAACTTCCTGGCCCAGAGAGAGGAGGGAAAGGTGAAAGTACTCAGACAGGTGTGTATTTAGCTTTTGACTTCCTGGCCCAGAGAGAGGATGGAAAGGTGAAAGCACTCAGACAGGTGTGTATTTAGCTTTTGACTTCCTGGCCCAGAGAGAGGATGGAAAGGTGAAAGCACTCAGACAGGTGTGTATTTAGGTTTTGAGTTCCTGGCCAGAGGGAAAGGTGAAAGTACTCAGACAGGTGTGTATTTAGCTTTTGACTTCCTGGCCCAGAAAGAGGAAGGAAAGGTGAAAGCACTCAGACAGGTGCGCTTTTAGATTTTGACTTCCTGGTTCCCTAGGCTGGTATCTATGAAGGGGAAGTTGTATATAGGTGTAACAGAAAGAGAGTGAGAATGATTAGAGAAAGAGAGAGTGGTTATAAGGAAGAGATATTGATTGATCAGAGAGAGAATGGTTATAGAGAAGAGAGGGTGATTAAGAGCGAGAGGTTGATTAGAGAGAGAATGGTTGTAGAGAAGGGAGAGTGATTAAATATACAGAGAGGTTAATTAGAAGGAGAATGGTTACAGAGAAGAGGGGGTGATTAGAGAGAGAGGTTATAGAGAAGAGAGGGTGATTAAAAAGACAGGTTGATTGAGGGAGAATGGTTACAGAGAAGAGGGGGTGATTAGAGAGAGAGGTTATAGAGAAGAGAGGGTGATTAAAAAGACAGGTTGATTGAGGGAGAATGGTTACAGAGAAGAAGCGAGGGTGATTAGAGAGCGTGGTTGATTAGAGGGAGAATGGTTACATAGAAGAAGCGAGGGTGATTAGAGAGCGTGGTTGATTAAAGGGAGAATGGTTATAGAGAAGAAGCGAGGGTGATTAGAGAGTGCAGTTGATTAGAGGGAGAATGGTTACATAGAAGAAGCGAGGATGATTAGAGAGCAAGGTTGATTAGAGAGAGAATGATTATAGAGAAGAGAGGGTAATTAAAGCGAGAGAGAGAATGATTAACGACTGCACTCTATTTAAGCAGATATATCTCCAAACTCCACTTCAGTCAACAATTTTTTTTAAATTAAAAATGTACCGATCGTGCTAAACACCAGATCTTTATAATAAAAAATGCTGAACATGCCCGGTAGACTGCTATCAATATAGAATAGTTTATTCCAGTTGGACAGGACGAGCAAGCATAATGATAAAGAAATGGTTTACAATCTCAACTGCTGTCATGAACGCCTTTATGGAGGCCCTTCTTCAGAAAGCTGCACAGGCGCCTATGCTTACCTGGAATCACTCGGAGCTCCTTCACTCTTGAGAAAGGAAGTGCTTCAGGATGGCTCTCTCTGCTGTAAGTTAGCTATAGACACAGAGTGACATAGCGATGCATAGCTTTTGTTTTCTTGCCTCTATGGAGCTGATTCTGGTACCAAACTGTATTTACATTCTAATTATGTGAACAGTTTCCAAACTGTATTTACATTCTAATTATGTGAACAGTTTATGGTGAGCATAGGTGCCTGTATTAACAGGTAAGCATAGGTGCCTGTATTAACAGGTAAGCATAGGTGCCTGTATTAACAGGTAAGCATAGGTGCCTGTACAGCTTTCCCTCTTAAAAGGAGCCACCAGGAACAGCAGTTAAATACCAGGAAGGGGCCATTCATGGCGTAAGTTGCGATAGTCAGCCATTTCCCCCATTATTTTGCTTGCTTGCCCCCTCAAGCCGTAAGCTGTAAGTAAAATTTAATGATTATTCCCCCCGCTAGAACAGTACTGGGGTATTCATTTTGTGACGGACTTTGATTTTTTGGAAATATCAGCATACATGTACGTACACCAGGTGATCTTTGACTGAGGTTTATTGGCCAGGCCTTTCATCATAGTGATTCAAAACTTTTTTTAATTGCGCCATTTTTTTAATTGGTGTGTGTTCAATATTTGAATATTGCACAGGTGGTGTTGATCTGACATTTGACTCCATTTTGTTTGTCTTTCTTCTTGCAGCTTGCCCTGGTACATAACAGCTGAGACTACACTGCACTTTTTTTTAAAAAGTATGTTTTGAATCATGATGTGTTTGGAGTTATTGGTGTAGTAGGCAGGGGGTTGGTGTAGTAGCAGAGTAGTCTGACAGGGAAGCTGGTTCATGCAACAAGCTACTACTATTGAAAGTTGTCAACCATGCCACTAAAATAAGCCATGCCACTACTAAAATAAACTTTGGTTGAAGGTGGCAAAATCATGTCAGTAAAATAGCACGTGCTTAAAATGTGCTGTGCTACAAAAATAAATTTTTGTAAAGTGATTAAAGGTCCATGTCTATAAATTAAGCCGTGCTACTAAATTAAGCCGTGCTACTAAAATGTACTCATGTTGGTGTTCTTGCATATTATTGGCCTAGTAGGAATCCTGCCTTGCTGGTGGTGATGACCCCACACTAATATTTCAAGTGGTGTAGATGTTCTTCTTGTACTAAATGCCAATGCATATTATTATTAATTCATTTAGGGGGGGGGGGTTGGAAATTGTATTATTAAAATTCATTAGAATCTTTGTCACATCTTTAACCATCATGCCCCCCCCCCCTTATATCCAGATTCCTCCAGTTGCCCCCCCCCCCCCCCTTGGACAATTTTCTAATGAAACCCTGCATAACCATAACAAACTGTGCTTATATGTGGCATTAAAGCTCCGACCCCCCCACCCCACCCACCAACCATTGAGCTTTTGATGTTTTTGACGTGAATTGACAAAGGCATGAAACTTTGTTTTCTTTGCTGAGAATTGAAAATTGAACAGCGAAACGCTCAGTATAAACTGACAAAGGCATGAAACTTTGTTTTCTTCGCTGAGAATTGAAAATTGAACAGCGAACGCTCGGTATAAACTGACAAACTTGCTCGGCAGGTTCTTCTCCCATCTCTGCATTCCTGGGAGTATTTCAGATCACTTGGTGGTATGTCAGCATGATTGAACTTGTAGAGACCTCTTCCTTGTGGTAGCTGGTATGCCTTCTTGATTTGATGGTGGTCAATATCCAACACAAATGCACTGGCACAACTTCATATCTGTAAGAACTCGGGCAGAGTTCCGCGTCTGGCACAGCTCTGCACCTGGCACGTCTGGCACAGCTCCACATCTGGCACAGCTCCACTTCAGGCACGTCTGGCACAGCTCCACGTCTGGTACAGCTCCGCATCTGGCACAGCACGTCTGCCACAGCTCCATGTCTGGCACAGCTCCACGTCTGGCACAGATTCGCGTCTGGCACAGATTCGCGTCTGGCACAGCTCCGCATCTGGCACAGCTCCGCGTCTGGCACAGATTCGCGTCTGGCACAGTTCCACGTCTGGCACAGCTCCACGTCTGGCACAGCTCCACGTCTGGCACAGCGCCACGTCTGGTACAGCTCCATGTTGTAGTCTGGTGGAACAGCATCCTTCACTGGGCATCTCTTCATAAGCCTGCAAGAAACAGTGGTTGAATTTTGCCTTGCTCCAGATGCAGACCTTGCTCCAGGTGCTGGCCTTGCTCCAGGTGCTGGCCTTGCTCCAGGTGCAGACCTTGCTCCAGATGCAGGCCTTGTTCCAGGTGCAGACCTTGCTCCAGATGCAGGCCTTGCTCCAGGTGCTGGCCTTGTTCCAGATGCTGGCCTTGCTCCAGGTGCAGACCTTGCTCCAGGTGCAGGCCTTGCTCCAGGTGCTGGCTTTGCTCCAGGTGCAGGCCTTGCTCCAGATGCAGACCTTGCTCCAGGTGCTGGCCTTGCTCCAGGTGCTGGCTTTGCTCCAGATGCAGGCCTTGCTCCAGGTGCTGGCCTTGCTCCAGGTGCAGACCTTGCTCCAGATGCAGGCCTTGCTCCAGGTGCTGGCCTTGTTCCAGTGTTAGCTGAACCTACTAGTTACCATGCTTGAGCAAGTCAGTGTTAGCTAAACCTACTAGCTGTCGTGCTTGAGTAAGTCAGTGTTAGCTGAACCTACTAGTTGTCGTGCTTGAGTAAGTCAGTGTTAGCTAAACCTACTAGCTGTCTAGCTTGAGTAAGTCAGTGTTAGCTAAACCTACTAGTTGTCGTGCTTAGGGAGATAATTGATATCGACATGCAAACTTCTCATTGGAAGACCCTGCCTGTGCCAGTGTAATGAGTTGGATGGTGCTTGTTATTTACACCCTGAGCAGCACAACCATGTAAGCTGATCTGCTGCCACAGAGTTTTAATTTTGTTCCCAATATCTCCCCATGAGGACCTTCCCCATGAGGACCTTGCAAGTGCCGCAATAAGACAAGTCCATAATACTTATGCAAGATATTTGGTGTGTGTGTGTGTGCATGCATGTGTGTGTGTGCATGCATGTGTGTGCGCATGCATGTGTGTGCATGCATGTGTGTGCATGCATGTGTGTGCATGCATGTGTGTGTGCATGTGTGTGTGCATGCATGCTTGTGTGTGTGCACGCACAGTAGCTAGCTGTAAACATTATCACACCTTCTCCTTCCATTTGTCCTCCCCTCTGCAGTTTCTACTTCGGCAAGCGTGTGTGTCTCATAACTCTCCCCCCTTCCTCTCTCCCCCTCCTCTCCTCCACACACTACAACTAGTTTTGCTTCTCTACTTACCCTCACTCACGTCTCAGCTGCCAGGCACTGCCACTGACGCATCTCATTACCACCACCTTCCACACTGATTCGTGACATCTCTTGTAGTGGTAGCAGACAATTTTCGTAGTGATACTGACACTGATCACAGCACTGATCACAACACTGATCACAGCATTGATCACAACACCCGCTGATTTTGCCACCTGCATCACAACTTACAGCCAGCCCATTACAACAGCAGCATTGCCTGACTCCGCCTACTAGCACTGTGAGTTTTAGTCATAGTAGTAATAGTAGTAATGATAATAATTCAGTATAGTAGTAGTAATAGTATAATAATAATAGTAGTAGTAATAATAATAATAGTAGTAATAGTAGTAATGATAATAATTCAGTATAGTAGTAGTAATATTAGGAATAGTATAATAATAATAGTATTAGAAGTAATAGTAGCAATAATAATAATAGTAGTAGTAGTAGTAGTAATATTAGGAATAGTATAATAATAGTAGTAGTATTAATAATAATAATTATAATAATAATAGCACTAGTACTAGTAGTAGCATTAGTTACATAAATATGATTGTATTCCTCCTTCTCTATTGATGCTGTTTGTTGTTCTGTTACAAGAGTCAGCCCCTGTGCTAGAGGGTCAGCTATGGCCTCCTTCAAGGACTTGATAACAGTTGCACATGAGAACTCCAGAACAAACTGCACCATGCTCTCTGTTACTATGCAACATGTACATACATAACAGGTCCATAGGCAGTTGCCATGGTCTAGTTCAAGCTCTCTGCTTGCAAGCTGTTGCTATCAATCATGTCCTAGCCCTAGCCCTAGCCCTAGCCCTAGCCCCGTCATCTCCTCTTCAGTGCCCGGGTCAGTGAGATCTTCACTGGGAGTAGCGCTGGAAACCTTGCTTTGTTTTAGTTCTATCTGTTGCCACACATGGTTGAGCTTCTCTGTGAACTATTCGGTTCTTTGCAGCCAAATAACTGCTACTAGCAAGCATGAGCTGCCATGCTTGCCATCTCTCCCTCTCCGAGATAAGATTTCTTGATCTTGACCATTTCAATGAATCTAGAAGGAAGCTGACAAGAAACGGTCTATTAGAGCACTGTGTTAAATAAGAACGCGTTCTATTAGAATACGGTCTATTAGAACTAAGACTATTAGAACACTGTATTAGAACACATTCTATTGGAATTTGAACTGTTATCAAGGGATGAATGACTATTAGAATACAACCTATTAGGTTCATGTTCTATTGAAATTAGAACTATTATGAAAGGATGAATGAATACTAGAACACTGTATTAGAACACATTCTATTGGAATTTGAACTGTTATCAAGGGATGAATGACTATTAGAATACAACCTATTAGGTTCATGTTCTATTGAAATTAGAACTATTATGAAAGGATGAATGAATACTATTAGAACTAATTGGAATTTGAACTGTTATGAATGAATACTATAATTAGAACTAAGACTATTAGAACACGGCCTATTAGTACACATTCTATTGGGATTTGAACTATTATCAAAGGATGAATGAATACTATTACAGTAGAACCTCAGAGTTACGAACCCCAGAATTACGAACACCTCGGTCAACCGAACGGCAAGTCAACATCCAAACGGGTCAAGGGTCGTCACACTCGACGCACGGTAACATTTATCCCGCATGCGCATACCTGAATTGCAGCTGGCGCAGCTACGTGTAGTTTCTTTGCCATGGCCTCAAGCTCTTCTACGAAACGTAAGCGAGTCACGCTATCCATCGATCAGAAACTTAAGATTTTGAAGAAAGTGGACCAAGGCAGTACTTTGTCAGCCGTAGCCAAGGAGTTTGGAATTGGAAAAACAACCGTAACGGACATAAAAAAAGCTAGGGAAAAGATTATGAGGTTTGCTGCTGAAGCACTAGATGTTAGCTCCCTGAAAAAGAGGTGCATTGTAAGAAGAGCTGATGATGATGCTTTTGATAGAGCCATGCATTTGTGGTTCACACAAGAACGGCATAAGGGCACGCCAATCAGTGGTGTCTTGATGATGGAAAAAGCAAGGTTGCTTTTTCAACAGCTCCATCCAGATAAATCTGAAGATGACTTCAAAGGTAGCAATGGATGGTTGCATCGATTTAAGAAGAGGCATGGAATAAGGCAGTTGAGTCTACAAGGTGAATCCCTGTCAGCAGATGCTAGTGCTGCAGAAAAATTTAAGAAATTTTTCCATGAATTTGTGGAAGAACACAAGCTGTCTCCACACCAGATTTTTAACTGTGATGAGACAGGCCTGTATTGGCGTCTTCTTCCGAACAAAACCTTAGACGATGCTTCTGAAAAGAAAGTAAAGAATTTTAAATCTCCTAAGGATAGAGTGACATTGATGGCCACTGCTAATGCCAGTGGAGATTTCCACCTGCCTTTAGTATTTATACACAAAAGTGCTAAGCCACATTGTTTTTCTGGAGTCAATATGTCGGCTCTGCCAGTTCTTTATTACAACCAGAAGAGTGCATGGATGGACAGAATAATTTTCTCAGATTGGTTCCACAAACACTTTGTGCCCTCAGTGAAGTTCTATCTGCTGTCAAAGTCATTGTCTTCTAAGGCTGTCCTCCTCCTCGATAATGCTCCATCCCATCCCTCTCCATCCACACTTGTGTCTGCTGACGGTGACATTAAATGTTTATTTTTACCACCCAATGTTACCAGCTTGGTTCAGCCTATGGATCAGGGTGTGCTTGAGAACTTAAAGCGTAGATATAAGAAGCTACTTTTAAGAAAGCTGCTACTGGGGCACTCAGAGCATGACTCGTTTGTGCAATTCAGCAAGAGCCTCACCATCAAAGACGTGGTTTATCTTTGTGCCAAGTCCTGGGATGAGATTTCTACAATCTCACTTAGTCGTGCCTGGAACAAGCTAGGCTTTGGTCCAGACTGTGGTAGTCAACAAGAAGAATTGCCAGGGGTGTCGGAAGAATGTAATCAGTTAGGTGTCCCTGATGCTGAGATGGAAGAATGGCTAACCATGGACCAAGGTGAAACTGGTGTGGAGGACATGACTGATGAGGATATACTAGGCACTGTTCGAGCATCATCAGTAGTTGATGAAAGTGAGGAGGAAGAGGAAGAACAAACTGCTGGCACCATCACCCATACTGAAGCTGAAGAAGCTTTCAGCACTTGTTTGACATGGATGGAACAACAAGCAGAAGCTACACCAATGAACTTAGTACTTCTACGTGAACTGCACTCTTTAGCAGCAAAGAAGAGACACGATTCTTTAAAACAAACACACATTACTGATTTCTTTAAATCTTAGTTATACAGTACTGTATGTACATATAGTAAATAATGTTAGTGCATAAAGCACAGACATACTTGGTGTAATGGTACATAATTTGTACAAGTGAGTATAATTTAATACATGTGATGGCATAGCATTTAGGTAAGTGGAGAGGTAAAAGAGTCTTGTAACAGTGAAACTATTGTGAAATACCTGCAGAAGAGTAGATAAGTACGTACAAGTACATACTGTACTGTTAAACAAGTCTAAATAAGCATGACATCATTATGATGTAATTGTTTCAGAGTTACGGACATTTCAGAGTTACGAACACTCATTTTCCCGAGGGGTTCGTAACTCTGAGGTTCTACTGTACAACTAAGCTCAATGAACTCTCAGTTGACATAATAGCATTAAAATCACCTTCTCTATAATCAACTTCAAATTGTATTCACTCGACGTTTCGACTAGATGCTCTAGCCTTCATCAGGAATAAGATATTAGCTATTGGAATTTGAACTGTCATGAAGGATACTATTAGAACACGGGTCTATTAACACATTCTTTTTGGAATTTGAACTATGAATGAATACTATTAGAACTAAGACTTTTAGAACACATTCTATTGGAATTTGAACTGTTATCAAGGGATGAATGAATACTATGATTAGAACTAGAACATGGCCTGTTAGAACACAATCTATTGGAATTTGAACTGTTAAGAAGGTTGAATAAACTAAGAACACAGCCTATTAGAACAGATTTCATTGAGATTTGAACTGTTCAAGGATTAGAGGCAAGTGAGGAACTTTCTTAGTAGATGGCTATATCTGGCAAGTCATGATATAGAGATGGGAAGCTCATTAATTAATGGGTGGAGTTTCGTAATTGATGCAGCGACACCGCCAGGAGATATGTTGAGCTGCTCAAAGTGAGCCATGCAAAGATTGGAAGCTCGTTAATTAATGGGTGGACTCTCGTATTGGCAAAGCAACGCCACCAGTAGATATTGTGAACTGCTCCAAGCGCCGCCTCGCGACATTGTGACCCCGCCTTAAAGATGACCCCACCTTAAAGGCGCAGTTGTGCCTGCTGAGAAGCTGCCTACACGAGAATGGCTGTGCTATATATAGAATATTTGTGTTGTTTGTGGGCATGGCATTTTGAAATGCTGTCAAGCCAGTATATATATAGAGAATGCCACTGCACCACCTAATTAAATGTAGTAGTGGTATTCTGAAGTCAGTGTGTACTAAATGGGACCAGCATTGCTTTTCTACTCTAATATAATGTTCCAGAAGATTCACTATCTTCTGGGAATAATTATCGGCTCTACTTCTATGATGTAATTATTATTAGTGAACTCAACAAACTGCCGTCACTTGCCCTCTCCCTCCTCCTTGAGTTAAATTAAAATTTATTATTTTTTTATTTTAAAGTTTAGCAAGAGTGCTCAAGTTGCGTGGGGGTGATGTTTTGGGGGTTAGTCCCTGTCTCGACCCACTCTATTCTTGTAGTTGGTGTAGGTCTTTCTTAGCGAGTCACAGGTTATCAATGGTCCATGTTCTAATTAGAGCACACCTGGAGATGGCAATTCTTGTTATTCTAATCTGTCTTCGTACCGACTGTGTAGCACATGCCTTCTTGTTGTTGTTGTTGTTGTTGTTGTTTCCAGTTCTAGTGGGATAGGTCATGTCTCAGCCTCACTTCCCATCCTCCCTGAGCCAGCCAGCCATGAACCACCACCACCTGGACAACAGTCTCCTAACCATGCCATGCTCGCCTCCCTCTAACATGGACGCTGCCTCGGCAACACAAAACTTCACCCACTCCGGAAATCAGGTCTGTTGTTGCTTTCTGCAACTTTGTGTGTGCGTGTGTGTTGTGTGTGTGCGTGTGTGCGCGCGTGTGTGTGTGGTGTGTGCGCGCGTGTGTGTAGAATTGTGATGATTATTCTCCTTCATTGCAAGTTAAATGGCTTCCCCTCGAGTGTGAAGTACTGGTGTGCTTCACATGTTGTGTTTCACATGTTATGAGATCAAAGTAGCAGTTAGGGCTAGGGCTAGAAGTATCAGCTAGGGCTAGAAGTAGCAGCTAGGGCTAGGGCTAGAAGTAGCAGCTAGGGCTAGGGCTAGAAGTAGCAGCTAGGGCTAGGGCTAGAAGTAGCAGCTAGGGCTAGGGCTAGAAGTAGCAGCTAGGGCTAGAAGTAGCAGCTAGGGCTAGGGCTAGAAGTAGCAGCTAGGGCTAGGGCTAGAAGTAGCAGCTAGGGCTAGAAGTAGCAGCTAGGGCTAGGGCTAGAAGTAGCAGCTAGGGCTAGGGCTAGAAGTAGCAGCTAGGGCTAGGGCTAGAAGTAGCAGCTAGGGCTAGAAGTAGCAGCTAGGGCTAGGGCTAGAAGTAGCAGCTAGGGCAAGAAGTAGCAGCTAGGGCTAGAAGTAGCAGCTAGGCTAGGGCTAGAAGTAGCAGCTTGGGCTAGAAGTAGCAGCTAGGGCTAGGGCTAGAAGTAGCAGCTAGGGCTAGAAGTAGCAGCTAGGCTAGAAGTAGCAGCTAGGGCTAGGGCTAGAAGTAGCAGCTAGGGCTAGAAGTTGTGGTGAGGGCTAGAAGTAGGAAACTGAAAGTGCAGAGTGTAACTGTTGCTCAGGTGTGCCGTAGCTTTTCAAGTCCAGCAATCTACAGCTTACAGGCCGTGTGCTTGTTCCAAATGTGTTCTAAGCTGCAAAGTGATGAGGGATGCGGCCTGTACTTGGGAAGACCAACAACGTATTGCAACGCTGAGCAGATTAAAGGCCGCGACTTATACCCTAAGTGTGACTCCCATACTGTATACTATGAAGGGTTAGTAATGCGTGGTATACCTGGTATTCTCTAGCAGCAGGGACTCTCAACCAGGGGTAAATTTACCCCCTGGGGTAAAAAATGACATGGCATGGGGTAAATAATTGCCGTACCTGATAATTGAATAAGGAAAAGGGAATATAATGCTTATAGACCTCTAAGCAGGTTGGTATATATAACTCACCTGAGGTTACTATTTCTTATTATAATTATTCACACTATTGCCTTTGGTCTGTGATTGTTTTCATTGTTTTACTACTATGTAATGGACTATATGATTTCTTTCTTTATCAAAGTATATTACTATATTTTATGCAAAACTTAGATAATAAATGCGTTTTCTTATCTTCTTACTTTTCCGTGCCTTTATGATGGCTATGCATTGTTTTGTATGGGAGTAAGGGGGTAAATATCGAAATACATCAGGCTGAGGGGGTAAATGATGGAGGAACGGTTGAGAATCCCTAACTGAGTCTAGATGATGTAGTAGCGAACAAGCACTAACTAAGTAAAGCATATTCATTGATTCTTAAAGAATGCCTTGTTTAATTTTAGGTGTGGGTGGGTTTGAGCAGGATGACTATGCGCTAGCGATGTTCTCTTAAAGCACACCTTGTAGTGACTTCTAATTTCCGAAGAGCTATTTCAACGACCTATTTCGGACTCTCTTCATCGGCAAAAAGCTCTACCTAGCTTAGGATAGGAACGGTGCTCGTGATGGGTACAGTGTGGGTGTGGTCCATTACAGGGCTTACTCTAGGGATGTGTTCTAACTCAGACTAACTGTCGAAAGTTTTGAACTTCGTAGGTCATGAGGAGGAATTACCTGCAAATGAACAAATTCTGTGAGGTTGGGGGAGAGGGCTGGAAATGCCTGTAGCTGTATTTCAAGGTAGCAAGAGAAGGACATTTGTGGACCTATTTCAATGTGGTGGGATCCCCCTCTTCCCCCAAAAGCTCATAACTCAGCTAAAATTCACATAGATAGATAGATAGTACATAGATAGTAGATAGATAGTAGCTAGATAGCTATAGTAGCTAGATAATGGATAGATAGTACTTAGCTAGATAATATATAGATAGCTGATGGTTAGCCAAAACACTTCTACATGTATCTACTATGTACTATTCTATCTATCTATCTATCTATCTATCTATCTATCTCTCCATCTATCTGCTATATATCTATGACCGTATTTTTCTCCTCCACACATAAGTACAAGTAGTGCTATTGGAACCCAGTGTTCCAGTGCACATCCACCAATACTACTAGGCTACTGTTGCCTAGGAGGCTGTAGATGATCCATCTACCTAAGCATCTGCTGTAGGTTGACACTACTAGGCTGGGCCCACCTAAATGAAACCCTCGTATTGCCCTCTTAAATATAAATGATATTAATACATAGTAATAATGATGATAATAATTATAATATAATGATAATTATAATGATTATTATTATTATTATAATGATGATGACAACAAGGATGATGTTGTTTCTTTCCTATTAAAAATGAAATGCTGATACTGCACAACAAGGTACATTTTCGAACAATTCTTGAATAATAAAACATAAACAGCTTCTACTTCATATAGAAGAGACTAGGTCATTATAGACATTGCTTCATATAGAAGAGACTAGGTCATGTTATAGACATTGCTTCATATAGAAGAGACTAGGTCATTATAGACATTGCTTCATATAGAAGAGACTAGGTCATGTTATAGACATTGCTTCATATAGAAGAGACTAGGTCATGTTAGCAGAAAGGGGCGCCCTAGCCTCACTCTCAAGCAACATCACATAGTGTTAAGGCCTGTCCACACTGCACACTGAATGCGCGTTAGATCTCAACGAATGCACGTTCGTTGCGTCCACACTGAATGCAAATTAGATTTCTTGGACCTAACGCGCATTAGGTCCAGTCCACCTCGATAGGTGGTTTGAGTCGAGCCAGAGCAACAAATCCAAGCGTAAAATTAATTACGCGGGTGCGCGTTAAAAGATAAACCATGCTGGCGATATGCTGCAGGCTGAAACTATGAAGAAACAAGAGCGCTGATCAGTGTGTGGAGCCATGCCAGTGTCCAGGAGCTACTCGACGGAGTACAAAGAAACAGAATCATCTATGAAGTTGTAGCTAATTCCCACCAGTGCTTACTGTGTGGCTTGCACCAAACCTGGCGCACAGATGGATGCTGGTAGCCAGCCATCATTGCCACAATCAAATAGCAGGCAAAGATCAAGCTAAATATTATTATAGCTTCGAAAATTTTACCTCCGCAGCCTTCTTTTATGGAGTTCATGGAGCGCCCATCCGTCTACTGTATTGCCTTTTCTATTTATAGATCCTTCTCCTCTGCAGCATATGCTTCCTTCGCGTCTGTAGGTATCTCGTCCATAACAGAATAAATCCAACAACTACACCGTATCCATTGTGCAAAGGTGACTACTCACGTGACGTGGGTGCAGTTTTCTTGGAGTGGTTTTTATGCGCGTTTGGTTTATTGTCATGTCAGTGTGGACGCGACGTCGTGACTGGACACGCATTGAGACTCTCTTGGTAGCTAGTGTATCTCAATGCGCATCCAGTTATTGTGCAGACTGGACGCGCATTGAGACTCTCTTGGTAGCTAGTGTATCTCAATGCGCATCCAGTTATTGTGCAGTGTGGACAAGCCTTTACATAGTGTTATGTACACTAATTATTTTGAACAAGTATATTAATTGCCCTACTATTACAAGACCTAATACCACAGCATACATGAGACCTCACATATAGCAGGCTTTGAGTCAAGCTCACTCACGGCTTGTATCCAGTTCATGCACAGCAAGAGACAAGCAAGCAAGCATGTGGTGAGACCTCGTCCAAGTACCCATAACACCTTATATGAATGTAAGACATGACAGAAATAGAAAGGTATGCTGAAAGGCGACTTCCAAGGCACAGCTTGTGTGAGGGGGTGATGGCGGATGGCAGACAGAGCGAGTGAGGAGGAGTAGAATCTGCTGGGGGGGGGGGGGGGTGAAGGCACAGGTTGTCAAGGAGGGAGGAATAACACAGCATTGCCGATATAAACAGTTTGTGGTAAACTTTTTTTAAATAAACATACAATTTGTTGATCAGTTATAATTATTTATTTTTTGTGGCTAATGTCGAGTTTGCGTCTTATGGAGGTTAAAGGTTAATCCAATCTTAGTATAATAAAAATTAAAAATAAACGACAGTTTTTGTCCTTGCAATAATAGGTGTGGTCTTTAAAATATTTTCCGTGGTGATGATGCTCGAATTTTATAATGGGATAGATACTATAGGACATCTCACAGAGAAGCTTTTAAAATAACCGGTGAGCTTGCTTTTACAGCACATGACTCATCAGCTACTTTGTGTGTGTGTGTCTTTTAGCAGAGAAAGTTGACGCTCCTGACACGCCCCCAGCAGCAGTTGCCCAGCGTGGTGTCCATGCCTTACCAGCAAACTATTCCTTCTCCGGACCAGTTCAACGGCATGGTGCTCGAGTAAGACCTGTTTGCATGCCTCTGACCCACGCCTGTTATGATGTGTATCCATAAGTGGTGGGGTGGGTGGGGTCAAGATGGGTTCATATGAGGGGGTGGGTGGGGTCATATGATGGGATGGGTTCATTTGAGGAGGGGTGGGTTCATATAAGGGGGGCAGGATGTTCTAAGAGGAGGGGGTTGCTATGAGGGGGGTTAAGGGGTGGGATTTGTATGGTTGAGTGGAGTTCATGTGTGGGGATGGGGTTCATATGAGGAGGTGGGCATTCATATGAGGGGTGCATGGGTTTATATGAGGGAAGCATATGGGGGGGGGGGGGTGCATGATGATAGGGCACAGGGATCTTT
Organism: Cladorhizidae sp. MBARI D1340-BT2; assembly: GCA_028752905.1. Taxonomy (NCBI): domain Eukaryota; kingdom Metazoa; phylum Porifera; class Demospongiae; order Poecilosclerida; family Cladorhizidae; species Cladorhizidae sp. MBARI D1340-BT2. The sequence continues at coordinate 19,409,882 of JAQNBH010000007.1, read as the reverse complement.
CCCCTTCACCGATCAATTAAAAATCATGTCTTGCTCCCTGGATGGTGTTGTCTCGATGTAATCCTGGGTGACGTCGTTATGATGTCATTGATTATGTCATTTGATTGTTGATGTTTGTTGTTATCATTTATTGTCATTTATTTTGTTGACATTTAATGATGTCATTTGTTTTCATTTTAATTTGACATTTAACGATACATAAGCTATTAATTTAATAAAGCCATTTTCATGAGTACACACACACTCACACACACACACACCTCTCTCTCTCTCGTCTCTAAAGGCTGATTCACAATATGCAAAACGCTCAATGCATTTAAAAAAAATATTGTGAACACAAAATTGCGTCGCTTGAATATCATCGAGTTCTATTAGAGCAGCGTTGTGATCTATCGATTGCATCATTCTGGTGTGCCTTATTTGAGTTTTTCGTCATTCCGGTGTCCTTTATTTTGATTTTTCAGTAAAAGCTGACCAGTGATTTCAAAGCTGAATGGGCGACGAAAGGCTTATCGAAGCAATGAGAAGTTTACCTAGTATATCACGGATGCGCGAATGACATCTGAGCACTGGCGTCCGTTAATTAATGGGAGGTTCTAGTTGGGTGAAAGTTCAAGTTTGCTCAAGCGGCAACTCTGTTGTTATTGTGAACAGCTAGAAGTGATGCGATGCAAAGGCCTAGCAGCATATTGGTAACCAGCCTTTAGACCATTGTCATTGTGACTTCTAACTGTAGCACTGTCTATGCCATGCCAGCTGCTTTATTTCTGACCTTGGCATGTTAACTGCTGTTAGTGGCTCTCTCTGGTTAGCTGGAATTGACATGTGGTTCTGTTGATACCTTACCTAATAGCTAAGCATATCTCTACAAAAGCAAATTCCTGAGAACTAGAGTGGCCAGAACAGAGTGGCCTGAACTAGAGTGGCCTGAACTAGAGTGGCCTGAACTGGAGTGGCCTGAACTGGAATGGCCTGAACTGGAGTGGCCTGAACTGGAGTGGCCTGAACTGGAGTGGCCTGAACTAGAGTGGCCTGAACTGGAGTGGCCTGAACTAGAGTGGCCTGAACTTAGAGTGGCCTGAACTAGAGTGACCTGAACTAGAGTGACCTGAACTAGAGTGGCCTGAACTAGAGTGGTCTGAACTAGAGTGGTCTGAGAGTGGCCAGAACTAGAGTGACCAGAAGTGGAAGTTTCCTGTAGTGGGAGGGGCCAGTACTTGAGTGGGGGGAGGAGGGTGCTCGCTTAGCAACAAGGTGCTTGCATATCAAGGTGGGTGGAACTGGAGCCTTATCGTCGATCAAGTCTGTGATCTCAACACAAACTTCAACACAAGTCAAACATGACAAATTTCATTTTAGAAAAGGGTTAATTAATGCCTTAGTGGTGTTGTTATTTTTATGCCATGTGATGTTGGTGTTTGATGATGATCTGTTGCTAGGCTTTCACACCTGATATATTTGGTAAGGGATGGAGTTCCCCCGGATGTTTTTCACACCCACATGCAAATAATATCGGAGTGCATAGAAGGGCATTGTGGGTAACCTTTGACCTTAGCATGCGCACCGCAAAACAACAACCTATTATTCTAAATGATGTACACCCACATTGTTGGCATTCACACGGACATGTGTGAAGGCAATTTGTAGCTGCAGGCGAGGATCTGTTCGTGGATGTCCATGGTCCTCCATCTGCTGCTTCTGCTTTAGCTGATGCTGTTCCTGTTCCTTGGCTTCTCCAAAGAACTTCCAGCTCCTCCACTTCACCCTCATCAAAGCCTGCAAATGGATCATCGTCACTCTCCCTCTCGCCAGCTTCTCTCCCTCTCGCCAGCTTCTGTCCCTCTCGCCAGCTTCTGTCCATCTCGCCAGCTCCTGTCCCTCTCACAGCTCCTGTCCCTCTCGCCAGCTTCTGTCCCTCTCGCCAGCTTCTGTCCCTCTCGCCAGCTCCTGTCCCTCTCACAGCTTCTGTCCCTCTTGCCAGCTTCTCTCCCTCTCGCCAGCTTCTGTCCCCCTCGCCAACTCCTGTCCCCCTCACCAGCTTCTGTCCCTCTTGCCAGCTTCTCTCCCTCTCGCCAGCTTCTGTCCCCCTCGCCAGCTCCTGTCCCCCTCACCAGCTTCTGTCCCTCTTGCCAGCTTCTCTCCCTCTCGCCAGCTTCTGTCCCCCTCGCCAGCTCCTGTCCCCCTCACCAGCTTCTGTCCCTCTTGCCAGCTTCTCTCCCTCTCGCCAGCTTCTGTCCCCCTCGCCAGCTCCTGTCCCCCTCACCAGCTTCTGTCCCTCTTGCCAGCTTCTCTCCCTCTCGCCAGCTTCTGTCCCCTCGCCAGCTTCTGTCCCCTCGCCAGCTTCTCTCCCTCTTGCCAGCTTCTGTCCCCTCGCCAGCTTCTGTCCCCTCACCAGCTTCTCTCCCTCTCGCCAGCTTCTGTCCCCTCGCCAGCATCTCTCCCTCTCGCCAGCTTCTCTCCCTCTCGCCAGCTTCTGTACCCTCGCCAACTTCTGTCCCCTCGCCAGCTTCTCTCCCTCTCGCCAGCATCTCTCCCTCTCACCAGCTTCTCTCCCTCTCGCCAGCTTCTCTCCCTCTCGCCAGCTTCTGTCCCCTCGCCAACTTCTGTCCCCTCGCCAGCTTCTCTCCCTCTCACCAGCATCTCTCCCTCTCGCCAGCTTCTGTCCCCTCGCCAGCATCTCTCCCTCTCGCCAGCTTCTCTCCCTCTCGCCAGCCTCTGTCCCCTCGCCAGCTTCTCTCCCTCTCGCCAGCATCTCTCCCTCTCGCCAGCTTCTCTCCCTCTCGCCAGCTTCTGTCCCCTCGCCAGCTTCTCTCCCTCTCGCCAGCTTCGCAGATCATTTCAACAAACTATATACCGCCACTTGCTATATACTGCCACTTGCTGCACATGCCCTGACAAAATCCCATGCTTATGGTGATAATCCCTTTCCACCCCTTCAGGTCGATCTTTCCCTAAGTATTGACTTGCATTTCATGAAGAAGCTCACTACTTTATTTGTGGGTCTTCTGGGGTCTTTTATAAAATAAAATAAATCAATAACTTTTCCGAAATGATGTAAGAATCAGGTCCCTTGAGGTAAGCAGGCAAGGGCTGCAGCTGCAATGAAACTTAACAAAGAAACCACCCAACAGCAAGTCCTTTATCAAGAGCGAAGATGGCAGTGGAAGAGAGCGAGTGCTCGGGACTGATTGTTGTCCTCTTTTTTTTTTGCCCGTCCTTCAAAAAATTTGAAGTTGAGAGTTAAAAAAAAGAAGAAGTATAGCAATCTACTGGGCATGTGCAGGTAATGTTGTAGGTCGTTTTGGCTTGAACTGCGAGTGATGTTTGGGCTTGCACTTGTAGGTGTGGTTAATTGTAGGTGTGGTTAATTGGTGATCACTTGTGGGACACTTATGGGGGTAATGATTAGGTTACTGGGTCACCTGTGGGGTCAATGATGGGGTCACTGGGTCAATGATGGGGTCAATGATGGGGTTACTGGTCACCTGTGGGGTCAATGATGGGGTTACAAGGTCACCTGTGGGGTCAATGATGGGGTCACTGGGTCACCTGTGAGGACAATGATGGGGTTACTAGGTCACCTGTGAGGTCAATGATGGGGTCACTGGGCCACCTGTGAGGTCAATGATGGGGTCACTGGGTCACCTGTGGTATCAATGATGGGGTCACTGGGTCACCTGTGAGGTCAATGATGGGGTTACTGGGTCACATGTGGGCTCAATGATGGGGTCACCGGGTCACCTGTGGTATCAATGATGGGGTCACTGGGTCACCTGTGAGGTCAATGATGGGGTTACTGGGTCACATGTGGGCTCAATGATGGGGTCACCGGGTCACCTGTGAGGTCAATGATGGGGTCACTGGGTCACCTGTGGTGTCAATGATGAGGTCACTGGGTCACCTGTGGGGTCAATGATGGGGTCTCACTGGGTCACCTGTGGGGTCAATGATGGGGTCACCTGTGGTGTCAATGATGGGGTCACTGTGTCACCTGTGGTGTCAATGATGGGGTCACTGGGTCACCTGTGGGGTCACTGGGTCACCTGTGAGGTCAATGATAGTGTCACCGGGTCACCTGTGGGGTCAATGATGGTGTCACCGGGTCACCTGTGGCGTCAATGATGGGGTCACTGGGTCACCTGTGGGGTCAATGATGGGGTCACTGGGTCATCTGTGGGGTCAATGATGGGGTCACTGGGTCATCTGTGGGGTCAATGATGGTGTTACTGGGTCACTTGTTTGGGCCTAGCTTATTTTCCCTCGAACAAATTCTTAGTTAATTAGCTTCTGCTTGTGTTGCCCCTGCAGTGGCGCGTGCTTGAACCAGACCTCTCTCATCCCTCCTCCTCCTCCTGGCTCCATGCAAGGTCGTGCCACTCGAGGTACGTACTGAAATAATAGCCACGCCCCCTGCAGTGCTAGCCAGGTCCAGTGGCACTCCTCAAAGCTTCACACAATTCTTTTGGAGGTGTCAACTTGTACCTGCTCTGCGAGGAGTTGTTTTACTGAGATTCTGACCTGGTGCTAACCATGTGTGTGTGTGTGTGTGTATATATATGTATGTGTGTGTGGTGTGTGTATGTGTGTGGTGTGTATATGTGGTGTGCGTATATGGATGTGTGTGTATGTATGTGTGGTGTGTGTAAATGTGTATGTATGTGTGTGGGGTGTGTGTATATGTATGTGCGTGGTGTGTATGTGTGTGTGTGTGTGTATATGTGTGTGTTCTAGATGACTATTACGACACCGAAGACCCCTCCGTGAACCTGCAAGATTTCATAGTCAACTCTATGCAGGTATGTGTGGGTGGCTGTGTTCATCAGCCAAATTTATGGATCTGAGAATTATGTTGCTGTGTGTGGCAGGATAATAGGATAATATTTGGTGTGCCTGGAATATTTGCTTGTTAGCTAGCCTCTTAGCAACTTGCCGGTCAATCTTTGAATTTATTTATTTTGCAATATTGGAAGGCGAAGAAGAATATATTGCCAAGCAGCCAGGAACTGATAAACATTTTGGTTGCTTTGGTTATGTGTTGCCAAGCGACCAGGAACTGATAAACATTTTTGTGGCTTGGGTTATATGCTGCCAAGCGACAAGGAACTGATAAACATTTTGGTTGCTTGTGTTATATGTTGCCAAGTGACCAGGAACCGATAAACATTTTTGTTGCTTGGGTTATATGTTGCCAAGCGACCAGGAACCGATAAACATTTTGGTTGCTTTGGTTATGTGTTGCCAAGCGACCAGGAACTGATAAACATTTTGGTTGCTTGGGTTATATGTTGCCAAGCGATCAGGAACTGATAAACATTTTGGTTGCTTGGGTTATATGTTGCCAAGCGACCAGGAACTGATAAACGTTTTGGTTGCTTTGGTTATGTTGCCAAGCGACCAGGAACTGATAAACATTTTGGTTGCTTGGGTTATATGTTGCCAAGCGATCAGGAACTGATAAACATTTTGGTTGCTTGGGTTATATGTTGCCAAGCGACCAGGAACTGATAAACGTTTTGGTTGCTTTGGTTATATGTTGCCAAGCGACCAGGAACTGATAAACATTTTGGTTGCTTGGGTTATATGTTGCCAAGCGATCAGGAACTGATAAACATTTTGGTTGCTTGGGTTATATGTTGCCAAGCGACCAGGAACTGATAAACATTTTGGTTGCTTGGGTTATATGTTGCCAAGCGACCAGGAACTGATAAACATTTTGGTTGCTTGGGTTATATGTGGCCAACAGGAACTGATAAACATTTTGGTTGCTTTGGTTATATTATGTCCAAACATTAGCCCCTTATGGATAAATAACAAAGAAGATCGAATTTGAGGTCTTTACCAAGGTCAGCCAGATCACATGGAGTTGAGGTCTCTACCAAGGTCAGCCAGATCACATGAAGTTGAGGTCTTTACCAAGGTCAGCCAGATCACATGGAGTTGAGGTCTTTACCAAGGTCAGCCAGATCACATGAAGTTGAGGTCTTTACCAAGGTCAGCCAGATCACATGGAGTTGAGGTCTTTACCAAGGTCAGCCAGATCACATGGAGTTGAGGTCTTTACCAAGGTCAGCCAGATCACATGGAGTTGAGGTCTCTACCAAGGTCAGCCAGATCACATGGAGTTGAGGTCTTTACCAAGGTCAGCCAGATCACATGGAGTTGAGGTCTTTACCAAGGTCAGCCAGATCACATGGAGTTGAGGTCTTTACCAAGGTCAGCCAGATCACATGGAGTTGAGGTCTTTACCAAGGTCAGCCAGATCACATGGAGTTGAGGTCTTTAACAAGGTCAGCCAGATCACATGGAGTTGAGGTCTTTACCAAGGTCACCAGATCACATGGAGTTGAGGTCTTTACCAAGGTCAGCCAGATCACATGGAGTTGAGGTCTTTACCAAGGTCAGCCAGATCACATGGAGTTGAGGTCTTTACCAAGGTCAGCCAGATCACATGGAGTTGAGGTCTTTACCAAGGTCAGCCAGATCACATGGAGTTGAGGTCTTTACCAAGGTCAGCCAGATCACAGAGTTGAGGTCTTTACCAAGGTCAGCCAGATCACATGGAGTTGAGGTCTTTACCAAGGTCAGCCAGATCACATGGAGTTGAGGTCTTTACCAAGGTCAGCCAGATCACATGGAGTTGAGGTCTTTACCAAGGTCAGCCAGATCACATGGAGTTGAGGTCTTTACCAAGGTCAGCCAGATCACATGGAGTTGAGGTCTTTACCAAGGTCAGCCAGCTCGCATGGAGTTGAGGTCTTTACCAAGGTCAGCCAGATCACATGGAGTTGAGGTCTTTACCAAGGTCAGCCAGATCACATGGAGTTGAGGTCTTTACCAAGGTCAGCCAGATCACATGGAGTTGAGGTCTTTACCAAGGTCAGCCAGATCACATGGAGTTGAGGTCTTTACCAAGGTCAGCCAGCTCGCATGGAGTTGAGGTCTTTACCAAGGTCAGCCAGATCACATGGAGTTGAGGTCTTTACCAAGGTCAGCCAGATCACAACATGGAGTTGAGGTCTTTACCAAGGTCAGCCAGATCACATGGAGTTGAGGTCTTTACCAAGGTCAGCCAGATCACATGGAGTTGAGGTCTTTACCAAGGTCAGCCAGCTCGCATGGAGTTGAGGTCTTTACCAAGGTCAGCCAGATCACATGGAGTTGAGGTCTCTACCAAGACCAGCCAGATCACATGGAGTTAAGGTCTTTACCAAGACCAACCAGATCACATGGAGTTAAGGTCTTTACCAAGGTCAGCCTGATCACATTGAGTTGAGGTCTTTACCACAAGGTCAGCCAGATCACATGGAGTTGAGGTCTTTACCACAAGGTCAGCCACATCACATGGAGTTGAGGTCTTTACCAAGGTCAGCCAGATCACATGGAGTTGAGGTCTCTACCAAGACCAGCCAGATCACATGGAGTTGAGGTCTCTACCAAGAACAGCCAGATCGCATTGAGTTGAGGTCTTTACCAAGTCAGCCAGATCACATCGTGACATGGAGTTGAGGTCTTTACCAAGGTCAGCCAGATCACATGGAGTTGTGGTCTTTACCAAGGTCAGCCAGATCACATGGAGTTGTGGTCTTTACCAAGGTCAGCCAGATCACATGGAGTTGTGGTCTTTACCAAGGTCTGCCAGATCACATGGAGTTGTGGTCTTTACCAAGGTCAGCCAGATCACATGGAGTTGAGGTCTTTACCAAGGTCAACCAGATCACATGGAGTTAAGGTCTTTACCAAGGTCAGCCTGATCACATGGAGTTGAGGTCTTTACCACAAGGTCAGCCAGATCACATGGAGTTGAGGTCTTTACCACAAGGTCAGCCACATCACATGGAGTTGAGGTCTTTACCAAGGTCAGCCAGATCACATGGAGTTGAGGTCTCTACCAAGACCAGCCAGATCACATGGAGTTGAGGTCTCTACCAAGAACAGCCAGATCGCATTGAGTTGAGGTCTTTACCAAGTCAGCCAGATCACATCGTGACATGGAGTTGTGGTCTTTACCAAGGTCAGCCAGATCACATGGAGTTGTGGTCTTTACCAAGGTCAGCCAGATCACATGGAGTTGTGGTCTTAACCAAGGTCAGCCAGATCACATGGAGTTGTGGTCTTTACCAAGGTCTGCCAGATCACATGGAGTTGTGGTCTTTACCAAGGTCAGCCAGATCACATGGAGTTGAGGTCTTTACCAAGACCAGCCAGATCACATGGAGTTGAGGTCTTTACCAAGGTCAGCCAGATCACATGGAGTTGAGGTCTCTACTAAGGTCAGCCAGATCACATGGAGTTGAGGTCTTTACCAAGGTCAGCCAGATCACATGGAGTTGAGGTCTTTACCAAGGTCAACCAGATCCTTGCCATATCTAAGTCAACCTGACTTACATGAGCTGTGCAAGGTGAGAAATTAAATATCAAATTCACTCGAAAAGAAGTTGCTCTTCAAAATGTAATCCTCCAGTAAGTCCTTCTGAAGCAGAGGTTTTCGGGTTGTCTGGTTTTCGAGCTATTAGTATCCTGGTATGGAATATCCAAGTTATTGGTATCTACTGTGGTGTATGTTAAGATCCAGGATATTAGTATCCTGGTGTGGTGTGTGTCAATATCCAAGCTATTAATATCCTTGTCTGGTGTATGTGAATATCCAAGCTATTAGTATCCTGGTCTGGTTTATGTGAATATCCAAGCTATTAGTATCCTGGTCTGGTTTATGTGAATATCCAAGCTATTGGTATCCTGGTCTGGTGTATGTGAACATCCAAGCTATTAAGGGGGGAATCGACCATTTTCTTTTTTCCCTTCTTTCGTCAATCTATACCTTCACTATTAAATTAGCTGCATTTCAAGTTTCAACATTTTATTGTCAACCATTCTTGAGTTATGATACTTTTTATCCTCCCATTTCATTGCAACTCTGCGCAATGAACAAGAAGAAGCCTGAATAAACGCAGTAAGTTGGATTGTTCATAATATAATAAGCGTTCATGGCCAAGACTTGAAACTTGGCTAAAATATCGCTCAGTCATTTCCGCGCTATCTGCGCAAAGTGGGGTACAAACGTCTGCTCCTGCGCATGCCACGTTCTTTCTCAGTTCCCAACTTTGATCGAACCTCTGTGTGATTTCTAGTGCGATTCTAAAGCTACTATCATGCACTTTTCAAACTGATTTATTATGAAATGTAATTTCATGTAGTGACATCACATGATACCGTGTAACTCATTCAATTTTTGTCTGTAGTAAATAATTTTTATATATTATGAAAGCTCTTGCATTACTCCTTCTTTTCAATTGACAAATTATCAATCCAGTCATTTTCTGATGAGATATTCAGTCTGACAGCATATGACCGGGGGGGAAATGAAATTGGGGATGTTGGGGTGAATAAAAAATTTTTTTTTTAACTATCAATTCAAAAGAGGTATCTGTGATCACTCTAATATCACCATAAATAGCAAGTGTTGAAGACCTGTGGTTTGGGTACAGGAGTGCATCTAAACATTTTAAAGGACCTTTGTGGTCTCCCCATGTTTCAGTCCTAGTTTATTGCAACACCATTATTCTAATGTCATTGGAAAGCACCTAGAATGAGCTACATTTTGAGACCATAATCTTTGGAAATGGATTAAGCATTCAATAGTTATGACATGTTTTTTAAAAAACCCACAAAATGGTCGACTCCCCCCTTAATATCCTGGTCTGGTTTATGTGAATATCCAAGCTATTAGTATCCTGGTCTGGTTTATGTGAATATCCAAGCTATTGGTATCCTGGTCTGGTATATGTGAATATCCAAGCTATTAATATCCTGGTCTGGTTTATGTGAATATCCAAGATATTAGTATCCTGGTCTGGTGTATGTGAATATCCAAGCTATTAGTATCCTGGTCTGGTGTATGTGAATATCCAAGATATTAATATCCTGGTCTGGTTTATGTGAATATCCAAGCTATTAATATCCTGGTCTGGTTTATGTGAATATCCAAGCTATTAATATCCTGGTCTGGTTTATGTGAATATCCAAGCTATTAATATCCTGGTGTGGTGTATGTGAATATCCAAGCTATTAATATCCTGGTCTGGTGTATGTGAACATCCAAGATATTAATATCCTGGTCTGGTATATGTGAATATCCAAGCTATTAATATCATGGTCCTGTTTATGTGAATATCCAAACTATTAGTATCCTGGTGTGGTGTATGTGAATACCCAAGCTATTAATATCTTGGTCTGGTTATGTGAATACCCAAGCTATTAGTATCTGGTCTGGTGTATGTGAATATCCAAGCTATGATAGTGTTATGATATATTTCATTCTCAGGCTCAAAAGAATCGAGTTATTCTGATGAAGCTTGAGGAGGAGTTCCTTGCCTACATTGCTAGTCCTAACCATTCAGAACCTCTGAAGCTGCCGCCTTGGGACTCCTACCACAGAATGCTAGCTCACAGGTAGGCCTGGGGGCTCACTAGAGGTTGGTGTTACACACACGAGGTTACACATACACACACACTCACACACACCCCTAATACACTCCCACCATGTCCACTGCACACTCACCTACCAACTCTGTCCACATTGCATGGACCATTCAAAGTGCACCATAATCACATAATGACCCTTTACCTTTTAAAATGTGCACCAACAGCTTTCTATCATGATTGGATGTACAGGATTTAAATGAGAAGTAAAGGGTCATCAAACTGATAGAGTTCTACATGGGTACTGTCTCTTTAATCTGCGATTCTTAATTATCATTCTTTTATGTAAAAAAAAAAAAAAAATTAAAATAATAAAATTATTTGCATCCCTCCAAAAATTGCTGTAAGGTCTGGAAACCTGATGCTGTGTTGTGGTGGTTGTATTCCTGCTTGCTAGGGGTTCTGTGCCAGGAGGTCGTCGTCAACCATGGGGCTAGGTGTGTAGGGGAGGGAGGCCTTGTATTAGAGGCAAGGGAGCGCTAATGAGGGCTGTGTGTGCCTATTAGAGCAGTAATGATGGCTGTGTGTGCCTATTAGAGCATAATGATGGCTAGGTGTGACTATTAGAGCAGTAATGATGGCTGGGTGTGCCTATTAGAGCAGTAATGATGGCTAGGTGTGCCTATTAGAGCAGTAATGATGGCTGGGTGTGCCTATTAGAGCAGTAATGATGGCTGGGTGTGCCTATTAGAGCAGTAATGATGGCTGGGTGTGCCTATTAGAGCAGTAATGATGGCTGGGTGTGCCTATTACAGCAGTAAATGATGGCTGTGTGTGCCTATTAGAGCAGTAATGATGGCTGTGTGTGCCTATTAGAGCAGTAATGATGGCTAGGTGTGACTATTAGAGCAGTAATGATGGCTGGGTGTGCCTATTAGAGCAGTAATGATGGCTAGGTGTGCCTATTAGAGCAGTAATGATGGCTGGGTGTGCCTATTAGAGCAGTAATGATGGCTGGGTGTGCCTATTAGAGCAGTAATGATGGCTGGGTGTGCCTATTAGAGCAGTAATGATGGCTGGGTGTGCCTATTAGAGCAGTAATGATGGCTGGGTGTGCCTATTAGAGCAGTAATGATGGCTAGGTGTGCCTATTAGAGCAGTAATGATGGCTGGGTGTGCCTATTAGAGCAGTAATGATGGCTGGGTGTGCCTATTAGAGCAGTAATGATGGCTGGGTGTGCCTATTACAGCAGTAATGATGGCTGTGTGTGCCTATTAGAGCATTAATGATGGCTAGGTGTGCCTATTAGAGCAGTAATGAGGGCCTATTAGTGAAGCCAACCACCCCAGATATGGAGCCATTGTTCAGCCACATGCCTCACTGTGGCATCCTCTGGAGGGGAGAAGTTGGCTATACAGGATATTTGTTTTCGTCGATCTTGTTAAACCTTTTCAATCAGTGGTCTCAAGATGACCTCTTTCTGTCCAAGTCCACCTCTTCAGGTAGTGGGGTTATGTGTTCTCTCTCTGTAAGGTGCCAAAACGAAGTGAAGTGATTATTTGAAGATGGCCAGAAATTGGAACCAGCTCTCCACCGGAGCCTGTGACCCACTAAGAGTGTTAATGAGGTTGTTAAGTGCTGTGTTAACACCTCAAGGAGTGTTAATGATGTCAGCCCTTAGAATCAGCAGTGTGCATCTAATAGGAACTGCCCCTCCACCCCTAGCTCTGCCTCCATTGCTATTATTATTATTACTGCTACTTGGTTATTAGGCGTGGCTGTTGTCAGGCGTGGCTGTTGTCAGGTAGGGTTGTTGTCAGGCAGGGTTGTTGTCAGGTAGGGTTGTTGTCAGGCAGGGTTGTTGTCAGGCAGGGTTGTTGTCAGGGATGGTTGTTGTCAGGCAGGGTTGTTGTCAGGGATGGTTGTTGTCAGGCAGGGTTGTTGTCAGGCAGGGTTGTTGTCAGGCAGTCAGGAAGGGCTGTTGTCAGGCGTGGTTGTTGTCAAGCGTGGTTGTCGTTGAGTGTGGTTGTTGTCAGGCAGGGTTGTTGTCAGGAAGGGCTGTTGTCAGGCGTGGTTGTTGGCAAGCGTGGTTGTTGTTAGGCGTGGTTGTTGTCGGGCGTGGTTGTTGTCAGGTGTGGTGGTTGCCATGCGTGGTGGTTGCCATGCATGGTGGTTGCCATGTGTGGTGGTTGGTTTATTTAGGCAGTCACAGGAAGTAGATCTTCAACAACACTCTTTATAATGATGGCCTCCAGTGATGGTTCACTAATCGTGGCCTCCTAATCCAGTGGTTTACTAATGCACAGCCCCTCTAATAGGAACCACACCTCCAATTTTAAACACGTCAATTGGTTCTATTAACTGTAACCGCCCTTTACCTGTAACCAGGAGGCAAATAACAATAAGACTTGCCCCAATAATTGCTCCATACGCTTATAGACTGAGAACTGAAGACATGAGGAGCAGAGGAAATGTTCCGGGCAACAACCCTGATCTGCTTTTCGGGAGGCATTACTCGAACCATTTAGCAACTGACACCAAACGATTGGAAATCCTCCAAGCAGGTACTTTGAACTCCTTCACAACTGCAGTCAATAGAACCACCCTTCCAATAGTAATCGCAAGAGGATTGTACGGAAGTAAAAGTACCCGAGGTTCCTATTAGAGAATATACGCTAGTTCCTGTTTACTGCTCCAGGAAGGCAGGGACATCTTGGAGGGTGTGCAGATATCTTTGGAGGACGTGCAGACATATTGGAAGCACATGCGGACATTGGAAGGACGTGCAGACATTGGAAGGACGTGCAGACATTGGAAGGACGTGCGGACATTGGAAGGACGTGCGGACATTGGAAGGACGTGCAGACATATTGGAAGGACGTGCAGACATATTGGAAGGATGTGCGGACATTGGAAGGACGTGCGGACATTGGAAGGAAGGACGTGCGGACATTGGAAGGACGTGCGGACATTGGAAGGACGTGCAGAGATATTGGAAGGACGTGCAGACATTGGAAGGACGTGCAGAGATATTGGAAGGACGTGCGGACATTGGAAGGGCGTGCAGACATTGGAAGGACGTGCGGACATTGGAAGGACGTGCGGACATTGGAAGGGCGTGCAGACATTGGAAGGGCGTGCAGACATATTGGAAGGACGTGCGGACATTGGAAGGACGTGCGGACATTGGAAGAACGTGGTTTTGGCAGGCATCGTTAAACTCGAAATTCACTCATTTGATGAGCACTTGCAAGCTGAGGTCTTCCATTTCAGAGAGCATATACATACAGTATCCACTGAGCTGAGGACAAGGTATATCCTTCTTGAGCATGCGGCCAGGTCCTACTAACCACTTCCCCCCTCCCTGGATGCCGGCTTCCATAATTAACCCTGTCTAATTTCACTTTAAATTTATTGAGACTTGGTTGTTTTTCAAGCATGAACATAGAAATCCTTATTGGTGCCCCCCAAGTGACGAGGTACGGTACAGCTTAGAAATATTGGGGGGGGGGGGGGATTTAGTTGTTTAATGCATAGCCAGTCACTGGCTAGAATAATCACCAATACAAAATGTACTCATTGGCCATAAGCTAATATTTAACACCACCAACACCAAATGTCATAGATTTCGTAAAAATAAAAAATATAAAAAATTAAAAATCTGCCATAGACCAGGTTGTCCTGTTGGTGGTAAGCTTTTGTTGTTGTTGTTGTCGTATTCATAGTAACTTCATTGTTGTGTTCATATTAACTGTTGTTGTTGTTGTTGTGTTCATATTAACTGTTTTGTTGTGTTGTTGTGTTCATATTAACTGTTTTGTTGTGTTGTTGTGTTCATATTAACTGTTTTGTTGTGTTGTTGTTGTGTTCATATTAACTGTTGTTGTTGTGTTCATATTAACTGTTGTTGTTGTTGTGTTCATATTAACTGTTGTCATTAACTGTTGTTGTTGTGTTCATATTAACTGTTGTTGTTGTGTTCATATTAACTGTTGTTGTTGTTGTGTTAATATTACTGTTGTTGTTGTTGTTGTTGTGTTCATATTAACTGTTGTTGTTGTGTTCATATTAACTGTTGTTGTTGTTGTGTTCATTAACTGTTGTTGTTGTGTTCATATTAACTGTTGTTGTTGTGTTCATATTAACTGTTGTTGTTGTGTTCATATTAACTGTTGTTGTTGTTGTGTTCATATTAACTGTTGTTGTTGTTGTTGTGTTCATATTAACTGTTGTTGTTGTGTTCATATTAACTGTTATCATTAACTGTTGTTGTTGTGTTCATATTAACTGTTGTTGTTGTTGTGTTCATATTAACTGTTGTTGTTGTGTTCATATTAACTGTTGTTGTTGTTGTGTTCATATTAACTGTTGTTGTTGTGTTCATATTGACTGTTGTTGTTGTGTTCATTAACTGTTGTTGTTGTGTTCATTAACTGTTGTTGTGTTCATTAACTGTTGTTGTTGTTGTGTTCATATTAACTGTTGTTGTTGTGTTCATATTAACTGTTGTTGTTGTTGTGTTCATATTAACTGTTGTTGTTGTGTTCATATTGACTGTTGTTGTGTTCATATTAACTGTTGTTGTTGTTGTGTTCATTAACTGTTGTTGTGTTCATTTATTGTTGTTGTGTTCATATTAACTGTTGTTGTTGTGTTCATATTAACTGTTGTTGTTGTTGTGTTCATATTAACTGTTGTTGTTGTGTTCATATTAACTGTTGTTGTTGTGTTCATATTAACTGTTGTTGTTGTGTTCATATTAACTGTTGTTGTTGTGTTCATATTAACTGTTGTTGTTGTTGTGTTTATATTAACTGTTGTTGTTGTGTTTATATTAACTGTTGTTGTTGTGTTTATATTAACTGTTGTTGTTGTGTTCATATTAACTGTTGTTGTGTTCATATTAACTGTTGTTGTTGTTGTGTTCATATTAACTGTTGTTGTTGTTGTGTTCATATTAACTGTTGTTGTTGTGTTCATATTAACTGTTGTTGTTGTGTTCATATTAACTGTTGTTGTTGTTGTGTTCATATTAACTGTTGTTGTGTTCATATTAGCTGTTGTTGTTGTTGTGTTCATATTAACTGTTGTTGTTGTTGTGTTCATATTAACTGTTGTTGTGGTGATGGTGGTGGGTGTAGGGTTGCGGCCTACTTTGGATTGGAGCATAATGTGGACCCTTTGGACAAGATGAGAGTCATTGTTGGCAAAGGACCCAACACAAGATTGTGAGTCCACCCTACGTCCTACTTCTAATGCACACATGCGTACCCACAACACTCGTGTGCATGCCTGTGCCTGCGTAAAGCCAGACCTTAATATTTGCAGGGTGGGTGCAGCTAATTGGGTGGTTGGGTGGTGGTTGCCATGGGGAGGAAAGAAGTTTCAAATTGGGTAATTTTCTGTCCCGTTGTGGCAAAGTAGCACAACATGCAAAGTAGCTCAAAATGCGAGGCAAGAGGAAGCTTAATTAAGTGTGGCAGTCCTCATGCAGAGGGTGCTCAGTGAGCTGCTCTGGAGCGTGCACACATTCGTGCTTTCCACTGTTGGTGTGTGTTATTTGGAGTGTTGCTGACTTTATATATTCCATCACACATGCTCTATGAGGAATCAGTTCAACCAGGTTGTGAGTAGGGGCACACACACACAACACACTCACATGCGCACACACACACTTATAATGCACTTCATTCTATGTTCAACCAGGTTGTGAGTAGGGGCACACACACACAACACACTCACATGCGCACACACACACTTATAATGCACTTCATTCTATGTAGGCCACAGATAAGATTTGGTGATTACTTGAGCTTGACGACTGATGATGCTGAGTCTCCAGAGCCAAAACTCATTCTCAAACGAGCTCCTTCTGAGACAACTTCAGTGGATCATAAAGTAAGTGTTGGAATTTGTCTTAGTATGTGTGTCTGCACGAGCAGTGCTAGAATATTGTGTCACATGACCTGTGTCACATGACTGTCTCATGTGCTGTGTTTGTGTTGACTCATCAGCCCTGCATCACATGACTGCTGGCATGAGCAGTGTTCATGTTGACTCTCATCAGCCCTGCATCACATGACTGCTGGCATGAGCAGTGTTCATGTTGACTCACCAGCCCTGCATCACATGACTGCGGCATGAGCAGTGTTCATGTTGACTCACCAGCCTGCATCACATGACTGCTGGCATGAGCAGTGTTCATGTTGACTCACCAGCCCTGCATCACTTGACTGCTGGCATGAGCAGTGTTCATGTTGACTCACCAGCCCTGCATCACGTGACTGCTGGCATGAGCAGTGTTCATGTTGACTCACCAGCCCTGCATCACATGACTGACTGCTGGCATGAGCAGTGTTCATGTTGACTCTCACCAGCCTGCATCACATGACTGCTGGCATGAGCAGTGTTCATGTTGACTCTCACCAGCCCTGCATCACATGACTGCTGGCATGAGCAGTGTTCGTGTTGACTCACCAGCCCTGCATCACATGACTGCTGGCATGAGCCTGGCATAACTGAGAGCGGTGGATTTGCTGGTTTGGTAGTTTCTTCTGGTAGTGGCACTGGCTGGCTGGCGAGAGATGAACTGACCGCTGGCGAAGAACTGGCTCAGCAGTCAACTAGAAAAAATGAGTGTGGCAAAGTTTGAGTGCACACGCTCTGCTAATAATGTGGGAGGAGCTTGTCGGTGTTGAGCTTGTGCACTCGAACGTAAAGTAATATGTTTTCATTGTTATGAAGACACATTCAAAACACTCATTCCTCTGATGTGGCACTTCGTTTTAGAGTCTCCTGAACCTTATTTCAACATTGTTGCCTACGCTATTAGAGTATTCACGGTGCATCTTGTATTTTTCTTTTCCTTGCAACCTAATAATGATAAAAATCATTATAGGATTTAAAAAATCATTAAGGTAGCTTATTATTTTTACTGTCCAAACACATCAAAACAAGAATTACCAGATTCATATGAGATTCACCTCAATGTGGTTTTTGGTGTGTTTCTATGGCAACAAACACCAACCACAATGTTGGTCAATACAAATGCTATCACATGTGGTATGGTTGCTAGGGAGTTTTACGAAGTATTGCTGAGATAGAAAGGCAAATAGAAAGGCAAATCTTCACGTAATTTTTGAAATAAAGTCACTAGTGAAAATGTTTAAAAAAGGGGGGAGGGGGGATGTGTTCAAACCATGCATGACTCCACCCACAGCTGCTGGACCTATCTACCCACAGGCAATCACTACCAATCAACACGATATTCATAGCATGTTAGCACCCACCGCTGTTCCCTGGGGTTACCTGTAAAGCCAGGAGTGGTCTATGGAGATACCTGCGCCATTGTGTCTATGATCCTGTCTCCTGCACTGTTATCTGCGGATGTGCTGGTATAATATCAGGTCCTCAGCCACCTTCAACACTCTCTGTAGATGTGCTGGTATAATATCAGTGCTCTCTGTAGATGTGCTGGTATAATATCAGGTCCTCAGCCACCTTCAACACTCTCTGTAGATGTGCTTGTATAATATCAGTGTCTCTGCCACTTCCAACACTCTCTGTAGATGTGCTGGTATAATATCAGTGTCTCTGCCACCTCCAACACTCTCTGTAGATGTGCTGGTATAATATCAGTGCCTCTGCCACCTCCAACACTCTCTGTAGATGTGCTGGTATAATATCAGTGCCTCTGCCACCTCCGACACTAGCTGTAGATGTGCTGGTATAATATCAGTGCCTCTGCCACCTCCAACACTCTCTGTAGATGTGCTGGTATAATATCAGTGCTCTCTGTAGATGTGCTGGTATAATATCAGTGCCTCTGCCACCTCCAACACTAGCTGTAGATGTGCTGGTATAATATCAGTGTCTCTGCCACCTCCAACACTCTGTAGATGTGCTGGTATAATATCAGTGTCTCTGCCACCTCCAACACTAGCTGTAGATGTGCTGGTATAATATCAGTGCCTCTGCCACCTCCAACACTCTGTAGATGTGCTGGTATAATATCAGTGTCTCTGCCACCTCCAACACTAGCTGTAGATGTGCTGGTATAATATCAGGTCCTCAGCCACCTCCAACACTCTCTGTAGATGTGCTGGTATAATATCAGTGCCTCTGCCACCTCCAACACTAGCTGTAGATGTGCTGGTATAATATCAGTGCTCTCTGTAGATGTGCTTGTATAATATCAGTGTCTCTGCCACCTCCAACACTCTCTGTAGATGTGCTGGTATAATATCAGTGTCTCTGCCACCTCCAACACTCTCTGTAGATGTGCTGGTATAATATCAGTGTCTCTGCCACCTCCAACACTCTCTGTAGATGTGCTGGTATAATATCAGTGTCTCTGCCACCTCCAACACTAGCTGTAGATGTGCTGGTGTTATCAGGTATCCCATATCTTTCCAGAGAGTTCTGTTTCCTACCTCATCAACATCTCCTCTGTACCCACATCCCTGCTCGATACGTTAGCAATCCACACCAGTAACTATTGCAGCACAGCAGAACTTTGCTTTGTCCATGTGGCATACGGCTTCGCCAGTTTATGCCTTGCCTCACCAGTTTCTGCCTTGCCTCACCAGTTTATGCCATGCCTCACCAGTTTCTGCCATGCCTCACCAGTTTCTGCCTTGCCTCACCAGTTTCTGCCTTGCCTCACCAGTTTCTGCCTTGCCTCACCAGTTTGTGCCTTGCCTCACCAGTTTCTGCCGTGCCTCACCAGTTTCATGGAGGACAATCTTTCTGCACTGATACAGTACAATTAAGACAGCTCTATAAATGGTTAATACATGTTTGTTCATGAATTTTCCTGGTGAACTTCTCTACCATTAACCTGGAGTGTAGCGCCCCTGCATGACAAGGTTTCATGCAGGGATTTTTTTAACAGGGTGTTGCCATTTTATACCCTGTGGAGAAAGGTGGGGGCAGGGGGGGGGGGGGGGGCAAGGGTGTGTGTGTGTCATAAATGAAGGTGTTCCCTTTAGGAAAGGTTGAGGGTACAAGGACTTTCAGCACACTCCAGGAAGGGGGTGTTGTACCAGCACAGTCTATGGTGGTTGTGTTGTGTCCACACGGCTTGTTGAGCCACCATGAAGTACCTAAGATTAGGGGGGTGTTGTGCAAGCACAGTCTATGCTGGTTGTGTTGTGCCCACACGGCTTGTTGAGCCACCATGAAGTACCTAAGATACACTGCTACAGTAGGGGGGTGTTGTGCAAGCACAGTCTATGGTGGTTGTGTTGTGCCCACACGGCTTGTTGAGCCACCATGAAGTACCTAAGTTACACTGCTACAGTAGGGGGGTGTTGTGCAAGCACAGTCTATGCTGGTTGTGTTGTGTCCACATGGCTTGTTGAGCCACCATGAAGTACCTAAGTTACACTGCTACAGTAGGGGGGTGTTGTGCAAGCACAGTCTATGCTGGTTGTGTTGTGCCCACACGGCTTGTTGAGCCCACACGGCTTGTTGAGCCACCATGAAGTACCTAAGATACACTGCTACAGTAGGGGGGTGTTGTGCAAGCACAGTCTATGGTGGTTGTGTTGTGCCCACACGGCTTGTTGAGCCACCATGAAGTACCTAAGTTACACTGCTACAGTAGGGGGGTGTTGTGCAAGCACAGTCTATGCTGGTTGTGTTGTGTCCACACGGCTTGTTGAGCCACCATGAAGTACCTACCTGGGCTGCTGCACTGCTAGTGATAGTTAACTGAAAATACACTTTTCTTGCTGTTGCTTGCAGTTTGAATCCGTGTTGGCCTCCATGGAAACGTCTCCAGCAGAAGCAAAGCTGCTCAAGTCTTATGAGGAGCGGGAAGAAGAGTATGAGAAAGCTCGGGCGCAAATTTTCAATCAGCAGTCTCCAATTCCGAGTGCCTTGTCCTTTGACCTGGCCACGAATAACAGTCCGCGGCTAACTTCAAGGTATTGGCGTTGAAATGATGTGACACCATATGATGCCCGTCGTTTGTTTGTGTTACTGGTGTTACTCTTGCATAATGCATTGTTACACACGTTGAAATGATATGACTACATATGATGCCCGACATTTGTTTGTGTTACTGGTGTTACTCTTGCATAATGCATTGTTACACACGTTGAAATGATGTGACTACATATGATGCCCGTTGTTTGTTTGTGTTACTGGTGTTACTCTTGCATAATGCATTGTTACACACGTTGAAATGATATGACTACATATGATGCCCGTCGTTTGTTTGTGTTACTGGTGTTACTCTTGCATAATGCATTGTTACACACGTTGAAATGATATGACTACATATGATGCCCGACATTTGTTTGTGTTACTGGTGTTACTCTTGCATAATGCATTGTTACACACGTTGAAATGATGTGACTACATATGATGCCCGTTGTTTGTTTGTGTTACTGGTGTTACTCTTGCATAATGCATTGTTACACACGTTGAAATGATGTGACTACATATGATGCCCGTTGTTTGTTTGTGTTACTGGTGTTACTCTTGCATAATCATTGTTACACACGTTGAAATGATATGACTACGTATGATGCCCGACATTTGTTTGTGTTACTGGTGTTACTCTTGCATAATGCATTGTTACACACGTTGAAATGATGTGACTACATATGATGCCCGTTGTTTGTTTGTGTTACTGGTGTTACTCTTGCATAATGCATTGTTTACACGCGTTGAAATGATGTGACTACATATGATGCCCGTTGTTTGTTTGTGTTACTGGTGTTACTCTTGCATAATTCATTGTTACACACGTTGAAATGATGTGACTACATATGATGCCCATTGTTTGTTTGTGTTACTGGTGTTACTCTTGCATAATCATTGTTACACACGTTGAAATGATATGACTACATATGATGCCCGACATTTGTTTGTGTTACTGGTGTTACTCTTGCATAATGCATTGTTACACACGTTGAAATGATGTGACTACATATGATGCCCGTTGTTTGTGTTACTGGTGTTACTCTTGCATAATTCATTGTTACACACGTTGAAATGATGTGACTACATATGATGCCCATTGTTTGTTTGTGTTACTGGTGTTACTCTTGCATAATCATTGTTACACACGTTGAAATGATATGACTACATATGATGCCCGACATTTGTTTGTGTTACTGGTGTTACTCTTGCATAATGCATTGTTACACACGTTGAAATGATATGACTACATATGATGCCCGACATTTGTTTGTGTTACTGGTGTTACTCTTGCATAATCATTGTTACACACGTTGAAATGATATGACTACATATGATGCCCGACATTTGTTTGTGTTACTGGTGTTACTCTTGCATAATGCATTGTTACACACGTTGAAATGATGTGACTACATATGATGCCCGTTGTTTGTTTGTGTTACTGGTGTTACTCTTGCATAACGCATTGTTACACACACGTTGAAATGATGTGACTACATATGATGCCCGACATTTGTTTGTGTTACTGGTGTTACTCTTGCATAATGCATTGTTACACACATTGAAATGATGTGACTACATTACATATGATGCCCGTCGTTTGTTTGTGTTACTGGTGTTACTCTTGCATAACGCATTGTTACACACACGTGCACACACAATCTTAAGCAGTATTTTTCACTCGGCTATGCATCACCGAAGAGCCGCTAGTGACACGGCCATGTTTAAGCGGCTTGCACCTGGTGGTGGAAAGCAAGAAGGCTCCTCCAGCAGCCAAGGGAGCCGCAGTGCCACCCCTCTCATTTCTTCCATCCTCAAGCCTGCAGGTGAGGACATGGCATGGTAGTTATGGGTACATACAGGAGGATGGGGTACCTGGATTCTCTTCCACCATCCCACTGGCATGCTGGTTGGTGTGTAGTCCTACCTGTACTGCCTTGCTAGTTGGTGTGTAGTCCTACCTGTACTGCCTTGCTAGTTGGTGTGTAATCCTACCTGCACTGCCTTGCTAGTTGGTGTGTAGTCCTACCTGTACTGCCATGCTAGTTCGTGTGTAGTCCTACCTGTACTGCCTTGCTAGTTGGTGTGTAGTCCTACCTGTACTGCCTTGCTAGTTGGTGTGTAGTCCTTCCTGTACTGCCTTGCTAGTTGGTGTGTAGTCCTACCTGTACTGCCATGCTAGTTGGTGTGTAATCCTACCTGTACTGCCATGCTAGTTGGTGTATAATCCTACCTGTACTGCCGTGCTAGTTGGTGTGTAATCCTACCTGTACTGCCTTGCTAGTTGGTGTGTAGTCCTACCTGTACTGCCATGATAGTTGGTGTGTAATCCTACCTGTACTGCCTTGCTAGTTGGTGTGTAGTCCTACCTGTACTGCTATGCTGGTTGGTGTGTAGTCCTACCTGTACTGCCTTGCTAGTTGGTGTATAATCCTACCTGTACTGCCTTGCTAGTTGGTGTGTAATCCTACCTGCACTGCCTTGCTAGTTGGTGTGTAATCCTGCCTGTACTGCCTTGCTAGTTGGTGTGTAATCCTACCTGTACTGCCTTGCTAGTTGGTGTGTAGTCCTTCCTGTACTGCCGTGATAGTGGAATTCCAAGTGTTTTAGTGCTCGAAATGGCTGTCTCACAGATTGTAAAAAGCAAGCACTTCTAGAAGTGAACCTAGCCCTTAATACAACTTGGGATACCTCCATGCCTGTTCATTACATTACCTTGATAACCACACCCCTAACTGAAAACTTATCAGAACCCATGACATGTAGTTGCAGCCATTAGCCCTATCCAAAAAGTCATACATTATGTGTATATATAATATATATGAATATGCTTATATATTCTGTGGTTATGTTCTAGGTTCTTGTGAGTTATACTTTCCTTCTTTCTCATCAAGAGTTCAACCTCCATTGCAAACTAAGACGTCACCCAAGGCAGTTCAACAGCAGGTATGTTCTTGAGTTAACTTGAGAGGGGATCAAACAGGAAATTGTTACTAAGGGGTATTGAAGACCTTACTAGAGTGAGCAAATAAAATGTTACTAGAGTAGACTAGGTGTTGCTAGAGTGAACTAAAAATATTGTTGCTAGAGGGGACTAAAAACATTGTTGCTAGAGTGGACTAAAAACATTGTTGCTAGAGTGGACTAAAAACATTGTTGCTAGAGTGGACTAAAAATATTGTTGCTAGAGTGGACTAAAAACATTGTTGCTGGAGTGGACTGTTGCTAGAGTGGACTAAAAACATTGTTGCTAGAGTGGACTAAAAACATTGTTGCTAGAGTGGACTAAAAACATTGTTGCTAGAGCAGACTAAAAGCATTGTTGCTAGAGTAGACTAAAAACGTTGTTGCTAGAGTAGACTAAAACGTTGTTGCTAGAGTAGACTAAAACATTGTTGCTAGAGTGGACTAAAAACATTGTTGCTAGAGTGGACTAAAAACATTGTTGCTAGATGGAACTAAAAATATTGTTGCTAGAGTGGACTAAAAGCATTGTTGCTATAGGGGAACTAAAAGCATTGTTGCTAAGAGTGGACTAAAAACATTGTTGCTAGAGTGGACTAAAAACATTGTTGCTAGAGTGGACTAAAAACATTGTTGCTAGAGTAGACTAAAAACATTGTCACTAGAGTGGACTAAAAACATTGTTGCTGGAGTGGACTAAAAACATTGTTGCTAGAGTGGACTAAAAACATTGTTGCTAGAGTGGACTAAAAACATTGTTGCTAGAGTGGACTAAAACATTGTTGCTATAGGGAACTAAAAGCATTGTTGCTAGAGTGGACTAAAAACATTGTTGCTAATAACATTGTTGCTAGAGTGGATTAAAAACATTGTTGCTAGAGGGAACTAAAAACGTTTTTGTTGTTAGAGTAGACTAAAACATTGTTGCTAGAGTGGACTAAAAACATTGTTGCTAGAGTGGACTAAAAACATTGTTGCTAGAGGGAACTAAAACGTTTTTGTGCTAGAGTAGACTAAAAACATTGTTGCTAGAGTGGACTAAAAACATTGTTGCTAGAGGGAACTAAAAACATTTTTGTTGGTAGAGTGGGCTAAAAACATTTTTGTTGCCAGAGTGGACTAATAACATTGTTGCTAGAGTAGACTAAAAACATTGTTGCTAAGGTGGCTAAGTGAGCATAATTAAATGTAATGGCTGATGATCGCAGCAACTGTCTTTGGAAACTGTCTCTACTGGCTCTTGCTAATAGTTCTTCTTGGGTGGAACGCTGCACAGGCACCTGTGCTCTAGGAGTCCTATGCAATCCTCCTGGATGGATTTTCTTTGCTATAAGTTTTGTTGTAGGTGTGTGTGTTGCTCCTTCAACGGAGCTGATTCTTAACCAAACTTCAGAAAGAAAGTAAAATTATATTTTTTAAATCATTGCCACAAACCACACAAAATTAAGTCTGCGTTCCTTCAGATAAGGAAGTGAGCCTCTGTCAATAGTCATTGTGTTTAACTTCTTGGCTGGCTTGATTATTTTCTTATTCACGCACAATTAGGGCATGCATTATGTAGAGTGTAAAGTTTTATAGGGCGCTGGTTGATAAAGTAGAAGTGGGGAGAGTGGGGTGGGGTGGGGGGCGGGGGACAAGCTGGTTGTGGAGGATGGCTGCGACAGTACCTGTGTACAAGAACTAAATTATATTCTCTCGACATTTTCAACTAGATTCCCTAGTTTCAAGTTGACTATTGAGAAGGGTTATTGTCATGTACTATGTCAACTGACAGAACAGTGAACCAAATGATTGTTTATGATTATTATTATTATTATTATTATTATTATTATTATTATTATTATTATTATTATTATATTATTATTATTATTATTATTATTATTATTATTATTATTATTATTATTATTATTATTATTATTATTATTATTATTATTATTATTATTATTATTATTATTATTATAATTATTATTATTTTTATTATTATGATGATGATTATTATTAATATTATTATTATTATTATTATTATTATTATTATTATTATTATTATTATTATATATTATTATTATTATTATTATTATTATTATTATTATTATTATTATTATTATTATTATTATTACCAACAACCATATTGGATTGCCGTGTCAAAAAAAAAAAGGAAAACGAGATTGTTCCCATGCCGACCACACAGCTAGATGATCCATTACCATTTAGTGCATGTGAACCAGTCGTTGTTCTTTTCCAAAAGCAATAATATGGTGGACGTGTTTTAAATGGTAAAGGGTTGTGTCGAACTACTCGTGGTCTGCGTGGAGCAATCTTGTTTTCCTTATGTATTGACAAATCATTGTTTTCTGAGTTATAATTATTGTTGTTTCCATTTCTAGCTTGGTGATGTTGTTGCTTTTGTTGCTTTATTGTTGTTGCTTTTGTTGCTTTATTGTTGTTGCTTTATTGTTGTTGCTTTCTTGTTGTTATTTTCTTGTTGCTTTCTTGTTGTTGCTTTGGTGTTGCTGTTGTTGCTTTCTTGTTGTTGCTTTAGTGTTGCTGTTGCTTTATTGTTGTTGCTTTATTGTGCGTGTTGTTGCTTTCTTGTTGCTTTATTGTTGCTGTTGTAGCTTTATTGTTGTTGCTGTTGTTGCTTTGTTGTTGCTTTATTGTTGTGTTGTTGCTTTATTGTTGTTGCTGTTGTTGCTTTCTTGTTGTTGTTGTTTTATTGTTGCTGTTTTGTTTGATTAGAGTTGGCCAATCGGTCAGCTGTGCCAATGTTGAGAGGTCGAGCAGTGTCCCAGTTCCATGCAACCCGAGGTTCTACGACTCCAGCACGAGTGTCTCCATTTTAATTAAGCACTTATTCTAACTGGCTTCTTCCTGAGCTCTACACGAGGTCACCACGTCATCATGTTGTTGTTGTTGTTGCTGTTGTTGCTGTTGCTGTTGTTGTATTAGAGCCGACCAAGCCCCGTGTAGCCACTGCCTCCTTGCAAGGACTTGGGTGACAGTTGCGCAGGAGAACTCCACAACCAAATAGCAGATGCTCTTCTTGACATTTTGTTGGAGGAGAATGATCCTCATTAAACAACTACATAATCGTTTGTACTACGATGCATGAGCTACCCAGCTTTTAAGTTGGTGAACTCTTACCATGTCCGAGTTGATCAACTGTTGCGACGTCCACAATCAGGAAGGTGGATAGTTGTTATGAGCATTGGAGAAAAGAATTGGAGTTCTTCCGTCACTGAAACTTATGAATAGATCTGCTCAAGTTGTGTTAGTGAAGGAACAGAGATGGATGTAATAAGAGGATTGATCCTTGGAGATGGATGTCATGGCTCTAGCTAGTGAAGTGGTCAAGGCACACTAGAAGTGTTCAAGGCACGCTGGAAGTGTTCAAGGACACACTGGAAGTGTTCAAGGCACACCGGAAGTGTTATTGTTGTAGTTGTTGTGTTGTTTGGGGGGAGGGGGGGGGGCTAAAATTGGCCGAGCCCCCACTGTCTAGGATGCTGAGAAGCTGCCGATGTGAGTTTTTGCCGTGGCGTGTGTGCTTTGGGCGTCCACCATTTTGAAATGTGGATCAAATCAGTCCTAGTATTCACCCAGAGATATCTCTCTTCCTCAAACGCCCACTGCTCTCGCCTAGGGCTAGGCGGGTCACATGTAGAAAGTGCCGCAGTATATTGAACTGGACGTGGAAGCTGCTGAGAAAGATACGCTGGTCGTCCATTGCAGACTTGGATGGAGGTGAAGTGGAGGAGTTGGAAGTTTTAGTGAAGCAACAGCAATAACTATAGCAGAGGCAGCAGCTGGGACACTCAAGCAACTAGCATGTCCTCACAGTGCTGTAGCTCTTGCCTGGACACTCAAGCAACTAGCATGTCCTCACAGTACTGTAGCTCTTGCCTGGACACTCAAGCAACTAGCATGACCTCACAGTGCTGTAGCTCTTGCCTGGACACTCAAAGCAACTAGCATGACCTCACAGTACTGTAGCTCTTGCCTGGACACTCAAGCAACTAGCATGACCTCACAGTACTGTAGCTCTTGCCTGGACACTCAAGCAACCTAGCATGACCTCTCAGTGCTGTAGCTCTTGCCTGGACACTCAAGCAACTAGCATTTCCTCACAGTGCTGTAGCTCTTGCCTGGACACTCAAGCAACTAGCATGACCTCACAGTACTGTAGCTCTTGCTGGACACTCAAGCAACTAGCATGACCTCTCAGTGCTGTAGCTCTTGCCTGGACCACTCAAGCAACTAGCATGTCCTCACAGTGCTGTAGCTCTTGCCTGGACACTCAAGCAACTAGCATGATCTCACAGTGCTGTAGCTCTTGCTGGACACTCAAGCAACTAGCATGACCTCACAGTACTGTAGCTCTTGCCTGGACACTCAAGCAACTAGCATGACCCGCTCAGTAGTGTAGCTCTGCCTGGACACACAAGCAACTAGCATGACCCGCTCAGTAGTGTAGCTCTTGCCTGGACATCTCAAGCAACTAGCATGACCTCACAGTACTGTAGCTCTTGCTTGTGGACAACGTTGTAACCCTGGTAACACGGGTTTGAATATGGACAGTGTGCGTGTGTATGATACCAGCAGTGAATGCAAGGCATGGTGGTGGGCCAGCGAGGGTACCGTGGGCCTTTTTGTTACCTGTCTTTTTATGCATACACTCTTGACAGTTGCTCAGCTTGTGTGTGGATGCACAACTGAGTGCCCTGCAACACATGTGCTGGTTGTGAAACAGAAGTGTATGTGTGATGGTTGAGGGGAGGAGGGCCTTCTTTGCTGAGAGAGGAGGGCCTTGTTGGGACTACCAGATGAATTGAAGAGGGAGATCCTCATGGCAGTGCAGTGCTTGTTGAGTACGGAGGGAAGACCATGCAGAAGCAGGGAAGACCATGCAGAAGCGGACAAGAATATAGACATGTATTTTTCGATGTAGTTGTTATGTTCAGAGTGTTGTCCACTAGTAGTAGATATCTCCTCTAGTGACTATATACATAATACATGAGCAGTTGTTATCTCGCTATATGCCAACTATGCAGCCTGCTCTCTTTTTACTTGCTGTGAGTGTGTGTTTTTTATATAGTTTTTTCTCTCTTCGCCATGTTCATCTTGAGGTTGGTAACTAGAGCCTTTGAGGAATTAAGTAGCTATGTTGTGATGAAGCTCCAGCATCAGTGGCGGCTAATAGCTCTCACTCTTGTGCAGCCATTTGCTTGTCTTCAAATCTCCAGTTTCTCCATCGCTATGATGACCAGTTTCTTAATTAAGACCTTTAAATTTGCAAGGGGTGGACCTGGCAGTGAATCCAGAACGGTCCCCACACTTGGTGCTCTCTCTTGTGCGGAGGGTCTGCTCTTTGCGGAGCTGGCCCCGCCGACCTCTTCTCCCTGGAATTAGTCAAGATGTTGCGAACTGAATTGGGAGAGATGTGAATCCAAAGGGTAGTAGAGCAATGTTTGCTTCTTCTTTGAAGCCCGTCCCACACTTGGTGCTCTCTCTTGTGCGGAGGGTCTGCCTCTTTGCGGAGCTGGTCCCGCCGACCTCTGCTCCCTGGAACCAGTCAAGATGGTTGCGAACTGAATTGGAAGAATGTGAATCCAAAGGGTAGTAGAGCAATGTTTGCTTCTTCTTTGAAGCCCGAGGATTAGGTGTTTGGTATTTATGGTCCTAGTTCTTCCATAATTATCACTAATTATTTGCTACATCATAATCCTACCATCATATTTGTCTAGTGGTAGCCAGCATGGTTAGTGAGATATTTAATGAAGTCTTGTCTTCTGCAGGTGTGCTGGAGCTGATTAGCAGCTGCATGGGAATTTTCCTAGCTGTGGTTTAGCAAGCACTTTCTCATGAATAATGCATGAGCTACGCCCCCTCTCGTCAGTGCTAAGCTAGTGCAGAATATAATTGCAGGATTTCCCCATTAGGTGTCAGATTTTTTTTCTCAACGGGGAGAAATTTTTCCTAGGAGCTGCTGCTTAGGTTCTTATGGAGCTGCCTCCACTTTCCAGCGATGATGAGGACTATCATTCCACTGGGTCACCCCTGCCTCCGACCCAATTTGAGTTGTACTCCGAGTTCTTCACTGATTATAACCACTATCTGATGTCCTAGATGATTATCTGGACCTCCTAGACTGCTACCCAGATGCCCCCTGGACTGTTACCCCTACAGACCCACCAACACAACCAAGGCACCAGCCAGCTTGTCCACTTTGGGTACCCTGAGCAGATCCTTAATCCTTACCCTCTCCTGAATTGCTTTCCTGACAATGATGAAGTGGAGGAAGCAGGAGCTGCATCTTCCCTGCCTTCATCAATACCAGCTCAATTTCTTCTGTTGCTCCCAGCCTGGGGTAGGTTCTGTTCTCTTAGAAGTTTCAGGTGTTCCACGCTTTGGAGTCCGCCCTCCGTGCTTACCTGCCACTTTAGCTTCTGTATTTTTTTATGTTAAAAAAACTCTTCCCCCCCCCCCCCCCCCCAAGCTTAGTACTTTAGCTTGCTTGTGCTTGTCAATTTTCAACTTCCACTATGTGTGTAACTTCTGGTCTTTGTTGTCCTCCCCCCCCCCACCCCCCCCCCCCCCCCCCCTTTTAAAAAAAACTTTTCTCTTTCTTTGCCTGCTCTGTTTGTTGCATGGCTGACTATCTTCCTTCTCTCTCTCCTCCTCCTTTTCTTCTTGCCTGCAGGTGCATGGGCTTCAGTGTTTGATAACCAGGGGCACAGCCAGGGACAGTCTGTGTTTGATAGCCAGGGGACAGCAGGCTCACTATCATTCCCAAACTACATCATCAGCCATCATCTCCTCTTCTCCCTCCAGCTTCCACAGCACGAGCAGCAGCACCCCACAAGTCCCACGCCCCAGCGAGCAGCCCCACGTCACCACCATTACGGTACTTCTCCCACTACTGCGCTCCACTACCAGCCCCAGCAGGTAACCGGAAGTAACGAAAGAGTGGTTCATTTTCTGTACCTTCCCTCCCGCATGCATGCTTTGGTGTGTGCTAACTCGAGGCACTAAAATAGTCCCCGGAGAGAAGAACATTGCTTATCTCAACAACTTCCCTATATGTGTTCTGGTAAGCACTTCAACCTCTTGGCTTCTTCACTTTCAAAAACGCAAATCTCAAAGCAGAAATACAAAAATTGTTCTAGTGCTGGGTCACTTCCCCCCCTGAGCTTTCAGATATTTAGCTCGTCATTCCACTTAGGTTATAACACTTTGGAAGGAGCCATTTACACTGTAACACATTCAAGGTGGTCACTTTATATTGTAACACCTTTAGTAGCCACTTTCATAGTAATGCTTATTAGTTGCCGTTGTCACCCATTGGAACACATTTTTTTTAGTGGCCTGCCTTCGTCTGCTGGGTCACTTCCCCCCCTGAGCTTTCAGATATTTAGCTCGTCATTCCACTTAGGTTATAACACTTTGGAAGGAGCCATTTACACTGTAACACATTCAAGGTGGTCACTTATATTGTAACACCTTTAGTAGCCACTTTCATAGTAATGCTTATTAGTTGCCGTTGTCACCCATTGGAACACATTTTTTTAGTGGCCTGCCTTCGTCTTTTTTTCCCCTTCCCCCCCCACATAATTTAGAATTGTAGTCAAGGGAACGGGAATTGTCTTTAAAAAGAGTACGGTCTGGATAACATGTAGTGGTTAGTATCGGACTACAACTATTGACAAAGAAGACGGCACAAGTTGCAGTCACAAGTTGCAATGGAGGACTTTGGCGTTTTACAGTTGTTAGTGCTCATGAAGAAGCTGGTGTTTTATGGATGGATATTTGATGGTTACCATGTTGTCCGGACTATGCTCTTTTTAAAGCAACAATTGTTGTCTCACTGCAAGAACAAACACACACACACACACACACACACACACACACACACACACATGAATGTAACAGAAAACAGATGCTCCTTTTTTTCCCCCTTTTTTCCCCTTTATGTTTTTGTAAGTTTGGGTTCAATAGCTAATCTGCATTTCTCTCTGTCTAGATCATTATCACTGCTCAAGGCCATGCCTCCAGGCTACCTGCTGCCTCCAGGCTACCTGCTGCCTCCAGGCTACCTGCTGCCTCCAGGCTACCTGCTGCCTCCAGGCTACCTGCTGCCTCCAGGCTTGTTGGCTCCCCCTCAGTCTATCCAGGTGGTGCCACTGTGATCACAGCACTTTCCTCCTGCCATCTTGCACAGTGGTGATGCTAGTTGCTCTCGTGCTCGTCTACCTCCAGTCTGGCCTGTCTCTCTGTTTGTTCCTCATGTGCGCTGGCTCCTGTGAATTGGAGCCAGCTTCTCCTTCACACCACGTGTACTTCCTCTCACAAAATGTGCTACTGCCGATGATCTTTGGTGAGGGTGGATCCACGGGTACGCTGGAACTTCCCATCTCCATGTTGTGGTACTGGATTGCCCTGACAAATAGCAAGAAATTCCCGGATCTTGTCGTTGTATCTCTTCCATGCAGTAGCTGCTGCCAATTACTTTATTAGTGCACAGTCAGCGCTTGAGCTTGCCTTTTGTGGGGGGGGGGGGGGGGGGGGGGGGGGGGCTAGTGGAAGTGGGTCCTTATTCCACTTAAAGACGATGAAAAGAGCCAGTTTTACAATGTCCTTCATCCTTGCTTGATGTCCTTCATCCTTGCTTGATGTCCTTCATCCTTGCTTGATGTCCTTCATCCTTGCTTGATGTCCTTCATCCTTGCTTGGTTTCAAGTGCTGAAACTGTCCTGGCTTCAGGGATGCTACGCTTCAGGTGTCATGGCAAGGGTGATGGTGCCCTTGTGTAGTGTGTTACACCTCCATGGCATCTTGCAGAGAAGAGGCTGAAAGGTGGCCATGGATGGACTTGCCACAAATACACGATAGTTATGCCAATAGTGTGGCCTTCCTTGGATGTGTGGTAAGTGGACTATTTGATTGTTCAGGTATTAGTAGGAGCCTTTGGTAATGAGCCTGGTGCAACTTGTACAAGATTGGTTTGTGTGTTGTTTAAACAAGTTGTCTGATCCTGTGGAGATCTTGGTATGACCTGGTGTTTGACCAGACCTAATGTTGCATCACACTCTATCCTGTTGTCCTCTCTACAGCAACAGCAGCAACAACAGCAGCAGCAACAGCAGCAGCAACAGCAGCAGCAACAGCAGCAACAACAGCAGCAGCAGCAACAACAACAGCAGGCTGCTCTTCCTGTCATGTACGGCGGGCATTCTCAACAGGCCCCAATGTTGGCTGATCCCAACTGGTACGCTGCTCCTTACCAGCAGATGCTTCTCTACCAGATGCCGCCGCAGGGTTACGTGCCTGCAGCCACGCACTACGTGGGCGGAGGCTCTCCTCACATGATCCCCGGGGGCATGTACCACCCATACTCTGTGGCTCCAGGTGAAAATGACCATAGCTAATGGCTCCTACGAAGAACCAGAGACTTCTTGATTGTGTGTGTGTGTGTGTGTGTGCTGTTTAGTTGCTTGGTTGTCTCTGAGATGATGCATTGGTCTTTGTTTGTTAATGAACTTTGAAAACATTGAGTACAAATTGTATTATGTATGTGATTATCATGCACTATGAATAATTACACTGCATTTATTAATGTGCTTAGCCTAGCTCAGATATTTAACATGTTTGTATAAATAAGATTAATAAAAAAAAATAAAAAAATATTTAAAAAAATATTAAAATATTAATTTTAAAAACACAGACAAGTTTGTTATCATATGTGATAGTGCGAGAGTGATTGTGTGGTTTCCGTTCCCATTCCATGCAGGTGTTATTGGTCAGCATGGAATGATATCCCCACCAGCGACTAGCCACCAGCAACAGTTTGGCACGGTGGGGTCCCTTGCCCGGTTACCTATGGCGCCGCTGGACCACCTCACCAATCATGCGTCGCACCACAACTCTGTCGCTGCCGTGGCGCTAGTTAAGCCTGTCCCGCAGCAAGCTTCTCCTGTTGGGGTGAGAGGAGGTGGGGAAGGGGGAGGGAGGGGGGGGGGCGAGAGTCTGGCGAAGAAGCTTTAATTGAATGCAGGTTTATGGTGGGCTGGTAAAGATTGAAATGGTGAGCTGCGAGTTTCGTTCAGTGAAGATGCAGCTTTCAAAATTTGAATATTTGTTCTGGTGAAACTTGGCACTTTCTGTCAGCCTATTTCCTAAATAGCGGCATGTCGTTGACCTTTGGTACCTATGTATGTCCAATACTTTAAATGTATTTCTCC
Source organism: Cladorhizidae sp. MBARI D1340-BT2 (assembly GCA_028752905.1). Lineage (NCBI taxonomy): Eukaryota > Metazoa > Porifera > Demospongiae > Poecilosclerida > Cladorhizidae > Cladorhizidae sp. MBARI D1340-BT2. Next base: position 19,376,333 of record JAQNBH010000007.1, on the reverse strand, counting down.
GCGTGCTATGCATTCAGCACATAGCACATCTTCAAAAGTGTCTTCCACTTCTGGACTCCATCTTGTGTGGCTTGGCTATGCTCAAAGTCAACCACTGCTCGGCTGCTAAGATACGATGACCTTCAACCTCCACTTATCCCTCCTCTCCTGCCTCGGCACAGGTGGTCACCATCTTCCCCTCCACTTATCTGTTGTCCCTTCTCGGCGGGGAGGTTGCAATCTTCCTTGAGATTGTGAGCTTCAGCAAGCAGTGATTGCTTGCTCTACTCTCCTGCTTTCTCATCATGAGGCATGTCTTCAGCATTTGTCGTGACTCGCAAGGAGTGGGTTCCTCTATAGAGGCTTTCTTCTATAGAGGTCTAGTTCTCCTCTACTCCATAGATTCCTAGCACAATATAAGGGAAATCATTTGTGACCGTAAACAACATTTATGTGTCGTGGGTGTGGAGCAAGATTCTCATCCGTCAGTTTATGAGTGGAATATTAGCCCCCACGACTAGAATATTAACCCCCATGAGCATATATTAGCACCAAATGCCTCGAACTGTTTATCTTGTTCCCTTGACCTAATGGAAGACCACAATCCCAACTTCATCCCAACTTCATCCCACCAACTTCTGGTGTTGCTGGATGAATAAAAGTAAAACTTTTTTAATTGAATAATTTTGCTGTGGCCAGTGGAATTAATCTTTATAAAGAGAGGGAGTCCGAAATCTGTAACTAGGAGGTCGTCAAGCACCTTCTTTACAGTTGACAGGACATCGTTGCATTTGCAGAGGTGGCAGGCGTGGAATTGCATATAGCACAAGCAACTGACTGCCTTCCATCTTTTGACTCCCAGTCTACAAGTGTTTCAAACACTTTGTAATCACCAGTGGTCCACAGTGGCTTGCTTCACCAACAGAAGAGCCAGGGATACACTCAAGCAGGGTGGATTTGGTATGGGAACCTGCTACTGAAGGATGTAGCTCTGAGGTATGGGAGCCTGCCACAGAAGTATGTAGGTCTTTACAGGAACCTGCCACTGAAGGATACTGAGGTATGGGAACTCGCCACTGGAGGATGTTGGTCTGAGGTATGGGAACCTGCCACTGGAGAACTGATGTATGGGAACCTGCATTTGGATAGATATTAGCTGTAAATTTGTTGAAGGTAGCAAACTGAGAGATCAACACCTAGCCAGTGATAATTCCTGGCAGCTACACCTTAGGGGTTCAGCCCTGGTGACCTCTTAAATTAGTGCGCTCTATTTTTACACTCTTACCAGCATCAGATTGACCAGCATCAGATTGCTGGGAGAGTTGGGAAAAAATCCAAATCAGCTTCAGTTACCTATGCCAAAGCATTCACTAGAGTCCCTAGCAACCATATATTCTCTGTTGTCGATAAAAATTGTGGTCAGGTTTTGTAACCACGTGCTGACCACATCATACGGATATCATTATCTAAATTTAGAACGTAGTTCTTAATGCAGTCTTTTGCCAACAAACATTCAGCAATCATTTGTTACTGTTGCTTGGTAAGATACAAGCACAGGGGGCCTAAGGTATTATAGACAGAGGAAGCATATTACTGCCACTCTAACAATGTCCACCATAATATTGGTATTCTTATTGTTTACGTATGTTCTCTCCTAATACACCAGGCCTCACCCTTTACCACACCTATGAATATGATTATTCTTGCTACATTTGTCGTGCTTATAATGCTGATTTACACATATATTTAATAATGAGCAAGAGAAGCTAGTCCTCTAGCATCATTCCATCAGCCAAAGAGAAGCTAGTCCTCTAGCATTATCTTCCATCACCAAAGAGAAGCTAGTCATCTAGCATTATCTTCCATCACCAAAGAGAAGCTAGTCCTCTATCATCACCTTCCATCAGCCAAAGAGAAGCTAGTCCTCTAGCATCATCTTCCATCACCAAAGAGAAGCTAGTCCTCTAGCATCATCTTCCATCGGCCAAAGGGAAGCTTTAGCATCATCTTCCATCAGCCAAAGAGAAGCTAGTCCTCTAGCATTATCTTCCATCACCAAAGAGAAGCTAGTCCTCTATCATCACCTTCCATCAGCCAAAGAGAAGCTAGTCCTCTAGCATCATCTTCCATCACCAAAGAGAAGCTAGTCCTCTAGCATCATCTTCCATCGGCCAAAGGGAAGCTAGTCCTCTGGCATCACTATCCATCAGCCAAAGAGAAGCTAGTCCTCTAGCATCATCTTCCATCAGCAAAAGAGAAGCAAGTCCTCTAGCGTCATCATCCATCAGTCAAAGAGAAGCTAGTCCTCTAGCATCATCTTCCATCAGCCAAAGGGAAGCTTTAGCATCATCTTCCATCAGCCAAAGAGAAGCTAGTCCTCTAGCATCATCTTCCATCAGCCAAAGCGAAGCTATTCCTCTAGCATGAACTTCCATCAGCCAAAGAGAAGCTAGTCCTCTAGTATCATCTTCCATCAGTCAAAGAGAAGCTAGTTCTCTAGCATTATCAGCCAAAGAGAAGCTAGTCCTCTAGCATCATCTTCCATCAGTCAAAGAGAAGCTAGTTCTCTAGCATTATCAGCCAAAGAGAAGCTAGTCCTCTAGCATCATCTTCCATCAGCCGAATAACATAAAGTACAATTCCAACTAACCAAAGCCCCAGGATATGCTGGGAGGCTAGCTATCGGCACTACCCGCATTTTACCCGGGGGGGAAAATAACTATAGCCTTTGGACAACAAGCAGGCTAGTGCTAAAGCTAGATCTATTTACAAACCTGAGAAGTCTTGTCCATGCCTTCCTCGTCAGAGACCAAGCCGTCACTTTTTGCTGGAGCACTAAGCTCATCCACCTGCAGCTTCTACTAATGTAGCCATCTTACCCAAGGCTTCCCGTTCGCTGGAAGGCTCACCCTAAAAGATGCCACAATCTTCTCCCTTGCTAGAGTCATCTTCAGACGAGTCGAGCACCACCTGTCACTAGAAAAATAGCTTCTGCTAGACTTGGTTGACCAGTCATTTTTGGGTCGCATTTTTGGGTCGTCAAAACCGTGAAAAGTATCTTATTTTCTGCAACTGTGCACCAAGTTTATAAAGTGCGCTAATTTCAGCTAATTTCAGGTGCAAGGTATATTTTAGCTTGACACAGGGTTTTTTTCTTCTTCCTTTCCCCCCCCTTTTTTTCCTTTCCCCCCCCCCCCCCCCCCCCCCCCCCTTTGATCGCCTAAACTCACAGAACTGTATGGCATTGTTGATGGTGAGTGGGTTAAAGGAACCATACCAGTGATTATATACAACAGGAAATGTCTAGTTGACTACAGGAAGTGTTTAGTATACTACAGGAAGTGTTTAGTATACTACTGGAAGTGTTTAGTATACTACTGGAAGTGTTTAGTATACCACTGGAAGTGTTTAGTATACTACTGGAAGTGTTTAGTATACCACTGGAAGTGTTTAGTATACTACTGGAGGTGTTTAGTATACTGCTGGAAGTGTTTAGTGTTCTACTGGAAGTGTTTAGTATACCACTGGAAGTGTTTAGTATACTACAGGAAGTGTTTAGTATACCACTGGAAGTGTTTAGTATACTACAGGAAGTTCTTTAATGTTATTCATAAAGTAATACTCCCCGCAAACTCTGGACCCAATTAATATATGCGCAAGGTTTATAGTTTGCCTGTTGCTTTGGAGACGGGCCACCATGAAGCATGCTGGCGAGAGTGGAGTGCAATGCTCTGTTGGTGAAGACATGGAAGCTTATGGTGATCAAGCAGCAGCAGCAACTCACCAGTTTTTGCACATATCTGGGGCCTTAATGTGGGCACACAAATAGCAATTACAAGCGTCTATAGTGGCATCACTTAAGTTAAGAAATTATGAGCATAATTAGTATGCAGGCTAATGGTGCAGGCCATGGCCTAGCCCATACCTCTAAGGAAATCAGCGTAGTCATTATGCATTGGCAATTTTCTTTAATGGAGTCAAGTTGGGGGATTATTTACGGTCCAGTTCTTTGCATGTCACCATCTCAATATCCGTTCAACTACCATGCATGCCCTTGCTACTCTCCTGTGTGTGGAACCCTTCACATGGATGGATCCTCATGCATGGTGGCCCTTGCTGCTCTCCTGTTTGTGGAGCCCTTCACATGGATGGATCCTCATGCATGGTGGCCCTTGCTGCTCTCCTGTTTGTGGAGCCCTTCACATGGATGGATCCTCATGCATGCCCTTGCTACTCTCCTGTGTGTGGAACCCTTCACATGGATGGATCCTCATGCATGGTGGATATTCCCTTGCTGCTCTCCTGTTTGCGGAGCCCTTCACATATATAGATGAATCCTCATGTATGGTGGACATTCCCTTACTGCTCTCCTGTTTGTGGAGCCCTTCACATGGATGGATCCTCATGCATGGTGGACATCCCCTTGCTTCTCTCCTGTTTGTGGAGCCCTTCACATATATAGATGGATCCTCATGCATGGTGGACATTCCCTTGCTACTCTCCTGTGTGTGGAACCCTTCACATGGATGGATCCTCATGCATGGTGAACATCCCCTTGCTTCTCTCCTGTTTGTGGAGCCCTTCACATATATAGATGGATCCGCATGCATGGTGGACATTCCCTTGCTACTCTCCTGTGTGTGGAACCCTTCACTAGATGGATCCTCATGTATGGTGGGCATTCCCTTACTGCTCTCCTGTTTGTGGAGCCCTTCACATATATAGATGGATCCTCATGCATGGTGGACATTCCCTTGCTACTCTCCTGTGTGTGGAACCCTTCACATGGATGGATCCTCATGCATGGTGGATATTCCCTTACTGCTGTCATGTGTGTGGAGCCCTTCACATAGATGGATCCTCATGCATGGTGGATATTCCCATGCTAACTCTCCTGTGTGTGGAACCCTTCACATGGATGGATCCTCATGCATGGTGTACATTCCCTTGCTACTCTCCTGTGTGTGGAACCCTTCACATATATAGATGGATCCTCATGCATGGTGGCCCTTGCTGCTCTCCTGTTTGTGGAGCCCTTCACATGGATGGATCCTCATGCATGGTGGACATCCCCTTGCTGCTGTCATGTGTGTGGAGCCCTTCACATAGATGGATCCTCATGGCATGGCAGATACAACAGCAAGGAACTGGAGGTAGTTTGATAAGAGTCAAAATCTGTAAGGTATTTTAAAAAGGAGATTTCATGTCTGGTGTGAGAAGTGAAGACTTGATCATTCTACAAGGTCACCACTGGTGTGTTTGTGTGTGTGAAGGTCACAAAGTGATAATAAATAATTAAGACTTGTAAAATGCACTAGCAACTACAATTAGCTGTACTGTGATTTCCAATTAGCTATCCCTTAATTAAATCTACAGCTAAGCTTGGATGCTGCAATTGGATGCTGCAAAAAGAAACCACACAGTACAGCTGCTGCTAGGTTTGCAATTGATCACCCTGGGGGGCCTTCCATTATACTTCTGGTCTGTTTTTATGATCTCAAAAAATTCTTCTCCCTATTTGTTGGTTGCCATGGTTTTTCTTTGTCTGACTATTGCCTGACCTGTTCTCTGTAATCAGGCTTCTAAACTTGACATATTGCCTGACCTGTTCTCTGTAAGGTTGCTAAGCTTGACCTATTGCCTGACCTGTTCTCTGTAAGGTTACTAAACTTGACATATTGCCTGACCTGTTCTCTGTAAGGTTGCTAAGCTTGACCTATTGCCTGACCTGTTCTCTGTAAGGTTACTAAACTTGACCTATTGCCTGACCTGTTCTCTGTAAGGTTGCTAAACTTGACCTATTGCCTGACCTCTTCTCTGTAAGGTTGCTAAGCTTAACATATTTCCTGACCTGTTTTCTGTAAGGTTGCTAAGCTTGACCTATTGCCTGACCTGTTCTTTGTAAGGCTTCTAAACTTGACCTATTGCCTGACCTGTTCTCTGTAAGGTTGCTAAGCTTGATGGAGCGTGGAGCTTCCCTCCCGGGCCAGGTCACCAGTTCAACATGCCCCACTCCATACTGACCCAGCAGATGGTGAGCCCGACCTCAGGCCAGCACACAGTGCTTACTATCCCACCTCACATCGGTGCCATCCACCTGGCTGACCAACTGGAGAACACACTGCACATCACCACCAGTGAGTTAACTTGACCTCTTGACCTTTTCTTCTATTTTTTTAGTGTATGTATCTATTAACTTATATGTCAACCCAGTCTGTCTGTCAGCCCTCTCTGTCTGTATGTCTGTCAGCCCTCTCTGTCTGTCTGTCTGTCAGCCCTGTCTGTCTGTCTGTCAGCTCTGCCTGTCTGTCTGTCTGTCAGCCCTCTCTGTCTGTATGTCTGTCAGCCCTCTCTGTCTGTATGTCTGCCTGTCTGTCTGTCAGCCCTCTCTGTCTGTATGTCTGTCAGCTCTGTCTGTATGTCTGTCAGCTCTGTCTGTCATCCCTCTACGTCTGTCTGTCTGTCAGCTCTTTCTGTCTGTCTGGCCTCTGTCTGTCTGTCTGTGTTTCTTTGTCCTCAATGGGCACTCACATAGAGGATCCAGGGAGGGTTGGACCAGAGGTAATTCAACCAGGGGAAGAACGTAGGGAGGGTTTTGAGTTTGTAGGCTGCCTCCCAAAGCTCTATAATTGCCCAAGGTACAGTAGAGGTAAAAAACAACATGTCGGTTGCGTTTATTTTGAACGCACGTAGACGCTTACCGTTACCAACTAACGCTAACAAATGCAAATAAACGGTTAACGTTTACGCGACTTTTGCACAGCGACGCTGACTGAAGGTCAGTGCATCCGCGCAAAGGTCACCAAAGCACAAGAGATTTGTGCCTCGTGGCAAGTTGTTTTTTTAGCTGCTGGGACTCATCTTTCTTTGAGCTTTTGAAAGAATAGATCATCTTTGTTTTACAGCTCCTGTTAAAAATATATCCTGTAGCTCACGGTGAAAAACAGTGAGTAGAAAATTCTGTAAGATTGTGATATAAAGTCAAGACCTCTTTTCAGCTACTAGCTGGGCCTTCACAGGTTTGTAAGTCATAGCTTCTGTACTATAGCATTTACAAGCCTTTTTTTCTTCTTATTAAATTGTTCCATAAGAAAGGCTTAGCAAAACTTAGTTAGCCTTTGTGTGCAAACCTTTAGCTACATAACGTGCTCTCCATGTATAAAGTGTCGATAGTTAAGCTTTATCTTGACTGTTTGTATATCAGCATTCTCTTGTATTATTGCAGCTTTGAGTTTGTTCAGATGTGGGAGAAGAAAAATGTAGCTAGTCCTTTTCGTAAGGTTATTTGAACATGCTGATTGGCAACAAATAAAAAGTAGGTAGGATCTTGGTGATGATCCTTTCCTTCTCCACCAACGTGTCCACCCACATTCCACCAATTTGTTGACACGTTCTTATTTGGAGATGGATAAAGTGGTTATGCATCCAAAATTATTGGACAATGTGATTGTATATTTCTTTGGCATATATAATAGAATGTTCTTCATTGGAGAAGAACCAGAGGTAGCTAACCCACCGTGTGCCACTTCCGGAGAACAGGTTGGCTCCGGTAACTCCCCCAGTGCCTCAGCCTTCTCCAGTTTGTCTTCAAGGTTCAATGAAGTTGGCACCCCATTCCTCTACCTACCTTAGTGCCAGGCCCCCTCCTTTCGGACCGTTGATTTGAAGGTGGTTACTCAAAAGTGGGTTCTTTTTTAATATTTCTGAACATTTCTCTCTATTCAGAGGATTTTTTTGTACAACAAAGAACACAACACAAATTGAAAAAAACATTTTATAATGAATAGTTATTCAGGTAGTAAACAAGATAAAGAGAGCAGCAATTAGAAATAAATACAATTAGAAATAAATACAATTAGAAATAGAAATAAATACAACTAGAAATAAATACAATTAGAAATAAATACAATTAGAAATAAATACAATTAGAAATAAATACAATTAGAAATAGAAATAAATACAACTAGAAATAAATACAATTAGAAATAAATACAACTAGAAATAAATACAATTAGAAATAAATACAACTAGAAATAAATACAATTAGAAATAAAACATTAAAAAAAGCTTCTGAAGCTCATCTGTATTTCGGATAGGAGGGTTAAGATTAGTTCCAGAACCTTCATTCTTCCCACCTGAAGTAGTGCAAGTCCCCTGGTACGTATGCGCATCTGTCTTCTACTTGAAGTACTTTTATTCTACTATCGAGTGTAGGTCTCTGCTCCTCTTGCTTATGATCTGCATTTATAGCAAGAAAGAGGTGTGGAGACTACGCTCAAGTGTCAAAAGGTGCTTCAGGTAGGAGACAGACTCTCGACTGCACTGCTTCTTGATGGGTGACGCTCGACTGAAGTACGGAACAGGAGGCTTAGACTAGACTGCAATACTTCAGGTGGGAAGAGTGAAGGCTCTGGAACGAAGAGACTTGAAAACACTCACTACACAACTGAGGCTTACTAGCGCACCGACACGTCTTTTTAATTGCGAAGTACTTGCGCACAGTTTATCCCGTTTTCTACCTTTGGTTTCCATTGAGACTGTTAGCGTTTACGGTGTGCATTTATTTTCATTCACGGTTTGCTATTTTTAACATTGAACGCAACGCAACTGGCATTTTTTTGGCTTGTACTGTAGGACTGATATGACTGATATGACCAGGGTAGACTTGGGATAACTAACCAGTGGAGAATAGGGTTAACTCAACCAAGGGAGACTAGGGTTAACTCAACCAGGGGAGACTAGGGTTAACTCAACCAGGAGAGACTAGGGTTAACTCAATTAGGGATAGAAGTTTCTTGAACCAGTTGGAGAATAAACGTTAGTGGCTTACACTTGTAATGGAGAGGGTTAAGTGGCTTACACCTGTAATGAAGAGGGTTAAGTGGCTTACACTTGTAATGAAGAGGGTTAAGTGGCTTACACTTGTAATGGAGAGGGTTAAGTGGCTTACACCTGTAATGAAGAGGGTTAAGTGGCTTACACCTGTAATGGAGAGGGTTAAGTGGCTTACACTTGTAATGAAGAGGGTTAAGTGGCTTACACTTGTAATGGAGAGGGTTAAGTGGCTTACACTTGTAATGGAGAGGGTTAAGTGGCTTACACCTGTAATGGAGATGGTTAAGTGGTCTACACCTGTAATGAAGAGGGTTAAGTGGCTTACACCTGTAATGAAGAGGGTTACACCTGTAATGAAGAGGGTTAAGTGGCTTACACCTGTAATGGAGACGGTTAAGTGGCTTACACCTGTAATGGAGAGGGTTAAGTGTGTTAACCCTATAGGGTGGGTGGGTTAAGTGCCTTGCCTTACACCTGTAATGGAGAGGGTTAAGTGGCTTACACCTGTAATGAAGAGGGTTAAGTGGCTTACACCTGTAATGGAGAGGGTTAAGTGGCTTACACTTGTAATGAAGAGGGTTAAGTGGCTTACACTTGTAATGGAGAGGGTTAAGTGGCTTACACTTGTAATGGAGAGGGTTAAGTGGCTTACACCTGTAATGGAGATGGTTAAGTGGTCTACACCTGTAATGAAGAGGGTTAAGTGGATTACACTGTAATGAAGAGGGTTAAGTGGCTTACACCTGTAATGAAGAGGGTTAAGTGGCTTACACCTGTAATGGAGACGGTTAAGTGGCTTACACCTGTAATGGAGAGGGTTAAGTGTGTTAACCCTATAGGGTGGGTGGGTTAAGTGCCTTGCCTTACACCTGTAATGGAGAGGGTTAAGTGGCTTACACCTGTAATGAAGAGGGTTAAGTGGCTTACACCTGTAATGAAGAGGGTTAAGTGGCTTACACCTGTAATGGAGAGGGTTAAGTGGCTTACACCTGTAATGGAGAGGGTTAAGTGTCTTTCCCCTATAGAGCGAGTGGGTTAAGTGCCTTGCCCTGCAGGGAGAGGGTTAAGTGGCTTACACCTGTAATGGAGAGGGTTAAGGGGGGACTATACCTGAAACTGGGCTAGGCTGTTGATTTAGACTGCCCATAACTTTTTTTATAATACTCTGTCCAAATACTCATATTGTTCCTTGATCCATGTGCTTTCCAATGATATAAAACCCCTCACCCATACTTACAAACCAAAAGCTGTAAATTGGTCTGTGGTTTGCCTAAGCATTATATGGCCGAGACAAAAATGCAATAACTTAACTGGGGTGAGTGGGGCATCCTGCCATATTAGTAAATACCGATCTTAACCCACTCACCGTCATAAGCGTATATATACGTCCAAACCACATAATTATTGGTGAAAAATTTATTGGTGAAAAATCATTAAAAAATCAATCGTTCGGTTGTAAATTAAGATATGAATATCAAAAAATAGCTCATTTCTTGCTCTACGTACGTGCCGAATATAAGAGCCGTACGGGTTCGGTTACTAAGGTAAAGTAAAATTGAAATCGCTGACCGTTCACTTTTTGATCAAGTTGGAAATGACGGTCAGACTAAAGTTCTTTCTAGGATTCAAGACGATGACTACGTCCTATCAGAGGACGAAAGTAGCAGCTAGGAAGGTGAAGTAATCTATTCCTAACTTGGGAAGAGTAGCATTGATCCTGAAATTGTGCTATCGATGGGTGGGAGATACTTCTTGGACAATTTTCTGGCAAGAGCGGTGCCGCTCGATAGTCTGTTTGGGCGGAGGAGAGTCTAGCAGTGACGAAGAAGACTATGCCAGTGAGTTTTGTTTACTTGCTAGCTAAGTAGCTAGCAAGTAAAGCATGTTCTGGATAGAATGGTTTAGCTGTTCTTTCGTGGGACAATCCATATATAAATTCATTAGGTCGAGGAGGCAATACTTTTTGTTTATGTTGACATTATTCTTTTTAGATATGGTGCAACCAACGCCTTCACTGTCACCCTTCCTCAAAGCCACTTCTTGTGGAGTTCATATTCCTTCGGTTCATGCTCATTCAAGGCCTGTTGGTCAGCGTAGTCGCAGAACTAGAGGCAGTAGTAGAGCTAGGAGTAGTCAACTTGGACGACTGAGTACACGTAGTCAAGTAACTTCCAGTAATTCATTTGGATACCTCAATGGCTTCTTGTACCAGTCATGTTTGATGCTACATACATTGTGTACCAAGTGTTATAAGAGTAAATGAAATGTGAAAATATATATTCCTAGATGGTGTCTATACATTACTGTGTGGTAGTGTGGCACAATGATGTCTTCTTGTATGTTGCTGGCCAGTATCTTATCAAGCCTCCATCACTGTCTGAGTGGCTGTAAACACCTTGATTATATACCATACTAGAGGGGGAAATGAAATAAGGCCATATACGTGTGTGCACGTACATAGATCATATTACTACAATTGTTAATTATCTGTGAAACCAGAACTCAAAACTTCTAATTAGATTCATGACATTTTGGTTTGTTTCTATGGCAACTGTAGGTTACCACAATCTTGGTCATTATAAGGGCTTTCATGTGAACTAGGGTTGCTAAGGACTTTAGTCAACCTTTGCTGAAATAGCATTGCATATGTCTATGCAAGTCAATTTTTTGTAATTTTTCAAAATAAAGTTAACGATAAATCTGCAGCAAAGGTCACCTCTTCTAATCACCATAACTTGACAACCCATCAAGTAAAAAAATATATGTCTCGCCCATATAATAGCTATTAGCTTAGGCAAACCACAGACCAATTTACAGCTTTTGGTTGGGTGAGAGGGGGGTGTGGGGGCAGAAGTGTTTAGTTTTTTGGAATGCCTTGATATTTCTGCATGTATCTTCTGAGAAAATATGCCTATAGACTAATCTTTTATATCATTGGAAAGCACATAGATCAAGGAACAATATGAGCATAATATTATTTGGACAGAGTAATTATTTAAAAAAAAGTTATGGGCAGTCTAAATCAAAGACGTTTCCCCCCCCCCCCCCCCAGTTTCAGGTATAGTCCCCCCCTTAAGTGTCTTTCCCCTATAGGGGGAGTGGGTTAAGTGCCTTGCCCTGCTGGGAGAGGGTTGAGTGGCTTAGACCTGTAGTAATTGAGAAGGTGATGTAGTGATACATGTGTCCCTCTTCCCTTCTAGCCTCTAATGCTGACTGTGGTGGAAATATTGTCCCAGAGACAGAGAGTGAGGCTGTCATTCCAAGAGTAGCCTCGAACATAACGGCCAAGATGAAACCTGTGGCTTACTCTGACATGAGTGAGGTTGATTCGACTATGGTGGGCCACGTCATGTCCAGAATGCCAAACGGACCTTTCCCCATGGGCAGTTTGCCTCTGGCTGGAGACCACACAGCCATATTTGGAGGGCAGATGATTAGTCCCACCCACCCTCAGGGGCCGATCCATTTCTTACCTGCACAGGTCAGACAAGCAACTTCTCTCCTCCTTCTCAATATTTATACGTTATGGAGTGTGTGTGTGCATGACTTGTGTGTACATGCTGTGCTGCAAGTCTTAAGGGGGGAATCGACCATTTTGTGGGGGTTTTAAAAAACGTGTCATAACTATTGAATGCTTAATCCATTTCCAAAGATTATGGTCTCAAAATGTAGCTCATTCTAGGTGCTTTCCAATGACATTAGAATAATGGTGTTGCAATAAACTAGGACTGAAACATGGGTAAAACCACAAGGGTCCTTTTAAATGTTTAGATGCGCTCCTGTACCCGAACCACAGGTTTTCAACACTTGCTATTTATGGTGATATTAGAGTGATCACAGATACGTCTTTTGAATTGATAGTTTTTTTTATTTTTTATTATTCACCCCAACATCCCCAATTTCATTTTTATGCTGTCATATGCTGTCAGACTGACATATCTCATCAGAAAATGACTGGATTGGTTATGAGTCAATTGAAAAGAAGGAGTAATGCAAGAGCTTTCATAATATATAAAAATTATTTACTACAGACAAAAATTGAATGAGTTACACGGTATCATGTGATGTCACTACATGAAATTACATTTCATAATAAATCAGTTTGAAAAGTGCATGATAGTAGCTTTAGAATCACACTAGAAATCACACAGAGGTTCGATCAAAGTTGGGAACTGAGAAAGAACGTGGCATGCGCAGGAGCAGACGTTTGTACCCCACTTTGCGCAGATAGCGCGGAAATGACTGAGCGATATTTTAGCCAAGTTTCAAGTCTTGGCCATGAACGCTTATTATATTATGAACAATCCAACTTACTGCGTTTATTCAGGCTTCTTCTTGTTCATTGCGCAGAGTTGCAATGAAATGGGAGGATAAAAAGTATCATAACTCAAGAATGGTTGACAATAAAATGTTGAAACTTGAAATGCAGCTAATTTAATAGTGAAGGTATAGATTGACGAAAGGGGGGAAAAAGAAGGAAAAAACCCCACAAAATGGTCGATTCCCCCCTTAAGACTTAGATACATTTAGTTTAGCTCATGAAACAAGTTCTTGTGAGGGTTAATGGTAGGGGGAGAGGTGTGTTGGAGGAGTTAATGTTTTTAAGAGCTCTTGTTGTACATGCATGTCTGTCCACATGTGCTCTACCTCTGTACCAAGTCATGCATGCATGTCTGTCCACATGTGCTCTACCTCTGTACCAAGTCATGCATGCATGTCTGTCCACATGTGCTCTACCTCTGTACCTAGTCATGCATGCATGTCTGTCCACATGTGCTCTACCTCTGTACCAAGTCATGCATGCATGTCTGTCCACATGTGCTCTACCTCTGTACCAAGTCATGCATGCATGTCTGTCCACATGTGCTCTACCTCTGTACCAAGTCATGCATGCATGTCTGTCCACATTTGCTCTACCTCTGTACCAAGTCATGCATGCATGTCTGTCCACATGTGCTCTACCTCTGTACCAAGTCATGCATGCATGTCTGTCCACATGTGCTCTACCTCTGTACCTAGTCATGCATGCATGTCTGTCCACATGTGCTCTACCTCTGTACCAAGTCATGCATGCATGTCTGTCCACATGTGCTCTACCTCTGTACCAAGTCATGCATGCATGTCTGTCCACATGTGCTCTACCTCTGTACCAAGTCATGCATGCATGTCTGTCCACATGTGCTCTACCTCTGTAAAGTCATAGCATGTAGTTTACGAGTGCGGAGATAATGAGGCAATTTAGGTGAAATTTCAAAAAAGCTTTCCTCTGAAATTTACCCCATGTGTGTGGGGGTAAATTTCTTTGCTTACTACCCCCAAGTTGATTACTGAGAATTCACAATATATGCCAATAAGCTGCAGTTCGGTAAGAATCAGCTCCACCGACTGAAGTAGACATTGCTCCATCACTCTCTTCTGTAACAAAACTTAAAGCAAAGAAATCCTCAACAATCTATCAGTTAATTTCAATGACTCTCTCAATGTAATCAACTTGAAATTGACTCCCTTAGTGTTTTGGCTAGATGCTCTAGCCTTCATCAGGAATAATGACCAGATGCTCCAGTCTTCATCAAGAATAATTACTAGATGCTCTAGCCTTCATCAGGAATAATGACTAGATGCTCTAGCTTCATCAGGAATAATGACTAGATACTCTAGCCTTCATCAGAAATAATGACTAGATGCTCTAGCTTCGTCAGAAATAATGGCTAGATGTTCTAGCCTTCATCAGGAATAATGACTAGATGCTCTAGCTTCATCAGGAATAATGACTAGATGCTCTAACTTCATCAGAAATAATGACTAGATGCTCTAGCCTTCATCAGGAATAATGACTAGATGCTCAAGCCTTCATCAGGAAATAATGGCTAGATGCTCTAGCTTCATCAGGAATAATGGCTAGATGTTCTAGCCTTCATCAGGAATAATGACTAGATGCTCTAGCTTCATCAGGAATAATGACTAGATGCTCTAGCTTCATCAGGAATAATGACCAGATGCTCCAGTCTTCATCAAGAATAATTACTAGATGCTCTAGCCTTCATCAGAAATAATGACTAGATGCTCTAGCTTCGTCGGGAATAATGACTAGATGCTCTAACTTCATCAGAAATAATGACTAGATACTCTAGCCTTCATCAGAAATAATGACTAGATGCTCTAGCTTCGTCGGGAATAATGACTAGATGCTCTAACTTCATCAGAAATAATGACTAGATGCTCTAGCTTCATCAGGAATAATGACTAGATGCTCTAGCCTTCATCAGGAAATAATGGCTAGATGCTCTAGCTTTGTCAGGAATAATGGCTAGATGCTCTAGCTTCATCAGGAATAATGGCTAGCTTCATCAGGAATAATGACTAGATGCTCTAGCTTCATCAGGAATAATGGCTAGATACTCTAGCTTCATCAGGAATAATTACTAGATGCTCTAGCCTTCATCAGGAATAATGACTAGATGCTCTAACTTCATCAGGAATAATGACTAGATGCTCTAACTTCATCAGAAATAATGACTAGATGCTCTAGCTTCATCAGAAATAATGGCTAGATGCTCTAACTTCATCAGGAATAATGACTAGATGCTCAAGCCTTCATCAGGAAATAATGGCTAGATGCTCTAGCTTCATCAGGAATAATGGCTAGATGTTCTAGCCTTCATCAGGAATAATGACTAGATGCTCTAACTTCATCAGAAATAATGACTAGATGCTCTAGCCTTCATCAGGAATAATGACTAGATGCTCAAGCCTTCATCAGGAATAATGACTAGATGCTCTAACTTCATCAGAAATAATGACTAGATGCTCTAGCCTTCATCAGGAATAATGACTAGATGCTCAAGCCTTCATCAGGAAATAATGGCTAGATGCTCTAGCTTTGTCAGGAATAATGGCTAGATGCTCTAGCCTTCATCAGGAATAATGGCTAGATGTTCTAGCTTCATCAGGAATAATGGCTAGATGTTCTAGCTTCATCAGAAATAATGACTAGATGCTCTAGCTTCATCAGGAATAATGACTAGATGCTCTAACTTCATCAGAAATAATGACTAGATGCTCTAGCTTCGTCAGGAATAATGACTAGATGCTCTAGCCTTCATCAGGAAATAATGGCTAGATGCTCTAGCTTTGTCAGGAATAATGGCTAGATGCTCTAGCTTCATCAGGAATAATGGCTAGCTTCATCAGGAATAATGGCTAGCTTCATCAGGAATAATGACTAGATGCTCTAGCTTCATCAGAAATAATGACTAGATGCTCTAGCTTCATCAGGAATAATTACTAGATGCTCCAGTCTTCATCAAGAATAATTACTAGATGCTCTAGCCTTCATCAGGAATAATTACTAGATGCTCTAGCTTCATCAGGAATAATGACTAGATGCTCTAGCTTCATCAGGAATAATTACTAGATGCTCCAGTCTTCATCAAGAATAATTACTAGATGCTCCAGTCTTCATCAGAAATAATGACTAGATGCTCTAGCTTCATCAGGAATAATGACTAGATGCTCTAACTTCATCAGAAATAATGGCTAGATGCTCTAGCTTCATCAGGAATAATGGCTAGATGCTCTAACTTCATCAGAAATAATGACTAGATGCTCTAGCTTCATCAGGAATAATGACTAGATGCTCTAGCCTTCATCAGGAATAATGACTAGATGCTCTAACTTCATCAGAAATAATGACTAGATGCTCTAGCTTCATCAGAAATAATGGCTAGATGCTCTAACTTCATCAGGAATAATGACTAGATGCTCAAGCCTTCATCAGGAATAATGACTAGATGCTCTAACTTCATCAGAAATAATGGCTAGATGCTCTAGCTTTGTCAGGAATAATGGCTAGATGCTCTAGCTTCATCAGGAATAATGGCTAGATGTTCTAGCCTTCATCAGGAATAATGACTAGATGCTCTAACTTCATCAGAAATAATGACTAGATGCTCTAGCCTTCATCAGGAATAATGACTAGATGCTCAAGCCTTCATCAGGAATAATGACTAGATGCTCTAACTTCATCAGAAATAATGACTAGATGCTCTAGCCTTCATCAGGAATAATGGCTAGATGTTCTAGCCTTCATCAGGAATAATGACCAGATGCTCCAGTCTTCATCAAGAATAATTACTAGATGCTCTAGCCTTCATCAGGAATAATGACTAGATGCTCTAGCTTCGTCGGGAATAATGACTAGATGCTCTAACTTCATCAGAAATAATGACTAGATGCTCTAGCTTCATCAGGAATAATGACTAGATGCTCTAACTTCATCAGGAAATAATGGCTAGATGCTCTAACTTCATCAGAAATAATGACTAGATGCTCTAGCTTCATCAGGAATAATGACTAGATGCTCTAACTTCATCAGGAATAATGACTAGATGCTCTAACTTCATCAGGAATAATGACTAGATGCTCTAGCTTCATCAGGAATAATGGCTAGCTTCATCAGGAATAATGACTAGATGCTCTAGCTTCATCAGGAATAATGGCTAGATACTCTAGCTTCATCAGGAATAATGGCTAGATGTTCTAGCCTTCATCAGGAATAATTACTAGATGCTCTAGCTTCATCAGAAATAATGGCTAGATGCTCTAGCTTCATCAGGAATAATGGCTAGATGTTCTAGCTTCATCAGAAATAATGACCAGATGCTCCAGTCTTCATCAAGAATAATTACTAGATGCTCTAGCCTTCATCAGGAATAATGACTAGATGCTCTAGCTTCATCAGGAATAATGACTAGATGCTCTAACTTCATCAGAAATAATGACTAGATGCTCTAACTTCATCAGAAATAATGACTAGATGCTCTAGCTTCGTCAGGAATAATGACTAGATGCTCAAGCCTTCATCAGGAAATAATGGCTAGATGCTCTAGCTTTGTCAGGAATAATGGCTAGATGCTCTAGCTTCATCAGGAATAATGGCTAGATGTTCTAGCCTTCATCAGGAATAATGACTAGATGCTCTAACTTCATCAGAAATAATGACTAGATGCTCTAGCCTTCATCAGGAATAATGACTAGATGCTCAAGCCTTCATCAGGAAATAATGGCTAGATGCTCTAGCTTTGTCAGGAATAATGGCTAGATGCTCTAGCTTCATCAGGAATAATGGCTAGATGTTCTAGCCTTCATCAGGAATAATGGCTAGATGTTCTAGCCTTCATCAGGAATAATGACTAGATGCTCTAGCTTCATCAGGAATAATGACTAGATGCTCTAGCTTCATCAGGAATAATGACTAGATGCTCTAGCCTTCATCAGGAATAATGACTAGATGCTCTAGCTTCATCAGGAATAATGACCAGATGCTCCAGTCTTCATCAAGAATAATTACTAGATGCTCTAGCTTCGTCAGGAATAATGACTAGATGCTCTAACTTCATCAGGAATAATGACTAGATGCTCTAGCTTCATCAGAAATAATGACTAGATGCTCTAGCTTCATCAGGAATAATGACTAGATGCTCTAACTTCATCAGAAATAATGACTAGATGCTCTAGCTTCGTCAGGAATAATCGTCGAGAAAGTAAATTTCGTTGATTATTGAGAAAATCATTGAATGTAAATAGCATGCAAAGAAATTCTTCTAGAGTCAAATCTTTCTCTCAAGAGTGAAGGGACTCGGAGCATTTCCAGGTAAGCATGGGCGGGTGCCTTCGCAGCTTCCCTCAGCGGAAGGGCTTTCCAGAAGCAGAGGTGGAGGCCAGGAGGAGACCGATCATGCCGCAGTTGCAATCATCAGCCATTTATTAGAATTCCTTTCATTTTTCTCGCTCCCTCTCTCAAACCAGAAGGGACATTTTTGTCGTTTTATATTGATAGAGTGGGGGCGGGTTAGGCGTCCAGTGTTTTGCACGACATGTGGATGACGTCTGAGGTGGCAGCTGCTTGCACTTGAGGTGCTTAGATCAGTATAAAATAATAATAATATAAATAATAATAATAAATAAATAAATAAAAAATATTTAAAAAAAACTGTTTTGTTCCAAGTGGGCAGGCATATTTGTTATGCTAAATTGTCTGGGATGGTAAAAGGTTTTCTTACTGCCGGAAGCTTCTTTTTTTAAAGTTATTTATCGATGATTATTATGGGTTGGTATGGGGTGTGGCCATGGTGAGGTTGGAGTAGGTCAAGTTTGGGAACACATTGTGCGTGACAAATTTTCTTATGGTATATTAATTTGCCGGTAATGGAATATCATTTTTTAGACATCGAAAAAGCATCCAATAGACATAGTCTTTAGACTAGTAGTGCTGTGTGTGTGAGCATATGAATGTATATATATATAGTGGACCTATTCTTTAGACTAGCAGTACTCTGTGTCATATATAATATACTATAGTATACACTAGTGATAGGATCCAAGTAGATGCGCCAACTGTGCAGAATAATTAGATTTTAAGTTGTTTGTATCGACTGCGAGAGCACAAAATTACTTACAGAGCAAAAGATGCATATCTCTGAAAGCACGTGCTAAGCATTCAAAGCCTGAAGGCAGAGGCTATATATCAAAGTCCGAAGGCAGGTGCTAAGCATTAGTAGATATCTAATCCTGGCAGGTGCTAAGCATTAGTAGATATCTAAGCCTGGCAGGTGCTAAGCATTAGTAGATATCTAAGCCTGGCAGGTGCTAAGCATTAGTAGATATCTAAGCCTGGCAGGTGCTAAGCATTAGTAGATATCTAAGCCTGGCAGGTGCTAGGCATTAGTAGATATCTAAGCCTGAAGGCAGGTGCTAAGCATTAGTAGATATCTAAGCCTGGCAGGTGCTAAGCATTAGTAGATATCTAAGCCTGGCAGGGTGCTAAGCATTAGTAGATATCTAAGCCTGGCAGGTGCTAAGCATTAGTAGATATCTAAGCCTGAAGGCAGGTGCTAGGCATTAGTAGATATCTAAGCCTGAAGGCAGGTGCTAAGCATTACTAGATATCTAAGCCTGGCAGGTGCTAAGCATTAGTAGATATCTAAGCCTGAAGGCAGGTGCTAGGCATTAGTAGATATCTAAGCCTGGCAGGTGCTAAGCATTAGTAGATATCTAAGCCTGAAGGCAGATGCTAAGCATTAGTAGATATCTAAGCCTAAGCTATCTAAGCCTGAAGGCAGGTGCTAAGCATTAGTAGATATCTAAGCCTGAAGGCAGATGCTAAGCATTAGTAGCCTGAAGGCAGGTGCTAAACATTAGTAGCCTGAAGGCAGGTGCTAAGCATTAGTAACCTGAACAGGTGCTAAGCATTAGTAGCCTGAAGGCAGGTGCTAAGCATTAGTAGCCTGAAGGCAGGTGCTAAGCATTAGTAACCTGAACAGGTGCTAAGCATTAGTAGCCTGAAGACAGATGCTAAGCATTAGTAGCCTGAAGGCAGGTGCTAAGCATTAGTAACCTGAACAGGTGCTAAGCATTAGTAGCCTGAAGGCAGGTGCTAAGCATTAGTAGCCTGAAGGCAGGTGCTAAACATTAATAGCCTGAAGGCAGGTGGTAGAGGATGTTGAAACTTTTGTTTTGGCTTCTGCACTCTGCACGAGCGACAGATCAACATATGGACATAATGAGTGTTGTGTTGGGAGACGAGTGTCTCTCCAGGGTAGCTTCCTCTTCATGTTCTTCTCCATGTTTATTGTTCCTCCTCGTGCTCGCTCGCGTGTGTTTGTGTTCTCTGGTTAGCCGGCGATGTACGGGGGAGGACGTCAGGAAGGGGCCGGATACGTCAACAACCAAGCAATCATGCCAAACAGTGCCCTCCATTTGCCAACTGGAACACCCTCCCAGCCAGCTACTCCCACCATCGGTGAGAGGCAGCAATCCTCTAGCTACATAGCTACGTGTGTGGTGTATGTGTGTAGGGTTTCATTTAGGGGTGGGGGGGGGGGGGCCCTTGGAAATTGTATTCATTAGAAACTTTGTCACATCTTTAACCATCATGCCCCCCCCCCCTTAAAATCCAGATTCCTCCAGTTGTCCCCCCTTGGACAATTTTCTAAATGAAACCCTGACAGTGTGTGTGGTGTATTTGTGTACAGTGTGTGTGTGTGGTGTATTTGTGTACAGTGTGTGTGTGGTGTATTTGTGTACAGTGTGTGTGTGGTGTATTTGTGTACAGTGTGTGTGTGGTGTATTTGTGTACAGTGTGTGTGTGTGTGTGGTGTATTTGTGTACAGTGTATGTGTGGTGTATTTGTGTACAGTGTGTGTGTGGTGTATTTGTGTACAGTGTGTGTGGTGTATTTGTGTACAGAGTGTGTGTGTGGTGTATTTGTGTACGGTGTGTGTGATGTATTTGTGTGTGTGTGTGTGGTGTATTTGTGTACAGTGTGTGGTGTATTTGTGTACAGTGTGTGTGTGTGGTGTATTTGTGTACAGTATGTGTGTGTGGTGTATTTGTGTACAGTGTGTGTGTGTGGTGTATTTGTGTACAGTGTGTATGTGTGGTGTATTTGTGTACAGTGTGTTTGTGGTGTATTTGTGTACAGTGTGTGTGTGGTGTATTTGTGTACAGTGTGTGTGGTGTATTTGTGTACAGAGTGTGTGTGTGGTGTATTTGTGTACGGTGTGTGTGATGTATTTGTGTGTGTGTGTGTGGTGTATTTGTGTACAGTGTGTGGTGTATTTGTGTACAGTGTGTGTGTGTGGTGTATTTGTGTACAGTGTGTGTGTGTGGTGTATTTGTGTACAGTGTGTGTGTGTGGTGTATTTGTGTACAGTGTGTATGTGTGGTGTATTTGTGTACAGTGTGTTTGTGGTGTATTTGTGTACAGTGTGTGTGTGGTGTATTTGTGTACAGTGTGTGTGGTGTATTTGTGTACAGTGTGTGTGTGTGGTGTATTTGTGTACGGTGTGTGTGTGATGTATTTGTGTGTGTGTGTGTGTGGTGTATTTGTGTACAGTGTGTGTGTGTGGTGTATTTGTGTACAGTGTGTGTGTGTGGTGTATTTGTATACAGTGTGTGTGTGGTGTATTTGTGTACAGTGTGTGTGTGGTGTATTTGTGTACAGTGTGTGTGGTGTATTTGTGTACAGAGTGTGTGTGTGGTGTATTTGTGTACGGTGTGTGTGATGTATTTGTGTGTGTGTGTGTGGTGTATTTGTGTACAGTGTGTGTGTGTGGTGTATTTGTGTACAGTGTGTGTGTGTGGTGTATTTGTGTACAGTGTGTGTGTGTGGTGTATTTGTGTACAGTGTGTATGTGTGGTGTATTTGTGTACAGTGTGTTTGTGGTGTATTTGTGTACAGTGTGTGTGTGGTGTATTTGTGTACAGTGTGTGTGGTGTATTTGTGTACAGTGTGTGTGTGTGGTGTATTTGTGTACGGTGTGTGTGTGATGTATTTGTGTGTGTGTGTGTGTGGTGTATTTGTGTACAGTGTGTGTGTGTGGTGTATTTGTGTACAGTGTGTGTGTGTGGTGTATTTGTATACAGTGTGTGTGTGGTGTATTTGTATACAGTGTGTGTGTGGTGTATTTGTGTACAGTGTGTGTGGTGTATTTGTGTACATGTGTGTGTGGTGTGTGGTGTACGGTGTGTGTGTGTGTGCCCCTCCATGTAACAAGCTCCACTAATGCATGGTGCATTGTTGTTGCTGCAGGTCCTCTGAACCAAGCCTATCACAACCCAGGCTCCTTGAACCTGGCCACTGCTAGTCTCCTGCAAGCCCAGCAGCAAGGCATCTTCTCTCCGCCCTCCACTGGCATCACTCACAGCCCAGTGCAGATATTAGGTAGGCTCCGCTATAATTAGAATGAAGGCTGTGATGCCAGGAAGCAGTCTGTATTCACTTTGACTGTGTTGATGGCATTAGATTTCAAGCAGCACTTATTTCCTTGCCGGGTCTTGTTGCTAGCAGGAGTTCATGTTATGAAGGGTTATGAAGTGTTGTTACCAGACCACCTAGTTTATCAGCAGACAGGCACCCATGGCTTCACTCTCATCCTAGACCACCTGGTGTATCAGCAGACAGGCACTCATGGCTTCACTCTCATCCTAGACCACCTGGTGTATCAGCAGACAGGCACTCATGGCTTCACTCTCATCCTAGACCACCTGGTGTATCAGCAGACAGGCACCCATGGCTTCACTCTCATCCTAGACCACCTGGTGTATCAGCAGACAGGCACCCATGGCTTCACTCTCATCCAAGACCACCTGGTGTATCAGCAGACAGGCACTCATGGCTTCACTCTCATCCTAGACCACCTGGTGTATCCGCAGACAGGCACTCATGGCTTCACTCTCATCCTAGACCACCTGGTGTATCAGCAGACAGGCACCCATGGCTTCACTCTCATCCTAGACCACCTGGTGTATCAGCAGACAGGCAGGCACTCATGGCTTCACTCTCATCCTAGACCACCTGGTGTATCAGCAGACAGGCACCCATGGCCACTCATGGCTTCACTCTCATCCTAGACCACTTGGTGTATCAGCAGACAGGCACCCATGGCTTCACTCTCATCCTAGACCACCTGACAGGCACCCATGGCTTCACTCTCATCCTATCCCTGCAAAGTTAGCCCTCACTCAGGAGGTGAAACAGGAAACATTAGGACCGAACGTTGATCGCTTGTCCTAGGCATGAGTCGGATTTGACCTTTGGGTTTTTTGTCGGCTGTATACTGCCGCAAGTGTGCTTCAACTGGCATCCTTTCCCTCCCACGTCTGAGGCCTGGGCATCGTATCTTCTCTCCCGGAGTGAACATGCTTTAGGAATTTATTTATGTAAAAGGAGGGGGCAGAATCGGAATCAGGGCTTGTAAATTACGGGGGGTTAGGTTTTATGAAATTATGGGGGGCAAATTAGGCTTTGTTAAACTGTGGGGGGAAGGAAAATCAGGTTTGTGAAACTATAGGGGGCAATGATGAGTTGGTGGGGGGGGGGGGGGAGTCTTGGTAACAGTATGTCTTCTTGGATAATAATTGGATGACGTGCCTGCCTACTTGTTTGTTGCCAGGCCACACGCTGGGGACTGGGCTGTTTTCCCCTCCACCTTCCACAGGCAACCAGCACGGGGTGTTTATCAACTCCCCCATCTCTTCTTCCTCCAGGAAGATCGGCTACAGTCCTAACCACCCACCTGTAGGATCAGGTAAGGAGGGTCATCATGGTGGGCAGGACATGGGGATGTCTTGGCATCTAAGCCAGAACAGCACACTACAGAATGCTGTTTCATGTTTTTATAACATGCCCTCGTGTGCTTCCCCCTCCTCCCCTTCCCTTAGACTAGTTGTAGATATATTTATTTTGTCTTAAAAACCTCCAAGATTTCATTCAAGTGGGTGAACCCAAAAGAATAATGTCCGGCACACCAAGCATCTCCCTGTGAGGTGAAACAAAAAAGTCCTCCCGAGTCATTGGCATGTGTAGTAGATGACTCTCTGAGCACTGCTCCGTTAAGACTCTGTGTAGTTATGTCATTTGGAAAAGTCTGGAAAAGTGCAAAAGCAACCTACATGGGCATAGCAACAGAGCCCTAGCAACGCCTGTAGGCCTGTCTGAAGGTTGCACACGTGTGTCCCTCGCTGACTCCCATGCACGTGTCACGCGACCTTGCCTCTTCTCGAGCACTTCTTGCTGTTGGTATGCAATGCTAAGATTTCTCTGCTGCAGATAATCACATGAGGCAGTACGAGTCACCACCGCAAACTGGCAGTCACATCGGAGACACTGTGTCCACCCAATCAGGTCTGTTTCATAGGCCCTGCAAGGAACCTGTTGTCCGTTTCATAGGTCCTGCAAGGAACCTGTTGTCCGTGCCTGTGTGTGAGTGATGCCTGCATTGTGATGTGTGGTTGTTGTTGTTGTTTGTTTGCATAGCTAATGGATACAACTCGTTGCCTCCAAGACTGGCTCAGCAGCAGGGTCAAAAGAGTGGAAACAGGTATGAATGCTAGACCCGTGTCCTGTTGGCTACTTACCAGCTTCATAAGTGAGTGGCTTCAGAGTAGAGCATTATTGTTGTTGTTGTTGTTGTTGTTGTTATTATTATATTATATATTATTAGTATTTCTATTATTATTATTACTAATCTATTGTTATTGTTATTAATTGTAATAACCTTCTCAATAATCAAACTTGAAATTGTATTCTCTCGACGTTTTGACTAGCTACTCTAGAACATCTAGTCGAAACATCGAGAGAATACAATTTCAAGTTGATTATTGAGAAGGTTATTATAATGTTGTTATGTCAATTGAGATTATTATTATTATTACTACTACTACTACTACTACTATTATTATTATTATTATTATTATTATTATTATTATTATTATTATTATTATTATTATTAAAAAATATTAAAAAATTATATTTATTGTTCATTTACCTTAAGCTCTGGTTGTTTAGTACACGCCTCTAACCACACCCTTACCTGCAAGGAAGCGGACGCTTAACTGAAAATAGGCGCCTACTAAAAACTGTTGCTAAAAAACGCACACTCATAGATATTACTTCCTCAGGGTTTTTTGTTAGGCAGAGGAGAACTGAGGATCTAATCTCGTGAGCTAGTCGGAAGAAGGAACTCATCTCTAGAACCAGGCTAAGAACGACAGTCAGGTTACGAAGGAGCAAGTCTCCGAGGTGAACTGGGAAGGAACTAGTGAAGGCCATTCAGGTATACTTTGTATTTTACCTTATTCCTCGGAAGCATCTTCTCCACAGAATTATCTGGACATCCTTTCATGGTGTAGTCTATTAGCGAACAATTCTCGCGACAGGCTCGCCATTGGCATCCTTCACGAGCCATAAGTACAATTGTTGCGTACGTCAGAAAGTGTTTTGGAACTTCATAGGCCAGGAGGAGTTACCTGTGCTACTAGAAGACTGGCAAAGGGGCTTGAAGTCCCTTAATAATAGGCGTGCTCATGCAGTAAAACTCTTGCCTCAATGTTCTGTTGAAATGCGTTGTGCATAACCCGCACTTATTTCAATGACGTCGATATCAGCACTTCTCAGAGAGATACCATATGGATGTCCAACAGAGACTGTTTGTAACGTCAATTAAAAAAATGGGCGCTTAACAACTTTCTGTGCTCTAAACAACAAGTGGCTTAACGACCAGTTACAGCATTATTAAAAAAAAAATTGTTCTTTGTTTATTTTTAATTTTTTTAATTGTTATTTGTTGTTGTTGTTATTTATTTATTAGTAATTTAATTGTTATTTGTAATTTATTTATTATTTTTATTTGTTGGTATAGAAGAAAAGTATAGAAGAAAAGTTTTTATTTTATTTGGTGTATTTGGTGTGAATTTGGTGTGAACTCGAATATGCGAGTGGAAGTTTGTTCATTTATTTTGTGTGGACTCTAATGTGCGAGTGGAAGTTTGTATTAGGATTTCATTTATTTTGTGTGAACTCTAATATGAGAGTGGAAGTTTGTATTAGGATTTCATTTATTTTGTGTGAACTCTAATATGAGAGTGGAAGTTTGTATTAGGATTTATTTTATGAGTGAACTCTAATATGCGAGTGGAAGTTTGTATTAGGATTTCATTCATTTTATGTGTGAACTCTAATATGTAGTTTATAACTTAAATAATGGATGGCCTTCTTTCCAGGTACCAGAACCAGAGGCATCCGTCGAACAGGCCCTCCGTAAAGGAGAGCCACCATGGTGGTGGTGGTTCTAGCGGTAGTGGGTCTGTCACCCTGGGAGACCACATGCCCTCACAGTTTGTGGGTGTCGCTGGTGGAGGAGGAGGTGGTAACTATGCCGCCAAGAGAGAGCCCCTCCTGCCCACGCCTCCCTCCAACCAAATGGTGAAACTTGATACCAACTTAACATGTAAGCTGAAGTCCAGTTTGCTGTTGCATTCTGTGTAGCTAGTGTAGCTATGGTAATGAGTTACTATTGTTGTTGTTGTTGTTGTTATTAACCCAAAGTAGTATTAACCCAAAGTAGGAACGTGATTTCTGGAATGACATAGCTGCTATTTGGGTATTCCAGTTTAGCTATGCAGCGGGTACCTCTTTTGAGAAATTGGTGGTGAAAGTCAAATTTCCCAATATTTTCCATTTTCCAGCCCTATCTCTGACCTTAATTAGCTGGAGTCCTATACAACAAATATGGTGGCTTAGCACTATTTCTTCTTAAAAAATAACCTTTCGCCTCAAGAGGTAGAAGTCAATTTTTGAAGGAAAAACCTTTTATTTTTAAGTATCTCACTAGCCTCAAGAATTAAGCTTACCTCAAGAATTAAACTTACCTAGCTAATTAAGCTCAAGCTAATTAAGCTCCCTAGCTAATTAAGCTCACCTAGCTAATTAAGCTCACCTAGCTAGGCTAGCTAATTAAGTTCACCTAGCTAATTAAGCTAGACTAGCTAATTAAGCTAGCTAGCTAATTAAGCTTATCTAGCTAATTAAGCTTACCTCGTTAATTATGCTCACCTCGCTAATTAAGCTTGCCTCTAATTAAGCTTGCCTCTCTAATTAAACTCACCTTTCTAATTAAGCTCACCTCTCTAATTAAGCTCACCTCTCTAATTAAGCTCACCTCTCTAATTAAGCTCACCTCTCTAATTAAGCTCACCTCTCTAATTAAGCTCACCTCTCTAATTAAGCTCACCTCTCTAATTAAGCTCACCTCTCTAATTAAGCTCACCTCTCTAATTAAGCTTTCCTCACTAATTAAGCTTGCATGCTTGAAAGAGAAGCCATCTAACAGAGAGCTGAAGATCTCTTCATTTATCTTCTTTGTTTCACCTTGAACCTTAGAGATCCATAAAGACTCTTGAGATGCCATTATTCCTGGGGTAGGTCACACTGGAGTGTAAGAACTTCCCCAGAGTTGGCCATCATCACAAACAAATTGCGATTGCTGGATCGTAAGTCCCACACCAAATATGGCAGCATCTGCCAGCACGCAGGAGCTAGAGTAGACTCTGACCTCCACTCCCACTCGGTGTGTTCTGGCTGATCTTGGTGACATTATCAACTCCCAATTATTCTTCCTCGAGTCTCATACGAGCTTTTTGCTTATTCTGCTACTTTCCTTTCAGCTCTCGACTTCTCTAGAAGTTCAGCAACTTTGAACCTAAGCTACTGTATAGCTCATACGCTTAGTTCTAGATATTTCACAAACACATGCGAAGAGAATGGAGGCTGGCGTTGCAGCTAGCTACGGTGCAAAGTCATGCACTCCACTTTTGACCACGCCCAGTGATATAGCTTGGCTCCACTTGTGACCACACCCAGTGATACAGCTTGGCTCCACTTGTGCCACGCCCAGTGATACAGCTTGGCTCCACTTGTGACCACACCCAGTGATACAGCTTGGCTCCACTTGTGACCACACCCAGTGATACAGCTTGGCTCCACTTGTGACCACACCCAGTGATACAGCTTGGCTCAACTTGTGCCACACCCAGTGATACAGCTTGGCTCCACTTGTGACCACACCCAGTGATAAGCTTGGCCCCTGCAGTTCATATTCCAGCACAGTTGACACTTTCAGTTCGTAAGTGGCCCCCTGAAATGGTGAGGAAGATTTGGAGCTGGTACTGTGACCTCTGTACCCAACCAATACGGGGAATGCTTATTTGGTCGTATACCGGCCCCTAATTAAGCAAGCCAGGGTTTCGGGGGGGGGGGGGGGGGGGGGGCAGGAGGGGCAGCCCCCCCCTTCTTGGAACATTTTTGCTCCCCTTCCCCCTTCGAAATTGTATTATTAAACTGCATTAGAAACTGTCACATCTTTAACAATCATGCCCTCCCTTAAAATCCAGATTCCTCCAGTTTACCCCCTTGGACAATTTTCTAAATGAAACGCTGCAAGCAATAACTGGTGGACAGCTGCACCATAACATGAAAATGTCATCCTCAAAGCTAGGGCACTCACCTGGTGTGAACTGGTAATATGAGAGGCATGAAGGAGGAGTAGCAGAGGAGGTGATCCCTGCCTCTGTTGGTGCCATGATCCAACCAGAGCCATCTGTGTGTGTGCCATCACTATGGGCGTAATGATGTTCTAGTCCTCTCCATGAGTTTTGGGTCAAATTCACTCTTAGTTTGCTGTCAGGCAGGAAGTGAAACATGTAGAGTCATCCCTGGAACCCCGTCCATGTAGAGTCATCCCTGGAACCTGTCCATGTAGAGTCATCCCTGGAACCTGTCCATGTAGAGTCATCCCTGGAACCTGTCCATGTAGAGCCATCCCTGGAACCTGTCCATGTAGAGTCATCCCTGGAACCTGTCCATGTAGAGTCATCCCTGGAACGAGAGTCATCCCTGGAACCTGTCCATCTAGAGCCATCCCTGGAATCTGTCCATGTAGAGTCGTCCCTGGAACCTGTTAATGTAGAGCCATCCCTGGAACATGTCCATGTAGAGTCATCCCTGGAACATGTCCATGTAGAGCCATCCCTGGAATCTGTCCATGTAGAGTCATCCCTGGAATCTGTCCATGTAGAGTCATCCCTGGAACCTGTCCATGTAGAGTCCCTGGAACCTGTCCATGTAGAGCCATCCCTGGAACCTGTCCATGTAGAGTCATCCCTGGAACCTGTCCATGTAGAGTCCCTGGAACCTGTCCATGTAGAGCCATCCCTGGAACCTGTCCATCTAGAGCCATCCCTGGAACCTGTCCATGTAGAGTCCATGGAACCTGTCCATGTAGAGTCATCCCTGGAACCTGTCCACGTAGAGCCATCCCTGGAACCTGTCCATGTAGAGTCATCCCTGGAACCTGTCAATCTAGAGCCATCCCTGGAATCTGTCCACGTAGAGCCATCCCTGGAACCTGTCCATGTAGAGTCCATGGAACCTGTCCATGTAGAGTCATCCCTGGAACCTGTCCATGTAGAGTCATCCCTGGAACCTGTCCACGTAGAGCCATCCCTGGAACCTGTCCATGTAGAGCCATCCCTGGAACCTGTCCACGTAGAGCCATCCCTGGAACCTGTCCATGTAGAGTCCATGGAACCTGTCCATGTAGAGTCATCCCTGGAACCTGTCCATGTAGAGTCATCCCTGGAACCTGTCCACGTAGAGCCATCCCTGGAACCTGTCCAAGTAGAGTCATCCCTGGAACCTGTCCATGTAGAGCCATCCCTTGAACCTGTCCATCTAGAGCCATCCCTGGAACCTGTCCATGTCGAGTCATCCCTGGAACCTGTCCATGTAGAGTCATCCCTGGAACCTGTCCATGTAGAGTCATCCCTGGAACCTGTCCATGTAGAGCCATTCCTGGAACCTGTCCATGTAGAGTCATCCCTGGAACCTGTCCATGTAGAGTCATCCCTGGAACCTGTCCATGTAGAGTCATCCCCCTGGAACCTGTCCATGTAGAGTCATCCCTGGAACCTGTCCATGTAGAGTCATCCCTGGAACTCCCTGGAACCTGTCCATGTAGAGTCATCCCTGGAACCTGTCCATGTAGAGTCATCCCTGGAACCTGTCCATGTAGAGTCATCCCTGAAACCTGTCCATGTAGAGTCATCCCTGGAACCTGTCCACGTAGAGCCATCCCTGGAACCTGTCCACGTAGAGCCATCCCTGGAACCTGTCCACGTAGAGCCATCCCTGGAACCTGTCCATATAGAGTCATCCCTGGAACCTGTCCATGTAGAGTCATCCCTGGAACCTGTCCATGTAGAGTTATCCCTGGAACATGTCCATGTAGAGCCATCCCTGGAACCTGTCCATGTAGAGTCATCCCTGGAACCTGTCCATGTATAGTCATCCCTGGAACCTGTTCATCTAGAGCCATCCCTGGAACCTATCCATGTAGTGTCATCCCTGGAACCTGTCCATGTAGAGTCATCCCTGGAACCTGTCCATGTAGGGTCCCTGGAACCTGTCCATGTCGAGTCATCCCTGGAACCTGTCCATGTAGAGTCATCCCTGGAACCTGTACATGTAGAGTCATCCCTGGAACCTGTCCATGTAGAGCCATCCCTGGAACCTGTCCATGTAGAGCCATCACTGGAACCTGTCCATGTAGAGTCATCCCTGGAACCTGTCCATGTCGAGTCATCCCTGGAACCTGTCCATCTAGAGCCATCCCTGGAACCTGTCCATGTAGAGTCGTCCCTGGAACCTGTCCATGTAGAGCCATTCCTGGAACCTGTCCATGTAGAGCCATCCCTGGAACCTGTCCATGTAGAGTCATCCCTAGAACCTGTCCATGTCGAGTCATCCCTGGAACCTGTCCATGTAGAGTCGTCCCTGGAACCTGTCCATGTAGAGTCATCCCTGGAACCTGTCCATGTAGAGTCGTCCCTGGAACCTGTCCATGTAGAGTCATCCCTGGAACATGTCCATGTAGAGCCATCCCTGGAACCTGTCCATGTAGAGTCCCTGGAACCTGTCCATGTAGAGCCATCCCTGGAACCTGTCCATCTAGAGCCATCCCTGGAACCTGTCCATGTAGAGTCCCTGGAACCTGTCCATGTAGAGTCATCCCTGGAACCTGTCCATGTAGTGTCATCCCTGGAACCTGTCCATGTAGAGTCATCCCTGGAACCTGTCCATGTAGAGCCATCCCTGGAACCTGTCCATGTAGAGTCCCTGGAACCTGTCCATGTAGAGTCGTCCTTGGAACCTGTCCATGTAGAGCCATTCCTGGAACCTGTCCATGTAGAGCCATCCCTGGACCTGGAACCTGTCCATGTAGAGTCATCCCTGGAACCTGACCATGTAGAGCCATCCCTGGAACCTGTCCATGTAGAGCCATCCCTGGAACCTGTCCATGTAGAGTCCCTGGAACCTGTCCATGTAGAGCCATCCCTGGAACCTGTCCATCTAGAGCCATCCCTGGAACCTGTCCATGTAGAGTCCCTGGAACCTGTCCATGTAGAGTCATCCCTGGAACCTGTCCATGTAGTGTCATCCCTGGAACCTGTCCATCTAGAGCCATCCCTGGAACCTGTCCATGTAGAGTCATCCCTGGAACCTGTCCATGTAGAGCCATCCCTGGAACCTGTCCATGTAGAGTCCCTGGAACCTGTCCATGTAGAGTCGTCCCTGGAACCTGTCCATGTAGAGTCATCCCTGGAACCTGTCCATGTAGTGTCATCCCTGGAACCTGTCCATGTAGAGTCATCCCTGGAACCTGTCCATGTAGAGTCCCTGGAACCTGTCCATGTAGAGTCATCCCTGGAACCTGTCCATGTAGTGTCATCCCTGGAACCTGTCCATCTAGAGCCATCCCTGGAACCTGTCCATGTAGAGTCATCCCTGGAACCTGTCCATGTAGAGCCATCCCTGGAACCTGTCCATGTAGAGTCCCTGGAACCTGTCCATGTAGAGTCCATGGAACCTGTCCATATAGAGTCCCTGGAACCTGTCCATGTAGAGTCGTCCCTGGAACCTGTCCATGTAGAGCCATTCCTGGAACCTGTCCATGTAGAGCCATCCCTGGAACCTGTCCATGTAGAGTCATCCCTGGAACCTGTCCATGTAGAGCCATCCCTGGAACCTGTCCATGTAGAGTCATCCCTGGAAACTGTCCATGTAGAGCCATCCCTGGACCCTGTCCATGTAGAGCCATCCCTGGAACCTGTCCATGTAGAGTCATCCCTGGAACCTGTCCATGTAGAGTCATCCCTGGAACCTGTCCATGTAGAGCCATCCCTGGAACCTGTCCATATAGAACCAAGCTGCTTAGCCAGGGTTGACGAATGGGAATGGGGTAGCTTGAAGCTCTACGTCTTCATGTCATGTGCTCTCGTTCTCTCTTGGAAGAGGGCAACAAACTGAGTAAGATCCGCCATTAGCTCATCTGATGCATTCTGCAGCGAGCTATGGGAGGCCGACCAAGCTACTTAGCCACTCCCCCCTTTCTAGATGTATTAGTCTTAGCAGCTGCTCAGAGTAAAGTTTATCTTGACTTGCACACCTTACCATCTTTCAGGTGCCCTACTATTCGTTTCGATATATTGGGTATTGCAGGGACAAGAACAACAGCTGTGTGTAGGTAGCAAAGATGCCGGGAAGAGGGTGTGGTCATGCTTGTGTCTGGTGAGGAAGTGATGGTTCCCTCCAGCTAGAGTCCCACATTGGTGCTGATCAAGTGATGGTTCCCTCCAGCTAGAGTCCCACATTGGTGCTGATCAAGTGATGGCTCCCTCCAGCTAGAGTCCCACATTGGTGCTCATCAAGTGATGGTTCCCTCCAGCTAGAGTCCCACATTGGTGCTGATCAAGTGATGGTTCCCTCCAGCTAGAGTCCCACATTGGTGCTGATCAAGTGATGGTTCCCTCCAGCTAGAGTCCCACATTGGTGCTGATCAAGTGATGGTTCCCTCCAGCTAGAGTCCCACATTGGTGCTGATCAAGTGATGGTCCCCTCCAGCTAGAGTCCCACATTGGTGCTCATCAAGTGATGGTTCCCTCCAGCAAGAGTCCCACATTGGTGCTGATCAAGTGATGGTTCCCTCCAGCTAGAGTCCCACATTGGTGCTCATCAAGTGATGGTTCCCTCCAGCTAGAGTCCCACATTGGTGCTCATCAAGTGATGGTCCCCTCCAGCTAGAGTCCCACATTGGTGCTAATCAAGTGATGGTTCCCTCCAGCTAGAGTCCCACATTGGTGCTAATCAAGTGATGGTTCCCTCCAGCTAGAGTCCCACATTGGTGCTGATCAAGTGATGGTTCCCTCCAGCTAGAGTCCCACATTGGTGCTGATCAAGTGATGGTTCCCTCCAGCTAGAGTCCCACATTGGTGCTCATCAAGTGATGGTTCCCTCCAGCTAGAGTCCCACATTGGTGCTGATCAAGTGATGGTTCCCTCCAGCTAGAGTCCCACATTGGTGCTGATCAAGTGATGGTTCCCTCCAGCTAGAGTCCCACATTGGTGCTGATCAAGTGATGGTTCCCTGCAGCTAGAGTCCCACATTGGTGCTGATCAAGTGATGGTTCCCTCCAGCTAGAGTCCCACATTGGTGCTGATCTCCAGCTAGAGTCCCACATTGGTGCTCATCAAGTGATGGTTCCCTCCAGCTAGAGTCCCACATTGGTGCTGATCAAGTGATGGTTCCCTCCAGCTAGAGTCCCACATTGGTGCTCATCAAGTGATGGTTCCCTCCAGCTAGAGTCCCACATTGGTGCTCATCAAGTGATGGTTCCCTCCAGCTAGAGTCCCACATTGGTGCTCATCAAGTGATGGTTCCCTCCAGCTAGAGTCCCACATTGGTGCTCATCAAGTGATGGTCCCCTCCAGCTAGAGTCCCACATTGGTGCTGATCAAGTGATGGTTCCCTCCAGCTAGAGTCCCACATTGGTGCTGATCAAGTGATGGTTCCCTCCAGCTAGAGTCCCACATTGGTGCTCATCAAGTGATGGTTCCCTCCAGCTAGAGTCCCACATTGGTGCTGATCAAGTGATGGTTCCCTCCAGCTAGAGTCCCACATTGGTGCTGATCAAGTGATGGTTCCCTCCAGCTAGAGTCCCACATTGGTGCTGATCAAGTGATGGTTCCCTCCAGCTAGAGTCCCACATTGGTGCTGATCAAGTGATGGTTCCCTCCAGCTAGAGTCCCACATTGGTGCTCATCAAGTGATGGTTCCCTCCAGCTAGAGTCCCACATTGGTGCTCATCAAGTGATGGTTCCCTCCAGCTAGAGTCCCACATTGGTGCTCATCAAGTGATGGTTCCCTCCAGCAAGAGTCCCACATTGGTGCTCATCAAGTGATGGTTCCCTCCAGCTAGAGTCCCACATTGGTGCTCATCAAGTGATGGTTCCTTCCAGCTAGAGTCCCACATTGGTGCTCATCAAGTGATGGTTCCCTCCAGCTAGAGTCCCACATTGGTGCTGATCAAGTGATGGTTCCCTCCAGCTAGAGTCCCACATTGGTGCTCATCAAGTGATGGTTCCCTCCAGCTAGAGTCCCACATTGGTGCTGATCAAGTGATGGTTCCCTCCAGCTAGAGTCCCACATTGGTGCTGATCAAGTGATGGTTCCCTCCAGCTAGAGTCCCACATTGGTGCTCATCAAGTGATGGTTCCCTCCAGCTAGAGTCCCACATTGGTGCTGATCAAGTGATGGTTCCCTCCAGCTAGAGTCCCACATTGGTGCTCATCAAGTGATGGTTCCCTCCAGCTAGAGTCCCATATTGGTGCTCATCAAGTGATGGTTCCCTCCAGCTAGAGTCCCACATTGGTGCTCATCAAGTGATGGTTCCCTCCAGCTAGAGTCCCACATTGGTGCTGATCCGGAACTAAACAAACTTACCTCATTGCACGGAAGGAATCTTTTAGACTGTAGTGCTTGGTGGATTGTGATCAAACCTTGTCGTAGTTGTGGGGGGAGGCCATGCCCTTCTTCCTGCGGTGCCTGACCAACTGCAGCTGCAAGGTGATTATCAACCTGCAGGTATGCTGCCGTAGCTTCCCCTGAGACCAAAGTCATGGAGCTGTTTGTGCAGCCTCCTTGATTTTGTTTGTGGACATTCAGAGCAATGTGTATGTATACAAGGGCACTTTATGGTCACCAGCGAGCGAAGACCTGTGGGGCAGCAGTTCATGTTTGTATCTTTAGTAAGGCACTTTTGAGACTCGACCGAAGTTTGATCATGTAGATGCATTTTGTATATTAATAACTGTCTGCAGTGATGGTCTAATACCTCACCTCTGTATATTAATAACTGTCTGCCGTGATGGTCTAATACCTCACCTCTGTATATTAATAACTGTCTGCATATTAATAACTGTGTGCAGTGAGGGAATAGCCATGGATGTCGTGTCCAAAGCTTTCCTGTAGTTAGGGTAGGATTAGGGCGCAACAACAGTGCACGATTAGTCCCCTTACCGACTGACCCCGCCATCACTAGACCAATCTGCTCTATATAGAGATGCCGTTTAGATAGTGCGTTCATGTGACAAATGACTCCTCCCTCCCCGAGTTGTGGCTGTTTGCTGTTTCAAATTGAGCCATCTACCTTACCTAAGAAAGAATCCGAAGTGTATGGGAGGATACCATTATGATTTCTCCCTGGAATATAATGATGACCAAATGCTGCACGATTTTTATTATTACTATTGTTGTTATTATTATTATTATTATTATTATTATTATTATTATTATTATTATTATTATTATTATTATTATTATTATTATTATTATTATTATTATTATTATTATTATTATATTACTATTATATTACTATTATATTATTACTATTGCTACTATTGTTGTTGTTATTATTATTATATTATTACTTATTATTACTATTGTTGTTATTATATTATTACTATTGTTGTTATTATTATATTAATACTATTTATTAATACTATTGTTGTTGTTATTATTATTACTATTGTTGTTATTATTATTATATTATTACTATTATTACTATTGTTGTTATTATTCTATTGTTGTTATTCTATTGTTGTTATTATTATAGTATTACTATTGTTGTTATTATTATATTATTACTATTTATTGTTATTATTATTATATTATTACTTATTACTATTGTTGTTATTATTATATTAATACTATTGTTGTTGTTTGTTATTATTATTATATTATTATTATATTATTACTATTGTTATTATTACTATTGTTGTTATTATTATATTAATACTATTGTTGTTGTTTGTTATTATTATTATATTATTATTATATTATTACTATTGTTATTATTACTATTGTTGTTGTTATTATTATTATATTAATACTATTGTTGATTGTTGTTATTATTATTATATTATTATTCTATTGTTATTATTACTATTGTTGTTATTATTATACTATTGTTGTATTATTACTATTGTTGTTATTATATTATTACTATTATTACTATTGTTGTTTATTACTATTGTTGTTGTTATTATTATATTATTACTGTTGCTGTTGTTGTTTGATGTATTTATTTATTTTGCTGTTTCTTTGCTTACTTGGTGCAGGTGGAGTGCCTCTGAATGTGATGGAGGTTGTGGGCTACCCTGTGGAAGGAAGTCCTGAACGAATACAAGCGCATAAGGTTAGAGAATCCAAAGAACTGTAATGAAGATCCTGTGCTAGATATGTAGGAGGAAACCCCCCCCCCCCCCCGTGTCAAACTTGAATTTTCGATGTTTCCTCGATTGGATAAGGCAAGGGCTAAGCATTGTATCTTTTACCCTTCATTCAGTATGAAGTGACCTTTAAAAAAAATTAAAAAAAGTTCTCTATACGCACATAAACATCAACAACAACAACCAAAGATGATTTTTTTTAAACAAAATATAAGTAACTATATATATATATATATACACCTGGAATATACTAATAAGTTAATACATGCACAGATAGTGTCGGCCGGGAGTTGAACTTGCCATTTAGTTATTTATGTGTTTATATATTAATTATTAGTTCATTAGTTATTTATGTGTTTATATATTAATTATTAGTTCTCTATACTGGATAGTTGATAGTGAATACTTTGGACGTTGACTGTATTGTGTTGGTGGTGGTTAAAT
Organism: Cladorhizidae sp. MBARI D1340-BT2; assembly: GCA_028752905.1. Taxonomy (NCBI): domain Eukaryota; kingdom Metazoa; phylum Porifera; class Demospongiae; order Poecilosclerida; family Cladorhizidae; species Cladorhizidae sp. MBARI D1340-BT2. The sequence continues at coordinate 19,339,112 of JAQNBH010000007.1, read as the reverse complement.
ATGGGTGTGGTCAGATGTGTCGTGGCTCAAGCAGAGATTTTGAATTTGTTAGTTGTATGGTTGGCCACCACATGTCATCTTAACAAAGACGTCAGAGCCGATCTCTTAGGACTTGTTTGTGGAACTGGAGACCATTTGGTATTTAAATTTTAAACCATTTTTTTTCTTTTCCCCCCCCCAACTTTTTTTCCCCTTTCCCCCCAACTTTTCCCCCCAATTTCCCCCCCAAGTTCCCCCCCAATTTCCCCCCCAAGTTCCCCCCCAAGTCTCGATAGGTGGGGGGGCATGTTGGGTTGATGGTGTAATAATACTTCTTTATTTGCATTTGTTTTGTTTCCGAACAGGTCATCAGCAAACTTAGTGGCCTAATCAAAGTCCAGACTGGTAAGATAACCAAGAGTGGCGAGGAAGTAACGATCGCCGTATTTGGTAATCAGGATGCAGCCATGCAGGCTCTCCAAGTGAAGCTCACCCACCTCTCCCTGTCCATCCCTAGAAACAATCATGCAAAGTTCATTTTGACCATGTTGTAAGGAATGAGTGAATAAAATTTAAAATGACTGCCGTCTTTTTCCCCCTTTGTTCTTGAATAAATGCATCATTAGTAGCTGCTGCTCTGCAGTCATTATTTTCTTATTTTTGTTGCACTTAAAAATATATACATTAAAAAAAAAACTCTTCTTTTTTTTTCGTTGACGGAATTTATTTAATTATTATATTTGCTTTTGTCTGCTTTTGTCTGTTGGACAATAATACATTTTTAAGTATAATTATACGAGGAAATATACGAGGAAATAAGGGGGGGGGAGTTTTAATAAGTATCTTTGTTTGTTTTTTGAAATTAGCATACCTTTTGACACGTGCATACTGATGCATGAGGATGTAGGGACAGGCATGGCAAGGTCAGCGAGGGGGTAAGGAAATACAAAGGCATGGAGAACAAGGTATCGGACGAAGGACAGTGGGATAGCAATGGCCATTCTATAATCTTGTGGGTGGCAATTGCTGAGCCGGATGTTGCTATATATTATTAGAGGGGCCTTCCAGGATGGTGAAATCCAATGATCCAATTTCAATAGTATTGTACGATGCTCAAAGACTCCTAGTTCCATATTGAAGATAAAGATGGTCATGTTCTTCCTCGTCCGATTTTTATTTTTATTTTTATTTTAATTTTTTTTAAAATTTTTTATTATTTATTATTATTATTATTTTATTAATTATTATTATTTTTAACCTGGCATTCTCTAGTCTGAAGGAGATGATTATGTGAATTGCAATGGATCACAGACACCCTATCAATATTAGGATATGGGAAGAACCGGGGGGGGGGGGGGGGGGGGGGGATATTTAGTGGCTGGTTGGTTGTTCTCTGCTGTATATATTCAATGTCTGCATAAAGTGTTGTGTCCTCAGGCTGTCTCCTTCATCAGGTGATGGAAAACTGAATCATGTTTCCAGGTGTGTTGACAACCATTGCGGACAGATGAGGAAGTAGGCTGGGGAGCCACTCCAGCTTGAATCTACCAATAGGGAGATGACAAATCTGCTCTGGAGGATGCTATCCATCTCTGGGAGAACATCATTAATCATCTCTTGCAGGATAACAGTCCATTCTCCTGAAACTTGCCTCAAGAGGAGGAAGATTCTATCGGTGTTCCTAGAATTGGGATCATGGTGTGTGTCTAGGCCTTGTTGAAGGGAGTCAATGTTCTAGAGAAGGCCCCAAAAATCTACAAGTATGCTGCAAGAAAAGTCTTGAGAAGCTCAGTTATCAGTTGCCCGCAAGGCGTAACCACATTGTAACCATGGTTACTTTGTTGATTGCAGCTCTCTTTGTGTACTCCTTTCTACATTGAAGACGGGCACGCGTCTAGAACCGAAATTAAAAGAAATAAATTTTATTTATATTCAGGGTCTTGAGAAAGGACTTCTAGAACCGAAATTAAAAGAATTAAATTTTATTTATGTTCAGGGTCTTGAGAAAGGACTAACCTTGTGACTTATGAATGCTTTGCACATGTGCTCAACCTTATTGGGCAGGATTTAACACCTGCTTCTGTCATGAAACATGTCGCGGAGGTCAACAAATTCTTCAGAAACCATTATGTGCCATCAGCCTGGTCGATCAGTTGGGGTCAACTCGACCTCAGCTGCCCATGACACCAGATGGAAAGGTCAGCTTATCTGACTGGACTCATTCATTGCCAACTGGGTGCATTACATCAAGTTTATTCAAGATCACCCAGAAGATGAGATGGAAGTATAATAACCATAGCACAGAAAGTGAATGATATGAACTTGTTCAGGCAGGTCAGTGACTTGGCCAAGATGTTACAGCCAGTTGCTGCTGCTTTGGACAAAGGCCAGAATGACAATACCACCATTGCTGATGCATGTGAGATCTTTCTCAACTTACTGAATGAGCCAGCTCTTCAGGACTACCGAGCCACAGTGACGAAGAGATTTGACTTTTGACATGAATCTATGCCCCCTTGGCGCCTACATGTTCCATCCTAAGTATACGGCTATCACTGGAGCAGATTGAGGCAGCAAAGGAGTGGCTGATGACCAAGGAAGACAACTGCCTGCCAGCAGCCATCGCTTTCCAGGCATAAATAGCACCATTCCCTAAGTCCTACTACTTCCATCCAGTAGCCAGGATGATGAATCCAGCCACCTGGTGGAAAGCAGTGGGCTCCAAGTCTACCCTCCCTGATGGCTTTGTAGACAACTGCATCGCTGCACTGGAGTGAGTGCTTCGGTCTCATCTTGACTAAGCTGCATGACAAACTTGGTCTAGCCAAGGCACAGAAACTGGTGTTTGTTTACAGAATACTGAGAGGACCTAAAGAACTGGAACACTATATATATAGTTTGTGTGAAGCAGAATAGTGGACATATTTTAGCTTTAACCCTCTCATCGGCTGTAGGCGCGAGATGGTATTACCGAGACTAAAAAAATAATAAAAATTTAACCATTCACCAAAAAAATAAAATGAACATATTTTCACATATCTAAATCTTTGCTCTATGACTATTTAAAATATAAAATATGTATAACGTAGGTAACCATGAAAAACGTGCCGTCAAACTTCACTTCCGGTTTGGGAATATAGATGTCGGTTCGAGATGAAGTTATCGGGCTTTTTTATGATTATTTTGGCCTCTCCAAGAGTGATAAGAAGTATATTTAGGTCCTTCATACATCTCTCCTTCTGACTCTGATGAGTCAGTGATGCAAGTACCCCACCCCCGTATGTAACCATTTATTATGTACATGGAAACACATAAAATAGTTTGCACTTCTCATCTCATCAAATATTTGCCCCCCACCAAATATATCCTTCCATCAGTGATGCAAACCCCTTCCTATTCACAGTTATGTGGTTCTTGCCAGCTTCATATAATGATATTCATAATTATATGTTTGCCAAAAATATATTCTTCGATTGTCGGTTACTAACCTGTCACATGAGCAATAGTAAACTGTTGAACATTCATAGTGGACATAATAATGAAAGTTATAAACAGTTCCCGTTTCTTATAATGAGATTCACGATGGTGTGGTTTTTTGCTAGGCCACCAAATTTTGTTACAATATTCATTCACTCGTTAGCTATCACCTGATATATGGTTGCTATGTACTTTACATCATGTATCTTTAAATATAATAAATATTAAGAAAATCATTAATTTTGAGAGAAAAAACCTCTGCATATATCAGGTTCCAGCAAGTTACCGGTGACAGGGTTAAAATACCAGTGATTATTATTACAGTTTGATTATTATTACTATGGGATAAACACCAAATGCTGTCATTGTTGCACATATTTGTTCAGTAAATTTTGACTTTTCCTAAAAATGTGTTTTTGTTAGGTCCTATATATATATAGATATATAGCTATATAGATATATAGCTGAGGTTGCAACATCTTTGTTTTAAACAAATACATTTGTATGTTTTTTGCCATTTTTGGACGAAGTTGTAAAAATTAGGTTTTTGCCAATTTTTGCCACTGTCTCTGCAAAAATAATTTTTTTGCCGGAAAAAAAACCCAACCCTGGAAATTACGAGGCCAAGGCACGAATTCAAGGACAAATGCAGACATTTGATTTCTTGGTATATACTTTCTTGGGTGAAAGATTCTTAGACACACCAGCCAAACTTTGCAAATTCCAAAAACTTCAGCAGCAGAGGGCCAAGAAGTAGCTAGCATGGTTACTTCCACACTTGAGAAGCTATATATATATAATATATCTTATGACTTAAATCTTATGACTTATTTTGGTCTAAGGTTACAAGATTTGCTGAAAGCTATGAAATTGAAGAACCTCACTTGCCTCGTCAGTGCAAGACACCTACAAGGTATGATGATGACCGAAGGATATTTTCACACTGATGTAAAATCATACTATCGGCAACACTTGAGGCCATAGATCTTGTAGTGTCAATAAAAGATAGGTTTGACCAGCCAGGTTACAGAATCTATATGTTAAAGTCATGCTGGAATGATAGAATTTGATTCTTTTTGTTCTTTTTATTCCATCCCGAGGTCTTCTAGTGCAAATTTCACGATTTCAGAAGGAAAAGTATGGCGAAAAGAATCACTATATACACTTTCTGATATCAGGTCATTCTTTTCTGACTTGACTGCTGGCAAGAAATTGTTACTTTCTCAAGTGTGTTGATTTTTCGAACTTATTATGATCATGCCAGCCATCAATTCTGCATCAGAAAGATCATTCAATGCCCTTCGCAGGGTAAAAAGTTATTTACGAAACGCCACAAGTCAGCTGAGGATAATCTCATGCTATATAGTTTTACAACAGGAGAAAACGAATAAAGGTGAAAGAGTTTTCGATAGGAGATCGGGTCAGTGTTGCCGTTCCGAAATTGGATCGCTCAGCAACGGACTTGCCTCGGATACCATGTGTCATAACCCATGTCCATGGCAAGAAGGTGAAGACATATTCCCTTGGTACCGAATATGGAACTTTGACCACAAAATTCACGGGTGGAGACCTTCAGGACTATACTGGTGATGTTGTCGCGACGGATGCCAATGTCATTTCTCTTCGTGAAGCCGCTCAGAAGTTCCACCCAGAAAATAGGTTCACTAAAACCCATTGTAACTGCAAGAGAGGTTGCAAGACTGAGAAGTGCACCTGTCGGGCCAATAAGATAAAATGTTCTACCCACTGCCACCCAATCTCTACGTGTACCAACAAGTGTTCCCCGGAAAAGAAAGACGGACATTCTTCACAGTCGCTACTTCAGAGGAAAGACCGCCGGGAAATGGGACCCATTGGATGAGTGACCGTCATATGGCAGCAGCAAGTAAAATGTTAAAGACTTCATTCCCCCTCGCCGGCGGATTACAGGACACTCTTCTTCAACAGAACATGTCCTTTGATATTCCCATTGAGGAATTCGTGCAGTTCCTTCACGTTGCAGGGAACCACTGGGTTACGATCTCGAACCTCAATCGAACTGACGACAACACTGTACGTATTTATGATTCCATGCACCAGAAGCCAAGTTCCGACACCATCCGTACCATCGCCAGATATCATCACTGCCCAGAAGAAAAACTCATCCTCAAGATTATGAATGTGGATCGTCAGCCTAATTCAAACGACTGTGGCCTGTACGCTATGGCATTTGCGACGTCAATCCTGTTCCTATGAAACATATTTTAGTATCAAAAGAGAGCACACAGAGAGACCTATCTTTTGAGCTATATATATATCAAGTCCATACCATGAAGTTTGCAGAATCTACGGAGCTCTAAAGTTGTAACCACAAGTAAAAAATAACCGTCTCCCTTCATGCGTGCGCGCCGCTGGATACAAGTGTCAGAAGCACGTGGTGGAGATAGCTAGCTACGGTATATACCAGAGTCATATCCAGCTGATAAACGTCCTAGAGAATGCAATGATTATTGAGAAGGCTTCTCTGAGGGCAACTGAAGCTGTAATTAGAATCACCTCAGTCCCTAATGATATGTCCAGGGTCCGACTGGGGGGGGGGCGGGGGCACCTGGCAGGGGGAATAAAAAGCACCTGGCAAGAACAAAAAGTACCAGCCCACAAACCGTTTATGTCGGTGTAGCTAGGACGAGGCCTGTACACTTACTACAAACGATTGTATCCCGTTTCAAATCTTTTTCTTTCTCTTGCTTACTTTCAACTAGAGCAGATTTCAGATCAATTGATGTAGCTATTTATATTCATGTGTGTAGTAACTAAGCGATTACATAACAAAAGACCTTAAACAGGCTGTTCGGGCCGAAGTTTGCCGAAGTGTAAATGGGCGTTACGAGTTCCATCGACCCATCCCTGCAGAGGTGGATGGAGATGTTTAATCTTTGATGTACTGTATTTGTAATAAAAAAAAAATTTTTTTGCACGCCCTAGACTAATGGACCGGCATCATGAATGAGCTCAGGGGTTCAATAATAGTTTAATGAGCCAGTATAGCTAACCCTAGGCACCGACCCACTTAAGCCCCAGGTCCTAACTCGGTCATAAAGAACGGCACATCTCATCCCTGTATTTTGCGCATCTTCTCGGATCTCGCTAAATTATCATGGGGCGGTGACCTCGCCTCCTTTTTTCAATAATTAAAAAAAAATTTAAATTTTTTATTTTATTTTTTAAATTATTTTCAATAAGAAGTTAAATAACAGGTAAAGGTATACATGACATATTATAGTTCAAAATGAGTTTGGCATATAATTTCAATGTAAATGAGTTGTTACTGCTTGGATGTAGTGGAGTGGGTGGGGGGAGGCCATAAATGCACCACACACTTCCACCATCACCTGATTACTCACACCCTCCACCTCCTTCCCAAGCAACAATGCCACCTTCCCCTCAGTGCCCACATTCTCAAACTCCTCCAACCACATTCCAGCTCCCTCGAGTCCATCCAGCTCATTCATTAATATTTTCCGTTCCCTTCCAAATTCATCACAGTCTAATAGAAAGTGCCCCACATCTTCCACTTCCTTCCTGTCACATAACATGCATCTATCATCACTACACAGCCTACATCACTTCTTGTCCTGCAATAGACCTGCTGACCATGTCCAGATGTCCTCAACCTCAACCTCATTCACTCATATCCCTGTAATGACCTTGTATACCTTTCTGCTCCATCACTTTTTGCCAACCTATACCACTTCAAACTGCTCATCTCGACAATTTCCTCACAATCACACACACTTCTTATCTTCACCTTCCATTGCCTCAATGACTCTAGCTCAGCATTCAGATAGTATTTCCTCTTCAACAGTATATATTCCACCATCCTTTGCTAGCTTCTCTGCCACTTTTTATCAGTCTACCCTCCTCCACCTGTGCAAGCCTCCTACCATAGACACCATGTTTCTCCTCCCTCCTCTCTGCCAACTTCCTCCATCCCAAGTCCCCCAGCACTACCACCATGTTGCTAGCCTCTAATAGGTTTCTTCCTACTCTCAGCTGAGCTGACTCTAATTTCCTATAAGCGTCTTCCCTCCCGTCAGCCTCAGCAGCATGTTCCAGGCTTGGCCTAGCCAACAGCTCCTACACCATCCTACCTCTATCCACTTCTGTATTTCCATTCACTTTGCTCATCCACACTGCCTTTCCAATCTATTCCTCTGCTTTAATCTTCATCTTCTCCAAGTGTACATACCCTCTCAGTTTCTCATCAAACCACACACCCAGGTATCTGAACGCTTCCACTACTTTCAGCTCCTCTCCATCAATATTCCACTTCACACTTATTTCTCCCTTTCCCAATGACCATTGGCATTACCTTACTCTTCTTCTCATTAAACTTCAACTTCCATCTTATCACATAGTTCTGCACCTTATCCAACATCTCTTGCAACTCCAGCTGTGTCAGCCAAAAGCACAACATCATCAGCACAGAGAACTACACCACACCATGTACCATCCAACTTCAATCCCAGCTCAGCTCCCTCTAGTTGTCACCTTCACCCCAACCCAAGCTAGCTAATAGATAGCGCGAGACGACCCTTTACCACGACAATGGACGGGGAAACGATGCAGGGATGTCAAATCCTCGCAAAGTCTTTGCGCGATCAGGGAGTGCAGTATGTGTTTGGAATAGTTGGAATACCAGTGATGGAGCTCGGAATAGCACTGCAAGACGCTGGCGTGCATTTCATAGGAACCAGGAACGAACAAGCTGTGAGTCGAACTGAAACTCGCTACCGTCTGCACAGTAATTACTAACAGGCCAGATAGTATGCTGTATGCATATTCTGGACTCTCCTACACCCAGACTCTCCTACACCCACTGGCTTTCCTCCAAACAGAATAGTCTTGTGAGCTAGCTAGCTATGGAGGAGTAAGAGTCCTGTTAACTTTTATCAGTCAGAACCTGGACATTACATTCTTATTAGTCAACAGCATGCAGCTAATGGTAGGATCTAGCTAACATGAGGCTATGTTCCTTGCTCATCATTATGCATTAGTTACGAACCATGAATCCCTGCTTGGTAACTTTATACTGGAGGGGGCAAGGCCATTAAATGAACATCACTGATGAAATATTTCGTGTAGAAAATTTCAACAACTAGTTAACGACAAGATTTTGTTATAGATGAACTTGTGGTCAAGCTGTAGAATCCTTCAATAATATTACTGGGTCGTTATATGTTGCATGACACAAAAGGTGAAAGCACATTGCTACATCTCTTAGGATGGCAGGGGGAACTGGATATTAGCAATTTTCCTCCTCCTCTTCCTCCTCTTCCTCCTCCTCTTCCTCCTCTTCCTCCTCCTCTTCCTCCTCCTCTTCCTCCTCCTCTTCCTCCTCCTCTTCCTCCTCCTCTTCCTCCTCCTCTTCCTCCTCCTCTTCCTCCTCCTCTTCCTCCTCCTCTTCCTCCTCCTCTTCCTCCTCTTCCTCCTCCTCTTCCTCCTCCTCTTCCTCCTCCTCTTCCTCCTCTTCCTCCTCCTCTTCCTCTTCCTCATCCTCATCCTCTTCCTCCTCCTCTTCCTCCTCCTCTTCCTCCTCCTCTTCCTCCTCCTCTTCCTCCTCCTCTTCCTCTTCCTCATCCTCATCCTCTTCCTCCTCCTCTTCCTCCTCCTCTTCCTCCTCCTCTTCCTCTTCCTCATCCTCATCCTCTTCCTCCTCCTATTCCTCCTCTTCCTCCTCTTGCTCTTCCTCCTCCTCTTCCTCCTCCTCTTCCTCCTCCTCTTCCTCTTCCTCCTCCTCCTCTTCTTCTTGCAGGCTAGCTATGCTGCTTCTGCCGTGGGATACCTCACAGGAAGGTCTGCTTTCTAAGTTGCTTTGTTTCCTCACCCAACACGACCACATTCTTTCCTGTTATTGTTGCAGGCCTGCAGGTTGTCTGGTAGTGCCTGGCCCAGGACTGATCCATGCATTGGCAGGAATGGCCAATGCTGCAGTCAACTGTTGGTAAGTCTCACAAGATTCATCTCCAATTTTAAAATCTCGGAGTAATGTAGAAAGGAACGAGATTGAAGAGTGGTATCTAAACTAAAAAAGGGGGGGAAAGGGAGAGGGGGGGGGTCGTGGTTACAACTTTGGAGCTCCATACCCACGGACTTGATGTATCTCTGTGTGTTCTCATTTAATACTATTTTTTGTTGTTGCATAAAGCATGCCAAAGTTTCTCAAACTCTGAGTGCCTGAACTTCCTGCATGTGTGGCTCTCCCTTGGAATGGGAGATTCAGTGGTTACAGAAATTCTTAGCCGACAGGTACGAGCAGACTTAGCCTGTAGTGGCCTCATGAATATTCATGTTCTCCCAAGCCACCCGAGGACATTTTCAATGGCCACACTTACATCTAGTCACTTATTAGTGCTCAATGAAAACACTCATTGTGCAAATAGAAGAGCTTCCTATAGCCGCACTAGTAATTCCAACTTTTCAACAGGAGCCACTCCTGCAGCCAGTCCAGGCACTCGTGCCCCCGCATTAGCTGCAGCCAGTCCAGGCACTCGTGCCCTCACATTAGCTGCAGCCAGTCCAGGCACTCGTGCCCTCACATTAGCTGCAGCCAGTCCAGGCACTCATGCCCTCACATTAGCTGCAGCCAGTCCAGGCACTCGTGCCCTCACATTAGCTGCAGCCAGTCCAGGCACTCGTGCCCTCACATTAGCTGCAGCCAGTCCAGGCACTCGTGCCCTCACATTAGCTGCAGCCAGTCCAGGCACTCGTGCCCTCACATTAGCTGCAGCCAGTCCAGGCGCTCATGCCCTCACAGGCACTCATGCCCTCACATTAGCTGCAGCCAGTCCAGGCACTCATGCCCTCACATTAGCTGCAGCCAGTCCAGGCACTCGTGCCCTCACATTAGCTGCGGCCAGTCCAGGCACTCATGCCCTCACATTAGCTGCAGCCAGTCCAGGCACTCCTGCCCTCACATTAGCTGCAGCCAGTCCAGGCACTCGTGCCCTCACATTAGCTGCAGCCAGTCCAGGCACTCATGCCCTCACATTAGCTGCAGCCAGTCCAGGCACTCATGCCCTCACATTAGCTGCAGCCAGTCCAGGCACTCATGCCCTCACATTAGCTGCAGCCAGTCCAGGCACTCGTGCCCTCACATTAGCTGCAGCCAGTCCAGGCACTCGTGCCCTCACATTAGCTGCAGCCAGCCAGTCCAGGCACTCATGCCCTCACATTAGCTGCAGCCAGTCCAGGCACTCATGCCCTCACATTAGCTGCAGCCAGTCCAGGCACTCGTGCCCTCACATTAGCTGCAGCCAGTCCAGGCACTCGTGCCCTCACATTAGCTGCAGCCAGCCAGTCCAGGCACTCATGCCCTCACATTAGCTGCAGCCAGTCCAGGCACTCATGCCCTCACATTAGCTGCAGCCAGTCCAGGCACTCGTGCCCTCACATTAGCTGCAGCCAGTCCAGGCACTCGTGCCCTCACATTAGCTGCAGCCAGCCAGTCCAGGCACTCGTGCCCTCACATTAGCTGCAGCCAGTCCAGGCACTCATGCCCTCACATTAGCTGCAGCCAGTCCAGGCACTCGTCCACTCACATTAGCTGCAGCCAGTCCAGGCACTAGTGCCCTCACATTAGCTGCAGCCAGTCCAGGCACTCGTGCCCTCACATTAGCTGCAGCCAGTCCAGGCACTCATGCCCTCACATTAGCTGCAGCCAGTCCAGGCACTCGTGCCCTCACATTAGCTGCAGCCAGTCCAGGCACTCGTGCCCTCACATTAGCTGCAGCCAGTCCAGGCACTCGTGCCCTCACATTAGCTGCAGCCAGTCCAGGCACTCGTGCCCTCACATTAGCTGCAGCCAGTCCAGGCACTCGTGCCCTCACATTAGCTGCAGCCAGTCCAGGCACTCGTGCCCTCACATTAGCTGCAGCCAGTCCAGGCACTCGTGCCCTCACATTAGCTGCAGCCAGTCCAGGCACTCGTGCCCTCACATTAGCTGCAGCCAGTCCAGGCACTCGTGCCCTCATGCATACAACTTGGCACATCCTGTGCAACATTTCATTAGTACAGTAGACCCTCACTAATCCGAATAGCCTGGGGGATCTGAGTAGTTCGGATTAGTGAAATTTTCGGATTAGTGAAATGTATGAATATCATTATATTGAACTCTGAATTTGTTTATTTTTTGCAGGTGTGGGTTGAATACTGGGAGTAAAGTAATTTTTAATCATTATGTTCCCTTCCCATCCTCATTCTTTTAGCAGATCTCCAGAATCCATCTTTCTTTGCATCCTCGCAACTCGCTGCCCTTCTTCTTTATGTCTGACATAGTGGAGACACCTACTCCATATTGTTCAGATAGTAACTTGTAGCTTTTCTTCCCGAGCTGGGCCAGGATCTCGACCTTCTCCTCAATGGTAAGGCTCTTGTGTGCTCTTTTCTTCTCCTCCATATCACTGCAGCTGCATCGTATGACAGGCTCGTGGTAGTTTCAAAGTTCAATAATGGCACGACTTTTTTATTTTTTTAAATTTTTTAATATTTTTTTAAATTTTTTAATTAAAAAAAAAAAAATGTTCTTAAAATTTTTTTTGTTGTTGTTGTTGTTGTTTTTTTTGTTGTTTTTTTTTTTTGCTACCTAATGTCGTTCGGATTAGCGAGGTTTCGGATTAACGGGTCCGGATTAGCGAGGGTCTACTGTATCACACAGAGAGATCAAAGTCAAAACCACAATTTTTCCCTTTAACCCCTCCCCTCCCCCCCCCCCCCTCCCCTGCCTCCCTTTATAGGGCCCCCTTAGAGTTATTTTTCTTTCTTAATGACATACTAAGAACATGTATTAGGAATGTTATGCAATGCATGTATGTACATGTCATGTGATTTGTCATGCAATGCACGCACATGTCATGTGATTTTTCATGCAATGCGCGCACATATGTCATGTGATTTGTCATGCAATGCATGCACATGTCATGTGATTTTTCACGCAATGCACGCACATATGTCATGTGATTTGTCATGCAATGCATGCACATGTCATGTGATGTTATTTCTGACAATCTTTTTTATTTTCTTTGTTAGTGAATAGGTAAAGGGTCAGGTCAGTGTGTGTGTGTGTGTTGTGTGTGTGTGTGTGTGTGTGTGTGTGTGTGCAGGCCAATGGTGGTCATAGCTGGAGGCTACGATCAGGATCAAGGGGGTATGGGGGGCTTCCAGGAGTGGAGTCAGGTCAGCAGCTCCGGTGGTATGGTTTGTCCCCCCTCCCTCCCTCCCTCCCTTCTCCCGCAGGCACTATGCATACTGTCTAATTCTATGCAGGTGGAATCTTGCAGACAGTATGTCAAATACGCTGTTCGCTTGGAAAGAATTGAGTCTATTCCATTCCATGTTGAGAAGGTAAATATTGCATTCCATGTCAAATTCCACTCCATGTGGAAAGTGAAATATTTGATTCCATGTTGAAAAGGAAAATATTCCATACCATTGGAAAGGTAAAGATTTCATTCCACATTTAAAAAAAAGGTAAATATTCCGTTCCACATTCCATGTCGAAAGTCTATTACGTATTAAAAAATTATTCAATTCCCAAGTTGACGAGCTCAATATTTGATTCCATGTTGAATTGATTCCATGTTGAATTACAAATATTCCATTCCATGTTGAAAATCTTGTGTTCTACTCCACATTCACCGGGTAGAGTAACTATAGGGGGCGTGGCTCTTACGTGACGCTGCTGTCTTGTGTGTTGTTGTGAACATATTATGTGTGTGGGTGTGGTTGTTGCCGGCCACGCCTCAGGCTGTTCGTACCAGCATCTATGGCAGACCCGGAGTTACGTATGTGGAGATCCCCGGCAACATGGTTACTGATGAAACAAGCTCACTGGAACTCAAGTAAACATTCTTGCTCTATATATGGTTCGTGTAACTCTTGACCTATTGGGCGGGGGGAGTGGTGTGGTTGGTAAGCTGCTCACAATGTCATAATATGTTATCAGTGAGCATAGAAATTTGACCATCATTTGGCGAATTGACGGATGCACCACCAAATTAAATCCCACCAAAAAAAAATGTCGTGTTGTCATCGTTATTTGATCTATTGGCTCTGCTAATTTTCTCACATTGCAAGAATAATGGAAGTATTTTTTTATGGAGGGAGGCTACCGACAAGGTCTCTGCTGGAGGGAGGCTTCCAACAAGGTCTCTGCTGGAGGGAGGCTTCCAACAAGGTCTCTGCTGGAGGGAGGCTTCCAACAAGGTTTCTGATAGAGGGAGGCTTCAACAAGGACTTGGTCATTGTGACAAAGAAAAACTTCTGAGGGATATTGTCAATGGTAGTGTTCCTTCGCACCTCGTGGAGTCGCTGCCACTCCCTCCAGATTCTAAACTGCAATGTGACGACCCTGAGTGATGTTCTTGATCTTAAGTTTAGAGTCCATGACGTATTGCATCACATAAGTTCACACCTGCAACTCACTGACCACACCCCTCATTGCATAAATGCACATTTATATCTACTCTCCTATTGTGATGTTGGTTTGGATTAAGCTGTTAAACGTGTTTCCCGCCAAATTTTCTAGCTGTAAGATGCTAGAGTAGTTCCACCAATCTTTGTAGATTATATTTCTCTCCTTCCTTTAATTATATATGGCCTTACTTCAGCCATCTCTAATGAACATTACTCTATATAATTATATAAAGATGCTCACATACATGCCTACACGCACACATTACACACACGCTCACAAACACACACACACACACACTCACACACATGAATTGTACATTGTAAAATGCAGGTCCTTCCCATTGACCTTGACTTTCAAAATGTATTGCCTAGCTTTCTTCCGTGCTGTCCTCCCCCACCAAGACCATGTGCTGATCCTCACTCCATCAGTGCAGCAATACATGCACTGAGGACTGCCCAAAGGCCACTGATCATCATAGGCAAAGGTTAGTTTAGTGCTGGACTAATACAGGTTAGTCTAGTAATACAGGTTAGTTTAGTGCTGGACTAATACAGGTTAGTTTATTGCTAGACTAATACAGGTTAGTTTAGAGGACTAATACAGGTTAGTTTAGTGCTGGACTAATACAGGTTAGTTTAGTGCTGGACTAATACAGGTTAGTTTATTGCTAGACTAATACAGGTTAGTTTAGAGGACTAATACAGGTTAGTTTAGTGTGGACTAATACAGGTTAGTTTAGTGTAGGACTAATACAGGTTAGTTTAGTGCAGGACTAATACAGGTTAGTTTAGTGCTGGACTAATACAGGTTAGTTTAGTGCAAGACTAATACAGGTTAGTTTAGTGCAGGACTAATACAGGTTAGTTTAGTGCTGGACTAATACAGGTTAGTTTAGTGCTGGACTAATACAGGTTAGTTTAGTGCAAGACTAATACAGGTTAGTTTAGTGCTGGACTAATACAGGTTAGTTTAGTGCTAGACTAATACAGGTTAGTTTAGTGCAGGACTAATACAGGTTAGTTTAGTGCAGGACTAATACAGGTTAGTTTAGTGCAGGACTAATACAGGTTAGTTTAGTGCAGGACTAATACAGGTTAGTTTAGTGCAAGACTAATACAGGTTAGTTTAGTGCAAGACTAATACAGGTTAGTTTAGTGCTGGACTAATACAGGTTAGTTTAGTGCAGGACTAATACAGGTTAGTTTAGTGCTGGACTAATACAGGTTAGTTTAGTGCAAGACTAATACAGGTTAGTTTAGTGCAGGACTAATACAGGTTAGTTTAGTGCAGGACTAATACAGGTTAGTTTAGTGCAGGACTAATACAGGTTAGTTTAGTGCTGGACTAATACAGGTTAGTTTAGTGCAGGACTAATACAGGTTAGTTTAGTGCTGGACTAATACAGGTTAGTTTAGTGCAGGACTAATACAGGTTAGTTTAGTGCAGGACTAATACAGGTTAGTTTAGTGCAGGACTAATACAGGTTAGTTTAGTGCAGGACTAATACAGGTTAGTTTAGTGCTGGACTAATACAGGTTAGTTTAGTGCTGGATAATACAGGTTAGTTTAGTGCAGTTCTGGTATCTTTAAGAAAACTGGTGGAATATATAGTTTGCAGGACTTCCATTGTCCTTTGATCTTGAGCTTTCAAAATATTGCTAACTGCTCCTAAGCACGTGATCACTCCATTGGCTGGTTTGTAGAGATGCTCGTTGGCTGTTTTTTTGCTTCAACTTGTTTTCTCACGCCCAGCCAACGCACAAGCAGTCATGGATGGAAGTGCAAGTAATACTCTGACCCTCACCTCTTAGGGCAGGACATGTTGTCATCATGTCGCTGCCAAACCTACTGCCGAATTAAATGCTGCTGCTAGAAATGTTGCTTGTTGGTTCTAGATTGTTGCATGTTTCTGCTAGATTGTTGCATGTTGCAGCTAGATTGTTTCTTGCTGCTAGCAGTGTTGCTGTTGCTGCCAGTAGTGTTGCTATTGCTGCTAGAAGTGTTTCTGTTGCTGCTAGCAGTGTTGCTGTTGCTGCTAGTAGTGTTGCTATTTCTGCTAGAAGTGTTGCTGTTGCTGCTAGCAGTGTTTGCTGCTAATAGTTGTGCTGTTGTGCTAGTGATGTTGCTACTGGTTGTGGAGAGGGACACAGACATGGTGTTTGTGGGAGCTTGGATGACATTCTTCTTCCACAGGTGCTGCTTATGCCAGAGCCGAGACTGAAGTTAGTAATTTTGTCATATCCAACAACCTTCCCTTCTTGCCTACTCCAATGGGCAAAGGATTACTAGCTGATGAGCACGCTCTCTGTGTGGCAGCTGCCAGGTCCAAGTAGGTCCACATTACATACCTGCTCTCTCACACACATACATAGACACACACACACACACAACACACTCATCACACATACACTTTCACACTTATGTGCATATACCACACCATCCACATCCACACACACACACACACGCTCACTACACATGCACACAACATGCACACATCACATGCATACACACATTCATGCACACATGTAGTAGATACTAGCATAATATATAGGGGAGCATGCATACATGTATGTAGGGGAACATACATACATGTGTAGGGGAACATACATGTGTAGGGGAACATACATATGTAGGGGAACATACATGTGTAGGGGAACATACATGTGTAGGGGAACATACATGTGTAGGGGAACATACATGTGTAGGGGAACATACATGTGTAGGCGAACATATATATGTAGGGAGCATACATATGTAGGGGAACATACATGTGTAGGGGAACATACATACATGTGTAGGGGAACATACATACATGTGTAGGGGAACATACATGTGTAGGGGAACATACATGTGTAGGGGAACATACATGTGTAGGGAACATACATATGTAGGGGAACATACATGTGTAGGGGAGGAACATACATGTGTAGGGGAACATACATGTGTAGGGGAACATACATGTGTAGGGGAACATACATGTGTAGGGGAACATACATGTGTAGGGGAACATACATGTGTAGAGGAACATACATGTGTAGGAGGAATCATCATTCTCCTATCATAGAATTCGTATTATGAAGTGAAAATGAATGCTAATCTCTTTAGCTACAATTGCAAAGGCCTAGCAGTTGCCATAGCTACAGATTGGCTTGTAGCTATATCTTTTCCACAACACTGGAGGAAGCTTCAGGCTTTGCTTAGCAGCTTAAGGGGTAACTAGCCAGTAGAGCTGCGTATATTGTCGCTGCCTTTAGGCTTGATACAAGTTTGATTATTTACTATCTTCCCTGCTAGTGCGGCAATAAAATTGGAGTGGACCTCCAGTATTCTGAGGGTTAAAGCTTGTGTGTGCATGTGGAAGAAAGAGCTGGCGGATTAGCCCCTGCAAAAGCCAAGAAGGCCAAGAGAAGTGCACCTGTTAGCCGAGTACCAGCAGAGGAGCAGAGGAGCAAGTGTGCCAGGCTGTTCAAGGAGGACCGTGTGTCTTGTGCATTCACTTATTTTCTAAGATAATTTTGAAATTGGAAAATTAGCAATTGTTACAGAATTAGGAATCTTGAAATGGAAAATGGTTCCCTCTACATATGTACACACACTACACACACACACACACTACAGACACACCACACACACACACACACACACTGTACTGGGCCCTGTAGGCTATTCTTGTGCTCCGTGCAGAGCTCTCAAGGAAGCAGACGTGGTCTTGCTGTTAGGTGCCAGGTTGAACTGGATCCTCCACTTTGGAAAGCCACCTCGATTTTCACCAGATGTCAAGTTCATTCAGGTGAGCGAAACAATTCGTTGACAATCAGCTTTGTCATGTTTGTGTGTTGCTTCTACCTGCAGGTCGATATCTGTGCGGAGGAGATGTCCAATAACACGACTAATCCCATCATGCTCGTGGGGGACATCAAGGCCATTGTCTCACAGGTAATGTCCACCAGAGAAGCAAGTGTGGTTGCTTCCGGCACACGTACGTGTGTTGTCATGACTACGTCATTACGAGGCCATGCGTGCACGCAATTTTATTAAGTTCAAGTAGAAATTATATTTGCTGTTTACTAAGTAGAGGTGCCCATGGGCTGCTTGACCTTTCACCTCAGAAATCAGATGGGCGTGTGCTACATGTAGATACGTGTTGTGGATGTCAGCTGACACAAGTCTGCCACCTGTGATTTTAAGTAGTGCCCACTTGCAATTATTGCATTCACGCGATCATGTGCAATGAATTAGGTATAGGTGTGAATTTTATTGGCTATCCAGCCAGAGGATTTTTAATACTATAATGACTAGGTCAACCCAAATATGCAAATTGAATGTCACCACCATCTTTCTCACCAGAATCATCTCTATGGTTTCAACAAACTTGCTACATATGCCCTGCCTAGTCCTAGATCACTGGGAAGAGCATAGTGGGCACTTGCTACATGTGTCCTGCCTAGTCCTAGACCACTGGAAAGAGCATAGTGGGCACTTGCTACATGTGCCCTGCCTAGTCCTAGATCACTGGAAAGAGCATAGTGGGCACTTGCTACATGTGCCCTGCCTAGTCCTAGACCACTGGAAAGAGCATAGTGGGCACTTGCTACATGTGTCCTGCCTAGTCCTAGACCACTGGAAAGAGCATAGTGGGCACTTGCTACATGTGCCCTGCCTAGTCCTAGATCACTGGAAAGAGCATAGTGGGCACTTGCTACATGTGCCCTGCCTAGTCCTAGACCACTGGAAAGAGCATAGTGGGCACTTGCTACATGTGTCCTGCCTAGTCCTAGACCACTGGAAAGAGCATAGTGGGCACTTGCTACATGTGTCCTGCCTAGTCCTAGACCACTGGATAGAGCATAGTGGGCACTTGCTACATGTGCCCTGCCTAGTCCTAGATCACTGGAAAGAGCATAGTGGGCACTTGCTACATGTGCCCTGCCTAGTCCTAGATCACTGGAAAGAGCATAGTGGGCACTTGCTACATGTGTCCTGCCTAGTCCTAGATCACTGGAAAGAGCATAGTGGGCACTTGCTACATGTGTCCTGCCTAGTCCTAGATCACTGGAAAGAGCATGGTGGTTATGCATGTGTGTGATGTGTAAGGTGTATGGTGTGTGTGTGTTGTGTATGTGTGTGAGATGTGTTGTGTGCTTCACCGTGGTAATAGTTTGTGATGTTCCTTTCTCCCTCTTCTTGTCCCCTTTGCCCTTCCTAGCTGACTCTAGAGTTGGAGAGGTGTGGTGGGTGTGGTTTGACTGGTCGCTGGTGGCAGGAGCTGCGAGACAAGAGGACCTTCAACCTCAAGATTAACCGGGTACAAGGAACACTCCATAAGCATGTGATAAGAGCCGAGAGAAGGTGCCAAGTTGTGCAGAATAGTGGTAACAAGATGGAGTCATTGTTGTGGCGTTGTCAGGACAAACACACCAAGCTCCTCCTCCCCTCATGAAAGTGGCGGAGACTGAGCATTTGAAAGCTTGGAAGTCTCTTGTCTACATTCTGTGCGATTTACCCCTTACCTTATATGCATACAGTGTGTGTGCATGTGTGTGTGTGTGTGTGTGTGTGTGGCATCCACTATTTGTAATACCTAGAGGTTAAGAAGCACTCCCAGATACACACACACACCATACACAAGTTCATACACACACTGTACACACATGTGCATACATACCATACACATGTACATATACGCACACCATGCACATGTACATACACATACCATACACATGTCCTTACACACAAACCATACACATGTGCTTACACACACACCATACACATGTACATACACACACACTATGCACATGTACATATACACACACCATACACATGTACATATACGCACACCATGCACATGTACATACACACGCCATACACATGTGCTTACACATACACCATACGCATGTACATATACACACACCATGCACATGTACATATACACACACCATACACATGTGCATATACACAAACCATACACATGTGCTTACACACACACCATACACATGTACATATATACATCATGCATATGTACATACACACACCATACACATGCACATGTACACACACATACACACCATACACATGCACATGTACACACACACACACACACATACACACCATACACAACATCTGATGTTTCCATTTTGTTGCTTCCTCCAGGAGCTGGCTCTGGATGAGGAGCTGCCCATGAGCTTCTACTGTGCGTACAGAGTGGTCAGTGAGCGTGTGCAGTAGCCATGCATGCCAGACAGCTGTCTGTGGGGTGTGATGAATGACCTCACACATTCTGTTTAGATCAACGAGCATCTGCCGAGGAACTGTGTCCTGGTCAACGAAGGCTCTACCACCATGGATATTGGAAGAACGGTTCTGTTGAGCTCCAAACCAAGACAAAGGTTGCTCATGAATATTCATCAATGTTGTCATCATCGATAGTTCCATTGTTGTTGTTGTTGTTGCTGTTGTTGTTGTTGCTGTTGTTGTTGTTTCAGAATAGTTTGTTGCTTTCTAAAGTTCAGCAAGTCCTTAAAGATAAATTAAATTTCAGTCAAACCTCAAGAACTCTAAAGAGATAACGATTCCCAAAAGACGTGCGGTGGTGCCCCACCTCCGGTCCCCGTTGGAGGGCCACGGAGTGGGTAGGCAGCAGCTGGGACGGCTCTTACCCAGCGACCAACATCGGAGATGAATTTTTTTCTTTATTTGTTTGTTTAATTTCTTGACATGTTTGCATGTGCAGAGTGGTTTGATGCATAATTTTTTAACTGCAGATTAGATGCTGGGACGTTTGGCACCATGGGGGTAGGGTGTGGCTTTGCAATAGCCGCTGCATTGCTGGAACAGGACAAGCCAACCAGAAGCAGAGCTGCCGTGGTAGCTATCCAGGGAGACAGTGCTTTCGGATTTTCTGGTTTGGAACTTGAAACTGCTTGCAGGTGTGTGTTGTGTGTGGGTGTGGTATGTGTGGGTGTGATGCTCTGGTTGCTATGTTCTACCTGTAGGTACCACTTGCCTATAGTGTTTATCGTCATGAACAATAATGGGATATACAGAGGATTGGACGGGGAGAGTTGGGCATCTGTGACCAATGTTGAAGACAATGCTCTGGGCCTCAAGTAAGCTGAAAGGTTGAAGTAGGTTGACAATAGCTGTATGAGGACACACACTGGCCCAACATCATATGGGGGGACACACTGGACCAACATCACACTGGGTTGAGGCAGGTTGAAGTAGTCTGACAATAGCTGTATGAGGACACACACTGGACCAACACCACACTGGGTTGAGGCAGGTTGAAGTAGGTTGACAATAGCTCTATGGGGACACACACTGGCCCAACACCACACTGGGTTGAGGCAGGTTGAAGTAGGGCTCTATGGGGACACACACTGGATCAACATCACACTGGGTTGAGGCAAGTTGAAGTAGGTTGACAACAGCTCTATGGGGACACACACTGGACCAACATCACACTGGGTTGAGGCAGGTTGAAGTAGGTTGACAAGAGCTCTATGGGGACACACACTGGCCCAACATCACACTGGGTTAAGGCAGATTGAAGTAGACTGACAATAGCTCTATGGGGACACACACTGGACCAACATCACACTGGGTTGAGGCAGGTTGAAGTAGGTTGACAATAGCTGTATGAGGACACACACTGGCCCAACATCACACTGGGTATAAGTCTGTTGACAATAACTCTAAAACTATTTTAATGGGAATAATTAACTTAATTAAGACATATTTAATTGACATTAACCCACTCATCCCCTAAGGTGCAAAATGAATCACAATCATAAACAAAATTCATAACAAATCGTCCATATACGTAATCACTTTGTTTAAAAACGTGGAAAGGGATAATCTATCAATAAACAAAGTTTCAGCTCGTAGGTACTAAGGTAATCACGAGGTCAAAGTTGAATTCGTGGGTCTGAAAAGATCAACCAAGACAAGGCTTTGGAGCTGCTATTTGACGACGACTCCGCCCTCTCGTACAGCGAGGGAAGTGATGAAGAAGATACTAGGATGTAGGTGTACCTTGGAGGTTATGCTGTGCACCCTGGATGGCTCTGACACTTCCTGCTTTGGCCGGACCACCCAGTACATTATTGCATTTATGGGTGTAGTCAATAGGAAGTGGGTGTGGCATTAGGAGGTGTGTAGTGTTATGACATAATTAAGTGAAAATTAATGAAGTGTTATAATTATGACATAATTGAGAATTAATTGACATAACTAAGTGGTATAATTATGTCATAATTAATTGACAATTTAAGTGACCATTTTCCACACATGTTCCACACATGTTGTCGTAACTTGCAGCATACCTCCAAATCTACTTGCCCCCGGTATCCGCTATGACAAAATAGCTGGTGCATTTGGTGTGTGCGGGTATGGCGTCCAGACAGTGGAGGAGCTCAACAGCACTCTACGTCAAGTCTTCAGCAAGCAGCGAAGAGATCCCGTGCTTATTAACATTGCCGTGGACCCCAACTCAGCCAGGAAGCCCCAGGTAGGCAGCCATAGAGGGGACACATTTGGGCTGCTTCACAATATGCAGACTGGCCCACTCACTAGCAGAGTGATGCACGGTTTTTGTGGTGGTATTGCTAACATGGTGTAACATCGCGTCAGTGGAGTAGAATCCTGTTCCAGTCAGCTGCGATGTTGCATCGGCCACGACCCACTGGCGTGCTTTGTTTGAGTTTGATGTGCTACGTATATTTGAGTTTCAGGTGCAGAGTTGGAAGGTGAAAAGGTCGCCCAAGGACGAGAGAAACTTCCCTTGCATGTGAGAGGTGTGTACATGCTTGGAGGAGTTTGTGGTACGAACTCCTGTTTTCTCCTGCGCACGAAAAAGTTTGGACGTATATATTCACACGCTGCTCTTCCTCCTCGTTGTATATAGCTTTGGGAGGTCGAGCTCCTCATTGCTGGAGTAGCGACTGTCATCTTCACCGGCAATTTCATGATGGTGTGCTTTATTTGGAATATCCGGGTCGATTCGTAAATCAATGGAAGGAGTTTATACGTAATTCCACATTGAGCTAGAGTTAACACTGACTAACGTGTTGTGGATTACTTGACACAAAGCTAAGTGGTGTGAAGATTGTGATCCAGCCTTATGAGTTTGTCTTCATGAACAGTGTTGTGACTCCCACAGTTCTAACTGGCCTCCATGGGTGTGTGGAGGATGATGGCCTCCAAGTTCTCTCTGTGGTAAAGCACTACTATGAATAGAGGCGAGGGCTAGAATTTTTGCTTTTGCAAAGACACTAGGAATGTGCAGTCATCAAAGTGGGTGTGGTTTTCCATGTTTATCACGTGGGAAGTCTTCTTAGTGTTTCAGTGTCCAAGAACTCGTGTGGCCGTGCTTAGATGGCTAGCTACTCAGTGTCCAGACACTCCACTTCTGCTAGCAGTGCTTGGGTAGCTAGCTAAACTTGTGGTTACAACTTTATAGCTCCGTAGATTATGTAAACTTCATGGTATGGACTTGATATATATAGCTCAAAAGATAGGCCGCTCTCTTTTGATACTAAAATATTTTTCATAGGTATAACGATAGCAGAGGGAACTTTAAAACCTGAATGCCTGATTTTGCCACATAAATATCTCCAGATTGCAAAGTGCTAATGAGTTCAAATTAGCACCAGTGGCCAGAGGAAGCCCTACTCTATGCAATGAGTGTTTTCATTAGGCGCTAAAACGTAAGTACTCGGTCAAGCACGCGGGTGGAAAATGAGTTTCCAGACTCTCCACTTCTGCTAGCAGTGCTTAGATGGCTAGCTACTCAGTGTCCAGACTCTCCATATCCTGGATGCTATTAAGTTTCATTGTAGATATATAGCATGATGTAACGCTGGATGTAGCGCTGGATGTAATGCTGCATAACTTTTTGTCTGCCCACCTTATTTTAACATGTTATAATGTCGTGTCTTGTCAGTGCGCAAAAGTGCAGCCGATTCCAAGTTGCAAATTTGAATTGAATGCTTATAACTTGGAAAAGCTTATCACTATAACTAAAGGACTAGTACCAAAGGAGAGCATATATATGGATGGAGCTTAATTCTGATTGTGTAACACTTTTCACTTTGAAGAATATCAATGTTTATAGCACATCTAATTTGGAACATTGTTCACCAAAAAAAAAAACCCAACATTTTTGGTCAAAGGGTCAAAGGTGGATAATTATTGTTCTTCTATTATTGTTCAATAAAGATCATAAACTCTCAGTGGACATAATGAATTGACATAATGAATTTACAAGGACCTTCTCAGAATTAACTTGAAATTGACTCTCTCGATGTTTCGGACTAGATGCTCTAGCCTTCATCAGGAATAATGAGGTGCTAAGACTCACGTGAGCTTTTTATAATATACCAGTAGCTAGCTACCCACCATCATGTGATACAAACCACACCTTGTGGCACACACTGCCAGCACGTGAATAGGATGTGGGGAAAATAAAATAAAATAATATGAACATAATAAATTAAAATAAAACAACACTCAAACAATAATACAAAATAGTAAATAAACAATATATATGTGAAAAAGATCAATTATAGAATATACAGAGTTCATTAACAGATGCTAGTTATAAAGAATCAAGCCACTAACACACACACACAAAAAGGAAAGTACTAGGGTAGGGTAGGGCGGTTGTTTAATAATAAGACTACTTTGTAACCTCACAAGTTTTTAGTTAAATACTTTTGTTCTCTCCATAAACATCAACAGTCACAACGAAGGAATCATAAAAGACAGAGGGGGGAACTTAGTGACTCAAGTCAGGTGCACGAGAGGGGGAGGACCGCCCTGTGCCTGGCACGTGACATGGTGCATTAAATTAACAAGAGCAAAGATATGCGACAACAAATAATGATCAAATGCTATCATAACAACCTGCTTTAGTTTAAGTATACTACAACAATACAACAATAATACAACAACAAAAAAGAATGATAAATTTTTTTATAATTACTAATTAAAAAATGCAGAAAAAATATGGTGGTCGTGGTTTAAAGTTCGTGCTCTTGAGAAGACTGGAGCCAAAGTGAAAGAACCAAAGTGAAAGAACACCAAAATGCCTGTAGAAAGTGTGCTAAAGAGAAATCTGCAGTTGCTGAACATGCATGGGATAATGGACATCCTATTTTGTGGGAGGAAGCCACCATACCAGGCCAGAAGACAGAAGGAACTGCTAGTGAAGGAGGCATTGCTAGCACTTATCATTATAAATACATATTTTAATCTCAATGAACTCTCAGTTGACATAATAACATTAAAATCACCTTCTCAATATCAAATTGTATTCACTCGACGTTTCGACTAGATGCTCTCGTCTTATTCCTGATGAAGACTAGTCGAAATGTCGAGTGAATATAATTTGAAGTTGATTATTGAGAAGGTTATTGTAATATTATGTTTTTATAATTTTTATTTTTGTTAGTTTAATTGTTTTAGTTTAATTGTTTTGTTATTTTAATTGACTTCTTTTAATTGACTTCTTATTAATTTCATTTTCATTTTTATTATTATATTAAAAATTAACAATTATAAAAATTAACAATATACATATATATAATATTATAATAACAGGCAATATCATAGTCCATTAACTAATTTAATTAACTCATGAATTATTAAAAATATATATATAATAAATAAATGCATAATAGTGAATAATAGTGATAATAATAATAATAATAATAATAATAATAATAATAATAATAATAATAATAATAATAATAAGTTAAAAGCAGTCTGAGGTTTCCTGCACGCAAGATGTTCCCAGCAACCGTTGGAGCAAGTAGAAATGGGCCTTAGCCTCCCTAGTCTCATCCTTGATTCTCCTGCCCAACTCCATAGTAAAGGACATGGCCTCATCACCAAGTACACCCGTGGTCTCGAAGCCCAGAGGAACGAAATAGTGGGTGTCTCCGATTGAACGATACTTTTTGGCTTCTTCAGGAATTCAGCTCTGTTGGCAACCGTTCCGGGATCTCCAGACATCAAATCCACACCAGAGGGAGCAAACATGTCTGAACATGTGTCATCCCAAACCAGAACCTTCCCATTATTCCTATTATTATTTATTGTATTTTTTAAATTATTGTTGCCACATCTGGTTCACATGCTGGATGGGTGTGGTTTGTATCATGTGATGGATAGCTAGCTACTTGTACATAACAAGCTCACGTGAGTCTTAGTATTCTCATTATTCCTAGAGCATCAAGTCAAAACGTGGAGAAAGTCAAGTTCAATATTATTGAGGCCATTGCAAATTAAAAATGACATTTGTTACAAGCTAATTTTTCATACACAAGTTTGAAATTTAATGTTTCCAATATGGGAAGAGGGTTAAAATACCATGTTTCGTAAAACCTCTTTAAAAAAAAAGAAGTTATTTCTCTAACAAAACAAAACAGCTCATACCCCAGTTAAAGCCTACCTTGACAGCTTCTTGGTTTCGGCTGATTTTAGCTTCACAAACACTTCCTGAATCCTTTTTGCTACGGCAGTAGACAGACAGCCCAAAAAGCCAAGTGAACTGAAGGATTACTTGAGATCGAGTACGAAAAGCCATCAGTTAATATTCAAGTATCTTGTCTCTGTCTATCTCCCACCATTTTCCACACGTAACTTGAGAATCATGTCTGTTAATAGACCAACAAAGGCACCAACAACAAAAGGTAAAGATCGTCGATACAATAAACGCTCCAGAAATGCAGCAGTGCGAAGCTGCTGCACTGCCAAGTGAACAAGCAGGTGGTTTTAATAGGAAGCTCACTCTTGTGACAATCACCAACTTCCAACGAAACCAGGACAACTACTTGTGAACTATGTGTGTGTGTACTTTTGGCAAAGAAAGTTCTATTTATCCTGGCCAACTTCTTGGCTGACTAAATTTTCAAGAGATAAACAAATTGAAAGTGACAAATCAAACAACAAAGGAATATATATATATATATATATATATATACATACAGCTAACACCATGTGTATATATAGCTATATACATATATATACATGTGTACATATAATAACTATATATACAGCTAACACATGTGGCTAACGTATGTGTATATAATTATAGCTATACATATATTATATATATATTATATATATATACAGCTATATATACATGTGTACATATTCCCTACTGAGGCTATGCTGGCGGCTCTGGCTACTAGTCCTGCCCATTTCTGTTGGCTATGTTTATTTTTTGTCTTTGCAAGTTATTATAACTGAAACTACATTAATCACATAATAGCTAATTAAATCAACTATTAATAAGACGGTAAACAATAGCAAACACAACAAATAAAACAACACAACACCCCAGGGCAAAGTTCCCAATGCATTGCCACGCTGAACTTCGACGGCCATACGCCGAAACAAAAAAAGGAATATGACCTGGGACTGCTATCTGGTAAGGGTCATCAGCTATTAACCTTGCCGACCGCATTCGTCTTGCTTCAAATCTGCCACCAGCAAATATCTTTTCACTAACATTCTGGCTCTTGTTTTGTAAGGAGGGTGACCTGTTCACATTTCTCAGTAATGAAACGATGACTTGAAGGGATGTGTTGGTGCATTGCGATCACGTGCTAATTCTCATTTCTTTTCCACACAAAAATAAAACGGCAATACTGCGTTAGACATCAGCTGCCTGCTGAGGTCTCCTCCACCACACAGCAACTTAGCCTCACCAATTCTTCACCTCCCATGACAGTTGGCTTAGCTTCCAAGCAGTTGCCCGCAGCAATGCGCACAGCAAATAGTTCCTCGCCTACCATCAGGTTTCATTCATACAGAACTCAGTTTCCCTTGTGATAGGGTTTTGTTAGAAGAGGTACCCCTCATTTACAACACTAGGTCAAAATTATTTTTCACATGATGCTAAGTAAGAGCACATGAGGTTGGTTTACCTGCATAAGCCTACACACTTGTTTGCAAGATTGGCATCTGTCTTGGTCTAGCCACCAGCCAGCCACTTTGAGTGACTTCAGTTACTTCCGTTAGTTATATACTGTATAGCAATTGATAGTTCTGTCACTGTTATTATTATACATATCTTCCCCCCATGTTTTTCATGTTATTAGGAACACTCGTGGCTCACAAGATCCAAACTTTAATAAGAATTATATTAGACAAACAATTATTTATTATTACACACAAAAAGAGAGGTGAGTCGTAACATTTCATGTGCTGGAAATTAATCACGGTTGATAAAAAGAGAGAGAAAGCGCTAATCTTCACATCTTAGCCAAATATGTATGGAAAGAGGGAACTGTCCTCTTGTGATAATAACAACCAATACGAGCACTAGCCACACCCCTCTAGGAACAACAGCTTCCTCCCCCTCCTCTGCCCTCAGTGTTTGTCTGTGCAGCTTTCGAGTCATCCTCTACGACGATGCCACGCCTACTATTAGTATGTGGTGTGGGTGTGTGTTTGTCTGATGAGGGGCTGACCACTCCCACCGAACTACCGCCAGGTTGACCGTCCAATATTCCTGCAGAAATATGAAGGGTGATGATTACAGGGAAGAAGGGGTTAAGATTACAGGGAAGAAGGGGTGAAGATTACAGGGAAGAAAGGGGGGGGGGGGGGGGGGTGCATTGAACTAGGACACGGATCAATGCCATGCTGGGTACATGGGGTTGGAAACCATGAGATTGGCATACGTTTTATTTGTGCCACCTTGAATGATTCGAGATATCTTGAGCGGATTTATGCATGGCTCTGGGGCACTAGTGCTTTAAAAGGTGGACCATAACTATAAATTAGTAGGTGTTATAAAAAAACACCTTGTGGTTACCACTTTATAGCAGCTCCATTGATTCTGCAAACTTCATGATTTCGTTAAAATTTATTTTCCAGCCCGTACTTGACCATGTGCTTAAGTTTTAGCGCCTAATGAAACCACTCGTTGCATAGAGTAGGGCTTCCTCTAGCTAATTTCAGCTCTCTAGCACTTGGCAATCTAGAGATATTTATGCAGAGAAATCAGGCACTCAGGTTTTGAGGTACCGCCACTTTAGCTCCAGTAACTTGGGTATAGTTATACATGTACCTATATGTACCTATAAAAAATGTCAAAAGAGAGCACACAGAGATACCTATCTTTTGAGCTATATATGAACTCCATACTATGAAGTTTGCAGAATCTATGGAGCTATGAAGTGGTAACTACAAGTTTTTAACACCTACTATGGTCCCTCTTAATTACATGTCTGGAAATATGTGTAACGTCATCTCTGTGGGCAACAGCATGGTGGGTGTGATTGGATCTGGGCAGTATGGCCAAGCAAGGCAACGTCAGTCACCACACACACTCTGCACTATCACTTGCCAATCAATTATTGCAGAATAAATATCTCGTACACAATAATTATGAGTCTAAATCACAAAAGTGCTGTCAAACTGAAGAGCAAGGGAGAGGAGAGGAGACGAGAGAGAGAGGAGGGAGAACAAGGGAGAGGAGAGGAGACGAGAGGGAGAACAAAGGAGAGGAGACGAGAGAGAGAGGAGGGAGAACAAGGGAAAGGAGAGGAGACGAGAGAGGAGGGAGAACAAGGGAAAGGAGAGGAGACGAGAGAGGGGGGAGAACAAGGGAGAGGAGAGGAGACGAGAGGGAGAACAAAGGAGAGGAGACGAGAGAGAGAGGAGGGAGAACAAGGGAAGGGAGAGGAGAGGAGACGAGAGGGAGAACAAGGGAGAGGAGATGAGACGAGAAAGAGGAGAGGAGGGAGAGCAAGGGAAACGAGAGAAGACGAGAGAGAGGAGGGAGAGGAGACGAGAGAGGGAAGGGAGGAACAAGGGATGAACGAGGGTAAGGGTTGGGGGGATTTTTAATAAAGGGAGGAGGAAGTGATGGAAGTGGGTGAGGTGGAGGAGGCTAAGGAGCTCACCAGGAAAACCTTGGCAAGCCATCCTCCTCATTCACAAGCAAAGTCCTGCCGATGCCCATCAATATCAATCTCCAGCTACAAATCTCCAGCTCAATCAAACACATCCTATCCAAAGCCATTTTTATTTGTGGGTAACGAAATTTTTGCACAATTACTAAATTTGTTCTCACGAAATATTTATTTATTGAGTAAGCTGTTTTTGTAGTTTTTGTAGTGATAAAATCTGGCGTGGCACTGAAAACAGGTTGCAGACTTCCAAGTCATACTTGTCGTACTAAATTTGTTCTCACGAAATATTTATTTATTGAGTAAGCTGTTTTTGTAGTTTTTGTAGTGATAAAATCTGGCGTGGCACTGAAAACAGGTTGCAGACTTCCAAGTCATACTTGTCGGTATCTAATTAATGCTGCCTTCAGGCTTTCACTTGGGATCCACTTGGAGCCGATTCAAGTTCCATTCTGTAGGTGATTGTGTTGACATAGCAACAACTCGGGAGTTCAATCCTTCAGTGCATAAAAATACCCACCCCTCTTGTCAGATACCTCCACGAACAAGAGGCAGAGCTGTGTTTTGCTGTGTGTGTTCCCATCATTACAGGAGCTAACAGAGCATCAATGATGACTAGGGAAGGGGGGGAGAGGGGGTCAGAACTTACTTTTGCTCAAGTCCAGAAAGAGTTCTTGGATGCCTTTGTTTTGTTTAGCAGACGCATCATAGTGTTTGGCTCCTACAGACTCCGCATAGCTGCATACAAGTCACACATGAGTTGCCATGTCACATGACTCCCTCATTACCAATACATACATGCATGCATACACACACTATTATACACTCACACCCGCCCACTCCACACAGCCGATGCTTTGCAAGCCATTCAAGGATAATTTTTAAGGAAGCCCTCCCTTGACCACACCCACTTGCATTGTGTTCATTTGTAGCACACTGGTTTGTTCCCTGGAGACACACCCACTATCCCAGACCAGACACCAGACCTTGCTACTGCAGAGGACCTATCCCAGGCCAGACCTTGTGCTACTGCAGATGACCTATCCCAGGCAGACCTTGCTGTTGTAGAGAACCTAGCCCAGGCCAGACCTTGTGCTGCTGTAGAGGACCTAGCCCAGGCCAGACCTTGCTGCTGTAGAGAACCTAGCCCAGGCCAGACCTTGTGCTGCTGTAGAGGACCTAGCCCAGGCCAGACCTTGTGCTGCTGTAGAGGACCTAGCCCAGGCCAGACCTTGTGCTGCTGTAGAGGACCTAGCCCAGGCCAGACCTTGTGCTGCTGTAGAGGACCTAGCCCAGGCCAGACCTTGTGCTGCTGTAGAGAACCTAGCCCAGGCCAGACCTTGCTGCTGTAGAGGACCTAGCCCAGGCCAGACCTTGCTGCTGTAGAGGACCTAGCCCAGGCCAGACCTTGTGCTGCTGTAGAGGACCTAGCCCAGGCCAGACCTTGTGCTGCTGTAGAGGACCTAGCCCAGGCCAGACCTTGTGCTGCTGTAGAGGACCTAGCCCAGGCCAGACCTTGTGCTGTTGTAGAGAACCTAGCCCAGGCCAGACCTTGTGCTGTTGTAGAGAACCTAGCCCAGGCCAGACCTTGTGCTGCTGTAGAGGACCTAGCCCAGGCCAGACCTTGTGCTGCTGTAGAGGACCTAGCCCAGGCCAGACCTTGCTGCTGTAGAGGACCTAGCCCAGGCCAGACCTTGTGCTGCTGTAGAGAACCTAGCCCAGGCCAGACCTTGTGCTGCTGTAGAGGACCTAGCCCAGGCCAGACCTTGTGCTGCTGTAGAGAACCTGGCCAGGCCAGACCTTGCTGCTGTAGAGGACCTAGCCCAGGCCAGACCTTGTGCTGCTGTAGAGGACCTAGCCCAGGCCAGACCTTGCTGCTGTAGAGGACCTAGCCCAGGCCAGACCTTGCTGCTGTAGAGGACCTAGCCCAGGCCAGACCTTGTGCTGCTGTAGAGGACCTAGCCCAGGCCAGACCTTGTGCTGCTGTAGAGGACCTAGCCCAGGCCAGACCTTGTGCTGCTGTAGAGGACCTAGCCCAGGCCAGACCTTGTGCTGCTGTAGAGGACCTAGCCCAGGCCAGACCTTGCTGCTGTAGAGGACCTAGCCCAGGCCAGACCTTGTGCTGCTGTAGAGGACCTAGCCCAGGCCAGACCTTGTGCTGCTGTAGAGGACCTAGCCCAGGCCAGACCTTGTGCTGCTGTAGAGAACCTAGCCCAGGCCAGACCTTGTGCTGCTGTAGAGAACCTAGCCCAGGCCAGACCTTGTGCTGCTGTAGAGGACCTAGCCCAGGCCAGACCTTGTGCTGCTGTGGAGGACCTAGCCCAGGCCAGACCTTGTGCTGCTGTAGAGGACCTAGCCCAGGCCAGACCTTGTGCTGCTGTAGAGAACCTAGCCCAGGCCAGACCTTGTGCTGCTGTAGAGGACCTAGCCCAGGCCAGACCTTGTGCTGCTGTAGAGAACCTGGCCAGGCCAGACCTTGCTGCTGTAGAGGACCTAGCCCAGGCCAGACCTTGTGCTGCTGTAGAGGACCTAGCCCAGGCCAGACCTTGCTGCTGTAGAGGACCTAGCCCAGGCCAGACCTTGCTGCTGTAGAGGACCTAGCCCAGGCCAGACCTTGTGCTGCTGTAGAGGACCTAGCCCAGGCCAGACCTTGTGCTGCTGTAGAGGACCTAGCCCAGGCCAGACCTTGTGCTGCTGTGGAGGACCTAGCCCAGGCCAGACCTTGTGCTGCTGTGGAGGACCTAGCCCAGGCCAGACCTTGTGCTGCTGTAGAGGACCTAGCCCAGGCCAGACCTTGTGCTGCTGTAGAGGACCTAGCCCAGGCCAGACCTTGTGCTGCTGTAGAGAACCTAGCCCAGGCCAGACCTTGTGCTGCTGTAGAGGACCTAGCCCAGGCAAGACCTTGTGCTGCTGTAGAGGACCTAGCCCAGGCCAGACCTTGTGCTGCTGTAGAGGACCTAGCCCAGGCCAGACCTTGTGCTGCTGTAGAGGACCTAGCCCAGGCCAGACCTTGTGCTGCTGTAGAGAACCTAGCCCAGGCCAGACCTTGTGCTGCTGTAGAGGACCTAGCCCAGGCAAGACCTTGTGCTGCTGTAGAGGACCTAGCCCAGGCCAGACCTTGTGCTGCTGTAGAGGACCTAGCCCAGGCCAGACCTTGTGCTGCTGTAGAGGACCTAGCCCAGGCCAGACCTTGTGCTGCTGTAGAGGACCTAGCCCAGGCCAGACCTTGTGCTGCTGTAGAGGACCTAGCCCAGGCCAGACCTTGTGCTGCTGTAGAGGACCTAGCCCAGGCCAGACCTTGTGCTGCTGTAGAGGACCTAGCCCAGGCAAGACCTCGTGCTATTGCAGAGAACCTAACCCAGGCCAGACCTTGTGCTTGCAAAGAACCTAGCCCAGCAAGACTTTGTGCCACAGAGAACCTAGCCAAGGCCAGACCTTGTGCTACAGAGAACCTAGCCAAGGCCAGACCTTGTGCTACAGAGAATCTAGCCAAGGCCTGCTGCTGCCCAAAGATTCCAATGCACATTATTCAAGGGGTTAAATATTTGTAGTCTACCAGTAGATGATGACTACCACAAGGACTCACATTCATGGATTGTGTAGGGTCTAGTGGAAGCCCCGCCCCACTCTAATGGTCTTTAGCTACTATTTGTCAATTGGATAACCCCAAAAACAAAAATATTACCTTCAATATATGGCTCATCTATTAACACTCTCTGGCTATTATACTCACTTTTTTCAGTGAGGAATGAGACAAGATTTCATTAAGGCAATAATTGGTAAGGGGGGTTACCTGACACCATATTTTTTTTATGGCTGAGGAGAAGTCTACCATCCTATCACTCCTTCAATAGGGGCCTGTGGTACATTATTTTATACTACAGTGGGCTCAGTTAACAATTCTGTTGTGCCTCTAGTAAACTCATCATTTACAACTCTATTATACCTCTAGTAAACTCATAGTTAGTAATTTTATTATACCTCTAGTCAACTCGTTAACAATTCTGTTATACCTCTAGTAAACTCATAGTTTACAACTCTGTTATAGACTAGTAGCTAACAACATCTCTGGTAAACTCGGGGGTACTGCCCCAACTCAACTGCTGTGTAATATTACCTCTCAGCTTCAGTTTTTGATACTGTTCTGCTCTTGTCTAGATCAGTTTTGTTTCCGACTACGCAGACTACGATGTTCTCCCCCAGCATCTTCCTCAGCTCCTTGATCCAGTTCTTAGCCTGTGACAAGATACACACCCAGTCAAGACAACTACATCAATAATTGGTCATCTATATTAATAAAAGGTCTCTCTCTCTCTATGTGTGTGTGTGGTTGTGTGTTGTGTGTGTCTCATTTACAGTTTTGAAGCTATGAAGCGCAGGGAGATGTACTAATACACCGGGGACATGGGCAACGTTGCGTTATGTAACATTGAACTCCAGACTAACTGGAAGCGAGCCCCTAAAAAAAAGGTTGCGAACATCTGTCATTTAAGAAATACCTGCACAGCTGCACATGCATTTTTTTATGTTTGCGACAAAAAAACATTACATGGTCACACACGATAGACAAAACTACACTAGCTACACTTTAGCCCCAAGCTAATGCAACCAGTCAGCCAGCGAGGCTACTTCCAGCCTTACTCTTAGAATAATACCACAGTTGCTGAAATGGCGATATTACAGAGGGCAGCATTGTCTTTAACTGGTTCTGACTATAAATAAATTAAACAGGTCCTCTCTTTGTTACGATAATTGTAATATTCAAAGTTCATTCGTCCTTTTTCCTCAGCAGTTATTGGTGCTTATATATTTACTACAGTGATGTCTCACGACTCAACAGAACATTAGTAGGTAGCTCTCTATAACAAGGATGCTTATATATTTACTACAGTGATGTTTCAGACTCAACAGAACATTAGTAGGTAGCTCTCTATAACAAGGGTGCTTATATATTTACTACAGTGATGTCTCAGGCTCAACAGAACATTAGTAGGCAGCTCTCTATAACAAGGGTGCTTATATATTTACTACAGTGATGTCTCAGACTCAACAGAACATTAGTAGGCAGCTCTCTATAACAAGGGTGCTTATATATTTACTACAGTGATGTCTCAGACTCAACAGAACATTAGTAGGCAGCTCTCTATAACAAGGGTGCTTATATATTTACTACAGTGATGTCTTGTCTCAGGCTCAACAGAACATTAGTAGGCAGCTCTCTATAACAAGGGTGCTTATATATTTACTACAGTGATGTCTCAGACTCAACAGAACATTAGTAGGCAGCTCTCTATAATAAGGGTGCTTATATATTTACTACAGTGATGTCTCAGACTCAACAGAACATTAGTAGGCAGCTCTCTATAACAAGGGTGCTTATATATTTACTACAGTGATGTCTCAGACTCAACAGAACATTAGTTAGGCAGCTTGCTATAACAAGGGTGCTTATATATTTACTACAGTGATGTCTCAGACTCAACAGAACATTAGTTAGGCAGCTTGCTATAACAAGGGTGCTTATATATTTACTACAGTGATGTCTTGTCTCAGGCTCAACAGAACATTAGTAGGTATATAGCTCCCTTGCTTATATATTTACTACAGTGATGGCCTGTCTCAGGTTCAACAGAACATTAGTAGGCAGCTCTCTATAACAAGGGTGCTTATTTATTTACTACAGTGATGTCTTGTCTCAGGCTCAACAGAACATTAGTTAGGCAGCTGCTATTGCAAGGACTTGGGAGAGTAACGTCGAGGGATCAATACTTTGGGAGGGGTGGGGACCACGTCCCCCATTCTCATTTTGTGCTCCTCTCCTAGATATTGTATCCTTTCCTCCGGGCAACGCCAGGCTCCTCTGCTCTGCCAGGAACCCATGCCCACTTATGTCACCTGTGCAGCTAGGCACAGGTAACCTAGTAACCAGGCGCAGGGTTCATGGTTATCAAGATACTTTCACATACATTAACACAAGCCATCGTGAGAAGCGACAGATCAGTATGTCAACAACCAATCATATTCCTTAACCTGTTGACGGTCAGCATGCGAATAATTATTGCGTCCCTGTGGTTGGCTGAAGATTGAGCTTATGACCTCACGGCTGCCAGTCTAAGCATTTCT
Source organism: Cladorhizidae sp. MBARI D1340-BT2 (assembly GCA_028752905.1). NCBI lineage: Eukaryota > Metazoa > Porifera > Demospongiae > Poecilosclerida > Cladorhizidae > Cladorhizidae sp. MBARI D1340-BT2. The sequence goes on along the minus strand of JAQNBH010000007.1, from coordinate 19,303,154 downwards.
AAGGCCAAGAAGCACTCTATATCGTTCAACATCTATATCCTTCAACACTAAGTAAATTTGCCATAGAAACAGTTGAGCTATAAGCATGAGCTACAGTTAAGCATAAAAAATTGCTAGCTAGCTAACAAGATCAATATGCTGCTAAGCTTTAGCTACTTACCTTAGCATGGAAGTGGTAGTTTATCAATTGGATGATCTCACAGAACAACAAATCTAAGCCTCGCCAATGCCAATTCCACGTTTCCCCCCTTAAAATAGTATCGTAGGCGACATTGTGCTTATTAGGGTCACACCCATTCTTTGTTTGCAAAATTACTAATTAGTACCCTAGTACCCAGCAGGATGTGGTGACTGACCGAGAGAGTGGTGACAAAACATCTTGCTGTACGAAGCAGAGCCACCATGGAAGGTAGGATGTTCAGTGTCTAGATAGCTAACCTATCAAGCCCAAAGTATTATTTCCCCAGAGTGAAGACTCCCAAGTTACTTGGTCTTTTGTGACAAAGTCATGGTTATAAGCTAGCTACCTATATAGAATGCTGGACACTCTTGGAGTCTGTCCTTCAGCCTACCTAATTATCTCTATCAACCCACCACTATTCATATGGTCATGTCAAGTTTATAATAATAGGTAATAGTACATAATGCCAAGACCACAGAAATTCAGCTACAGCATATTCCAGAGGATATCCGACAGTCAAAGTGTTTCTACACCCCAAAAGCATGTCTATAACCTTTAGCACTAGGTAAGTTTGCCTTAGAAACAGATGAAAAAGAAATTGCTAGCTAGGCAGTGACTAACAGCAACAGATGAATGCTGCTGCTAAGCTTTAGCTGCTTGCTCTCGTGTTGATGTGGCATTTTTTTTGATCAGAGAAAAGCAAATCTAGCGTGTAGGCGACTTAGTGGTGCATATTGGGTCACACCCATTCTTCGGTCAGCAAAATTATAATTAGTGCCCAGATGAGAGTGGTAACCAGCACCATCTTCTTGGGGCATGCTGCTCTTCTAAGAAGCAGAGCTATCACAGAAGGTAAGATGATTTAGGTGTTCAATTTAGGTAGCCAACTAAAAGCTACTATCCACTGCCTGACAATTGCTTCTAGAAGCTCAGATTGAGAGTCCTGAGTTACTTTGTTCTTCATGGTAATTATGACCATGAGCTAGGTAGCTATCTCTAATAGAATGCTAGCAGTATTATCAACTGAGTTCGTTGAGAGCAATAGTAGATACAATGAACAACTGCTATTATGATAATTTTCATCATCTCCAAATGCAGGAGGTATGTTCTGAACAAGGAAACTCAGTTCTTCAGTGAATAAATGCAGTGTTTTACATAAATGCATAACCTGGGAAAGGAACAGATCGAGAGGATTGAATTGGAAGGAGGAGCTAGAAGTGCGTGTGGGGGAGTAGCTTGACAACTGCGATCGATGAAAGGGGAGCTGAAAGCTGTTGAGGAGAGGGAGTTTGTTCTTTGGAATGCCAAAGAATCTCCACTGCCACTGTAGACACAAATATCAAGTGAAGCGTCAGCTACTCATGTATGCCTCCGCAAAAATGCCCTCGTCCAGATAGCCCTAGAAGTCGTTGTCAGTCGTCACTTGTGAACCTGTCCATGTACTCCAGCAAGAAGTCTGGGTCAGATGGTGACTAATTCTATGTCTATTTCATAGTACCTATTTCATAGTAAAAAGGTGTATGAAGAGGGAAAATGTCAGTTGCTTATGAAAAGAAGCTACTACACATACTTGCATTAACGCCAAATAACATTGATTTGTTCAAAGCGGCTGCATTACTGACCGTCAAAGAGTTCAACACAAGGACCCCACACTGTCAGATTAAGGCCGGGCTACGCTACACAAGAAGACAGACATGCGTCTTGACTAGTTTAGAATTTCACATCTTGTGAAAACCAGACCTAGCTTTCCTACTGAGGCAGACCTACCACTGGGGCAGACCTAGCTCTCCTGCCACTGGGGCAGACCTATCTCCTGCCACTGGGACAGACTAGCTCTCCTGCCACTGGGGCAGAACTAGCTCTCCTGCCACTTGGACAGAACTAGCTCTCCTGCCACTGGGGCAGACCTGCAACTGGGGCAGACCTAGCTCTCCTGCCACTGGGGCAGACCTATCTCCTGCCACTGGGACAGACTAGCTCTCCTGCCACTGGGGCAGAATTAGCTCTCCTGCCACTGAACCAGACCTAGCTCTCCTGCCACTGGGACAGAACTAGCTCTCCTGCCACTGAACCAGACCTAGCTCTCCTGCCACTGGGGCAGACCTAGCTCTCCTGCCACTGAACCAGACCTAGCTCTCCTGCCACTGGGGCAGACCTAGCTCTCCTGCCACTGAACCAGACCTAGCTCTCCTACCACTGGGGCAGAACTAGCTCTCCTGCCACTTGGACAGAACTAGCTCTCCTGCCACTTGGACAGACCTAGCTCACCTGCCACTTGGACAGGACTAGCTCTCCTGCCACTTGGACAGAACTAGCTCTCCTGCCACTTGGACAGAACTAGCTCTCCTGCCACTTGGGGCAGACCTAGCTCTCCTGCCACTGGACATCATGGCTCAATAGGACACAGAGAACAAATTCTGATCTCCTGTCTTTACAGAACACAGATGTCCATGGACTGTATCTATTTAGTTTGTGCAGAGTCAACATGAACACAAACCATTTACACCCCATGAGGATGTATGAGGATGTAGCTGTAATTGCCTCTAATCAGAGCAAACTTTTTTTTGTAGCCGATTTAGTGTGCAGGCAAATAACCTTCCATCTTGCTATCCACAAAGACATCCCATGCATTGTTCTTTTGGTCATTACTGTTTATTGTTATGTGTTTTTTTTGCAATGAAACAAGATGGTAGAACATGGATGCTTGACGATCCTTTCGGCCAGACAAACATACGATATTCAGAAGATAGGTGAGAGTTGGTAGAGCAGCACCATCATGTTGTCATTACTCCAGAGTTGCTCGCCTCTATCCCATGTTGTCATTACTCCAGAGTTGCTCGCCTCTATCCTCCATCTCTGCAGAAGACTTTACACTTCCACGCTCGTTTCTTGCTCACATTGTCATCCTATTTGTATTACTTGCTTCCACTGTCACACCAACCCGCCACAGGGACTCTTATTGAATCCAGTCTCATACTAATGAAGAGAACTCTTTTTGAATCCAGGCCAACACTAATGAAGAGAACTCTTATTGAATCCAGGCTCACAGTACTGAAGAGAACTCTTATTGAATCCAGGCTCACACTAATGTAGAGAACTCTTATTGAATCCAGGCTCATACTAATGTAGAGAACTCTTATTGAATCCAGGCCCACACTAATGTAGAGAACTCTTATTGAATCCAGGCCCACACTAATGTAGAGAACTCTTATTGAATCCAGGCTCATACTAATGTAGAGAACTCTTATTGAATCCAGGCTCATACTAATGTAGAGAACTCTTATTGAATCCAGGCCCATACTAATGAAGAGAACTCTTATTGAATCCAGGCCCACACTAATGAAGAGAACTCTTATTGAATCCAGGCTCATACTAATGTAGAGAACTCTTATTGAATCCAGGCTCATACTAATGTAGAGAACTCTTATTGAATCCAGGCTCATACTAATGTAGAGAACTCTTATTGAATCCAGGCTCATACTAATGTAGAGAACTCTTATTGAATCCAGGCCCACACTAATGTAGAGAACTCTTATTGAATCCAGTCACACTAATGTAGAGAACTCTTATTGAATCCAGGCTCATACTAATGTAGAGAACTCTTATTGAATCCAGGCTCATACTAATGAAGAGAACTCTTATTGAATCCAGGCTCATACTAATGTAGAGAACTCTTATTGAATCCAGGCTCATACTAATGAAGAGAACTCTTATTGAATCCAGGCCCATACTAATGTAGAGAACTCTTATTGAATCCAGGCTCATACTAATGTAGAGAACTCTTATTGAATCCAGGCTCATACTAATGTAGAGAACTCTTATTGAATCCAGGCTCACACTAATGTAGAGAACTCTTATTGAATCCAGGCTCATACTAATGTAGAGAACTCTTATTGAATCCAGGCTCATACTAATGTAGAGAACTCTTATTGAATCCAGGCTCATACTAATGTAGAGAACTCTTATTGAATCCAGGCTCACACTAATGTAGAGAACTCTTATTGAATCCAGGCTCATACTAATGTAGAGAACTCTTATTGAATCCAGGCTCACACTAATGTAGAGAACTCTTATTGAATCCAGGCTCACACTAATGTAGAGAACTCTTATTGAATCCAGGCTCATACTAATGTAGAGAACTCTTATTGAATCCAGGCTCATACTAATGTAGAGAACTCTTATTGAATCCAGGCCCACACTAATGTAGAGAACTCTTATTGAATCCAGGCTCATACTAATGTAGAGAACTCTTATTGAATCCAGGCTCATACTAATGTAGAGAACTCTTATTGAATCCAGGCCCACACTAATGTAGAGAACTCTTATTGAATCCAGGCTCACACTAATGTAGAGAACTCTTATTGAATCCAGGCTCATACTAATGTAGAGAACTCTTATTGAATCCAGGCTCATACTAATGAAGAGAACTCTTATTGAATCCAGGCTCATACTAATGTAGAGAACTCTTATTGAATCCAGGCTCATACTAATTAGAGAACTCTTATTGAATCCAGGCTCACACTAATGTAGAGAACTCTTATTGAATCCAGGCTCATACTAATGTAGAGAACTCTTATTGAATCCAGGCTCATACTAATGTAGAGAACTCTTATTGAATCCAGGCTCACACTAATGTAGAGAACTCTTATTGAATCCAGGCTCATACTAATGTAGAGAACTCTTATTGAATCCAGGCTCACACTAATGTAGAGAACTCTTATTGAATCCAGGCTCATACTAATGTAGAGAACTCTTATTGAATCCAGGCTCACACTAATGTAGAGAACTCTTATTGAATCCAGGCTCATACTAATGTAGAGAACTCTTATTGAATCCAGGCTCATACTAATGTAGAGAACTCTTATTGAATCCAGGCTCATACTAATGAAGAGAACTCTTATTGAATCCAGGCCCACACTAATGTAGAGAACTCTTATTGAATCTCTAAGCACATACTAATTAGCTGCATCCCAAGTCGGACTCCTAGCTTTGGGTCATTAGCTGCCCTGCCCCATCCCAAATGTATCTGTAACTAGGAAGACCTCAGTCACTAGACACCTCTGTAAAGGCAATTAATTATCCACCTCTTTGGAGGTCTTTGGCGTCACTTGTTAAAACACACTGCAGCCATTACTTGAAGGCCTTGAGAGAGACAGAGTAAATCCACAAACCTTACACCAGTATCAAATTTTCATTAAAAAATACGTGTTAATGAAATTGAATTATATGTGCTCTTCTGATCTTCCCTTGCCTGCTCTGAGCTCCCACTCTGGAAGTGCAGAGCCACTACTGGCTGCTGCTCTTCCTGTGCCTGGCCTGAATGGACACCCTGCTCTGAGCCTCCACTCTGGAAGTGCAGAGCCACTACTGGCTTCTGCTCTTCCTTGTGTCTGGCCTGAATGGACACCCTGCTCTGAGCCTCCACTCTGGAAGTGCAGAGCCACTACTGGCTGCTGCTCTTGCTTGTGCCCAGCCTGCTCTGAGCCCCCACTCTGGAAGTCCAGAGCCACTATTGGCTGCTTCAGTATACACACCCATCCTCTCTGAACTTCACATTCAAAACTGCAGCGTCAGAAATAGCAAATCCCGAGATGTTTTAAAAAACCAACAAAAGCAAACAAGACCAACATGAAGAGTGCTCTTGTAGGCATTGATGGCAGCACACGTCCCAATAGCTGTCTTGGTCACTTGATCATAGTGATGATCTTGCTGGACTCCCTTGTCCATCCTTTCATCCTCCCATTTGTGTTGCAACGCTACAATGGCATTAGCTGCCACCTTCATGGAGCCTCCACCTGAATAGCCAGAGCTGGAGTCTTTGGCTACTCATTCCAACCATCTGCATAGTGACCTCGCCTGACAGCAGTTGCTATCTCAAATTGGCTAGGAATTTATTTAATAATGGACTAATTAGTTGGCTTATGCACAAATGCTGCTAATTAGCGATAATTTAGTTTAAAATTTCCCTCCTGCACGTTGTTCAATTTGCCAAGGAGGGGGGGGGGGGGGGACTAAACTAATTTTATTGTGGATCCAACTTCCATATATTCTGCACACTTCACTGCATGAACTTGATATAATTATAGCTCACAAGATAGGTCTCTCTGTGGGCTCTCTTTTGAATGTTGCATAGGTAAGTTACCTGCAGCTAAAGTAGGGTCCCTCAAAATCTTGAGTGCCTGAACTTGCAGCAAGTATGACTCCAGATAGGAGAGTGCTGGACACTTGAAATTGGCATCAGATGCAATAGGAAGCCCTTACAAAATGAGTGTTTTCATTACGTGCTCTGAAAATCAATTTTCTTCCAGCACCCACACGCTCGACTACTTCGTCACATTTTAGCGTCTAATGAAACACTCATTTTACCATTAATGTCGAGCGTCTCAAAATACAAACCTGCGAGGAGATTGGCCAAGGGACATCCATCCGAGAAGCCATGAAGCGAGCAACTAATCATTCCAATGTGGCATTTCTGTGAAGACAGCTGGCTCGGAACACAACTGCATTGGCCAGTGTAGCTATCGCTGGTGAGAACTTTCACTGACCAAACTCCACCACGAGGACACGGAGAGATCTGGCAATGATCCCTTGGCGAGAGAGGAAGCTGGCCAGGATGGAAGAGGAAACTTTTGTAGACCACGGATGCCCACACAAACATTAGCTATTGTCAACCCAAAGGGATCTGGTGATCCGATGCTCGCATGCCCGTACCCGCCATGCTAAAATATTGGAGCACAACTTCAAACTGCACACACGGGTTGACAGCTCATGAAAGAACACAAGTGATCTAATCACTGAACACACTGGAAGGTGGGAATCTTGAGCCAACTTGAGCTTGCTTGAATCCACACTTTACATTTAGCACCACACAGAGTAAAGAGAATGGGTATGAAGTCCATGAGGCTATACGATAATGAATGGAGCTGAAAAAACAACCTTTTTTATGCCATAGGTCTGGCACAAATCAGACATCACAAAGGGGAGGGAATCGAAGAATTTGCATTATGCATCCATTCTTCGTACACACATGCCCAATAGACTGCTCTATTTATTTATAAAACTTCACTTACTGTTCAGGGTGAGCAAGCAAACTTAAAGATTTTTTAATGGCTGACGATCCAACTGCCTTTGTGAATGATCTCTTCCTGGCTGTTGCTACTGTTTCTGGAAGTTATTCTTCGGTGAAAGCAGCATAGGCACCTATGTTTGCCAGGAGTGCCTCTGAATTCCTATACTCTTGAGCAAGGAGGTGCTCCTGGATGGATTTCTTGGCTAAGTTTTGTTGTAGACTTGTAGCGACGTAGAGCACTAGTGTGATTCTTATACAAAACTGCAGCTTATTGTATTTATATTCTAATGACATGAACAGTTTGAAAAGTTTATAGTTGCAGCCAAAGATATACTTACTACAAATAAAGTTGGCATTCAATTGGTTCATGTGAACAGATACAGGACAACTAAATGATCTCAACACAGAAATCTTCTCCCCCCTGACCAACTAGAGTGTAGATGCAGGACAACTCAACACAGAAATCTTCTCCCCACTGACCAACTAGAGTGTAGATGCAGGACAACTCAACACAGAAATCTTCTCCCACCTGACCAACTAGAGTGTAGATGCAGGACAACTCAACACAGAAATCTTCTCCCCACTGACCAACTAGAGTGCAGATGCAGGACAACTCAACACAGAAATCTTCTCCCCACTGACCAACTAGAGTGTAGATGCAGGACAACTCAACACAGAAATCTTCTCCCCACTGACCAACTAGAGTGTAGATGCAGGACAACTCAACACAGAAATCTTCTCCCCACTGACCAACTAGAGTGCAGATGCAGGGCAACTCAACACAGAAATCTTCTCCCCACTGACCAACTAGAGTGTAGATGCAGGACAACTCAACACAGAAATCTTCTCCCCACTGACCAACTAGAGTGTAGATGCAGGACAACTCAACACAGAAATCTTCTCCCCACTGACAAACTAGAGTGTAGATGCAGGACAACTCAACACAGAAATCTTCTCCCCACTGACCAACTAGAGTGCAGATGCGGGTCAACTCAACACAGAAATCTTCTCCCCACTGACCAACTAGAGTGCAGATGCAGGACAACTCAACACAGAAATCTTCTCCCCACTGACAAACTAGAGTGTAGATGCAGGACAACTCAACACAGAAATCTTCTCCCCACTGACCAACTAGAGTGCAGATGCAGGACAACTCAACACAGAAATCTTCTCCCCACTGACCAACTAGAGTGCAGATGCAGGACAACTCAACACAGAAATCTTCTCCCCACTGACCAACTAGAGTGTAGATGCAGGACAACTCAACACAGAAATCTTCTCCCCACTGACCAACTAGAGTGTAGATGCAGGGCAACTCAACACAGAAATCTTCTCCCCACTGACCAACTAGAGTGCAGATGCAGGGCAACTCAACACAGAAATCTTCTCCCCACTGACCAACTAGAGTGCAGATGCAGGACAACTCAACACAGAAATCTTCTCCCCACTGACCAACTAGAGTGTAGATGCAGGACAACTCAACACAGAAATCTTCTCCCCACTGACAAACTAGAGTGTAGATGCAGGACAACTCAACACAGAAATCTTCTCCCCACTGACAAACTAGAGTGTAGATGCAGGACAACTCAACACAGAAATCTTCTCCCCACTGACCAACTAGAGTGCAGATGCAGGGCAACTCAACACAGAAATCTTCTCCCCACTGACCAACTAGAGTGTAGATGCAGGACAACTCAACACAGAAATCTTCTCCCCACTGACAAACTAGAGTGTAGATGCAGGACAACTCAACACAGAAATCTTCTCCCCACTGACAAACTAGAGTGTAGATGCAGGACAACTCAACACAGAAATTTTCTCCCCACTGACCAACTAGAGTGCAGATGCAGGGCAACTCAACACAGAAATCTTCTCCCCACTGACCAACTAGAGTGTAGATGCAGGACAACTCAACACAGAAATCTTCTCCCCACTGACCAACTAGAGTGCAGATGCCGGGCAACTCAACACAGAAATCTTCTCCCACCTGGCCAACTAGAGTGCAGATGTGGGACAACTCAACACAGAAATCTTCTCCCCCCTGACCAACTAGAGCGCAACCAACCTCACCAAAACACTGAAACTGAAAGTTGCTGTTATACACCACTCAGACTAATTATGGACATTCTCTGGGAGAGCACACAGCACCCTATATATAATATTCATATAACAATTGAAGACTTTAAAAACACGAAAAAAAGAAGAGGAAAAACCACAACGACCAATATACAACCGATATTTAGATGAACCATATGTATATACAACCCATATTTAGATGGGCCCCTATATATAACCCATCTTTTGATGACCTATATACAACCCATATTGGTCGCAGTAAATGGATATCAAACTAGTAGACCACAATTGTCTAATCATGTTTACTAGACAACATTCCAATTAAAGAAAACAACATTTAAAATAATTCTACTTTTGTTATCTATTTTGTGTTTAACACTCGAGTGCAGTAGTTACAATATGGCGAGCTATATACATTATTAGTCCAACAAGTGTCTTGTGCAAGCTTGGCCAAGTCCAGGCTTCTGCAACTCAAGCATAACGTCCCCTTGAACACTTTGTCTAACTTGTCACTTGTTCTTGTACGCGACGCAAGCCACACTAGATCTTGCTGCTGCTGGTTCGAGTCAGCCCCTGGCAGAGGATCAGAGAGAGGCCACTGTTGCCCACAGAAACTCAAATACCACAAGCCAGCACACACTAGATCTTGCTGCTGCTGGTTCGAGTCAGCCCCTGGCAGAGGATCAGAGAGAGGCCACTGTTGCCCACAGAAACTCAAATAACACAAGCCAGCACACACTAGATCTTGCTGCTGCTGGTTCAAATCAGCCCCTGGCAGAAGATCAGAGAGAGGCCACTGTTGCACACAGAAACTCAAAGACCAAGATGTCGTTCTAAAACATGCCTCTCAGCAAACCAACCAAGTGGTGGCTCGGTCTGCCTCTAATACAGCACCTGAGCTAGCTAAAGGCATCGACAATCCTTGCACACCTTACCACCTTCACATCCAGGCATTTCCCCCCCTTCTTCCCTTAAGGGGGGGGACCACCCCAAGACTGGCTAAAAAGTTTTTGACTTTTGACTGCCCATAACTTTTTTTATAATTGTTTTGTGTAGATAATTTTATGCTCAAATTGTTGCTTGTTCTATGTGCTTTCCAATGATATATAAAATATCTCTAGAGGCATGTTTTGTCAGAAGATGCATGCAGAAACATCCAAGGCAGGGACCCTCCTCCGTTTGGCAGACCCCCACAACTCATTTTTAAAAATCAAAAGCTGTAAATTGGTTTGTGGCTTGTCATAGCTAACAGCTGTGATTAGAGCGAAACCAAATTGCAATAACTAAAGTGGTTGTTGAATGGCAACCTGCCGTATTTGATTAAGACGCTAAAAATCAATCCTTGCACACCTTACCACCTTCACATCCAGGCATTTCCCCCCCTTCTTCCCTTAATCTAGAAAAAGATTAGTCATGGCAAGGCATTTAAAAATTTGGAGTCTTCTGGATGAATGGAGTTAAATTAATTCCTGGGAAGGAACAGAGAGAGTCGATACATATATATATATATATATGTACATATAAATCCATTGTTTATGTTATCAAGCCACGCTGCAAGCATATCCTGGAGCAAACAATGGCCGAAACCATCGTTCAGGCTGCTATGAAGCTGCCAAAGTCAGGGGAGGTCGAGCGATTTTAAGATGGTCCGGCCAGGAAGTGGGTGTGGCTTTTAAACACAGGGGTGTTGTGCACACAATTGCTTACATAATATTTTAGTGCTGCTAAAAGAAGTTATCAAAATCTACCAAATGCTTGTTGTCTACGTTCACCCTTACCTACAACGTCATTGGCAACAGAAAATATATTACCGATTTCCTCGATTCAAACGCGTGCATTCTTTTCATCCCATGAGTAGCTAGCCTAGTTGCACAGTCGGCGTATTGAGATGGGAAGTGGTGCGTATCTAATCAAGGGTATGTTCTAATCAAGTAGTCGGCTAGATCCTTGTAACAATATCATCAGGTTGTTCAGTCTTTCTTGTTGACATAGAGGAACGCAGATACTGTTTCACTCGACACATTGCACTAAATGATGGTTCACCGGTGCTGTTCAAATAGCATGCATGCACCTCCTAATGGACCACACCCATTAATTTATTAAATTAATAATGTACTGGAAGTGGTCCGGACTGGCTGGAATGCCGGAGCCACCCCTGAAAGTGAGGTTTAGCAGAGGGTGTCCGCCATTTTGCAATTCCAGCAAGGCTTCCCATTTGTCTCCTCCCTAGACTTGCAGCAAAATAGGTTACTTGCAGCTGTTGCTTGACCACCATCTATGCACCGACAGAGAGCTGCACTCCACTCTCGCCAGCATGCTCCGTGGTCGCCCACTCCAAAGCAATAGGCAAACTATCTATAGACCTTGTGTGCATACTAATTGGGTCTACATTGTGTGAGTGTTATTTTATGAATCTCATTATAGACAGACATCGGTGGGAGAGCTCCTTTAATTAACACCATCTCGGCTGCTACTGTGGCAGTCACATTCACAACGGTGGCTCACCCCGGCCCACCAACACGGTGGCTCACCCCGGCCACACCAACACGGTGGCTCACCCCAGCCACACCAACATGGTGGCTCACCCCAGCCACACCAACACGGTGGCTCACCCCAGCCACACCAACACGGTGGCTCATTCCAGCCACACCAACACGGTGGCTCACCCCACCCCGGCCACACCAACACGGTGGCTCATCCCAACCACACCAACACGGTGACTCATCCCAGCCACACCAACACGGTGACTCATCCCAGCCACACCAACTCATCCCAGCCACACCAACACGGTGACTCATCCCAGCCACACCAACACGGTGGCTCATCCCAGCCACACCAACACGGTGACTCATCCCAGCCACACCAACACGGTGGCTCATCCCACCCCGGCCACACCAACACGGTGGCTCATCCCAGCCACACCAACACGGTGGCTCACCCCAGCCACACCAACACGGCACACGGCAAGGATATGTTACGATGCAGTACCTTTTGAAAAGAGTCTTCATCCGTAATGTCATAGACCACTATAGCTCCCTGACTGTCGCGATAATAGATGGGACCTAAGGCGTGATACCGCTCCTGGCCAGCTGTGTCCTACAGGCATACACACACACACACAAGCATACATATACGCACACAGGCACACACACACACCAACACACAAAACAGTAACAGGTTGATGATAGATGACATTAACACAGACTTATTACAATGGGTATGAATGATTCATACTTGAGGTGGCATATAATGCCATATATATCATAATAGGCATGTACTGTAACTCCAGTTTCAAACGTGTGGGAGGGGGAGAGAGAGGAACTGTGATCTCCCCCCCCCCCCACACACACATCAGGATCGCCCCAACCCCCTCAGGAACTTGACAATCACAATGCTAATTCATTGAATACCGTGCTCGATCAGAAGTCACGGCTACTAAACACTTCAGCCTCGAGGAGAGGGAGGCTACTGTTAGGGAGCGGCGCTAGAATGAGAGAGGCATTTATTTGTTTGGAAGGTGAGTGCAGGCGCACTGCATGGCCAAGTATGAGTCAGCAACAATGACCCAGCAACAATTGATTCTGGGCCCCACATGAGGCTAAGCAAACTTTGACTCAGCAAAAAGCTTATGTCAGGTACCAGCAGTCCTCTTCTAGAGCTGCTTCACTTTGTCCTAGTTCACCATACGTCTTCACTTGAGGTATCCAAATCAGCAAAGGGATAGAGTCACAATCAGCTGCTGGTGGTTGTAGGAGGTCAGCTGTCTTCCCATATGCATAGTCTAGTGGCAGCAGCTACTCCATGGCTGTGGCTTCCTGTATGCATGGCCTAGTGGTAGCAGCTGCTCCATGGCTGTAGCTTCCTGTATGCATGGTCTAGTATAGCAGCTGCTCCATGGCTGTAGCTTCCTGTATGCATTGTCTAGTAGTAGCAGCTACTCCATGGCTGTAGCTTCCTGTATGCATGGCCTAGTGGTAGCAGCTGCTCCATGGCTGTGGCTTCCTGTATGCATGATCTAGTAGTAGCAGCTACTCCATGGCTGTAGCTTCCTGTATGCATCGTCTAGTGGTAGCAGCTGCTCCATGGCTGTAGCTTCCTGTATGCATGGCCTAGTGGCAGCAGCTGCTCCATGGCTGTGGCTTCCTGTATGCATAGTCTAGTGGCAGCAGCTGCACCATGGCTGTGGCTTCCTGTATGCATGGTCTAGTTGTAGCAGCTGCTCCATGGCTGTAGCTTCCTGTATGCATGGTCTAGTATAGCAGCTGCTCCATGGCTGTAGCTTCCTGTATGCATGGTCTAGTGGTAGCAGCTGCTCCATGGCTGTAGCTTCCTGTATGCATGGTCTAGTAGTAGCAGCTGCTCCATGGCTGTAGCTTCCTGTATGCATGGTCTAGTAGTAGCAGCTGCTCCATGGCTGTAGCTTCCTGTATGCATGGTCTAGTAGTAGCAGCTGCTCCATGGCTGTAGCTTCCTGTATGCATGGTCTAGTGGTAGCAGCTGCTCCATGGCTGTAGCTTCCTGTATGCATGGTCTAGTAGTAGCAGCTGCTCCATGGCTGTAGCTTCCTGTATGCATGGTCTAGTTGTAGCAGCTGCTCCATGGCTGTAGCTTCCTGTATGCATGGTCTAGTGGTAGCAGCTGCTCCATGGCTGTAGCTTCCTGTATGCATGGTCTAGTAGTAGCAGCTGCTCCATGGCTGTAGCTTCCTGTATGCATGGTCTAGTTGTAGCAGCTGCTCCATGGCTGTAGCTTCCTGTATGCATGGTCTAGTATAGCAGCTGCTCCATGGCTGTAGCTTCCTGTATGCATGGTCTAGTATAGCAGCTGCTCCATGGCTGTGGCTTCCTGTATGCATGGTCTAGTGGTAGCAGCTGCTCCATGGCTGTAGCTTCCTGTATGCATGGTCTAGTAGTAGCAGCTGCTCCATGGCTGTAGCTTCCTGTATGCATGGTCTAGTGGTAGCAGCTGCTCCATGGCTGTAGCTTCCTGTATGCATGGTCTAGTCAGGGCTTGGCAGTAAGAAAAAATGGCTGAGGTTAGGTTAGGGTTATTATCAAGGGCCAGGGCCAGGGCAAAGCATTAAAAAATAGTTGATGTATAACATTTAGAGCTGCTCAAGAACAACAACAAATGTTCTTTATCAACAAGCAACACACCAGTAGATGACCCTTTACCATTTAAGTGACCTTCAGCATGACGAAATCCAAAGCAAATAGGCACATGTAGTAAAGGTCTGCTTAAAATTAGCCAACGCACTTTGGTTCTTTTCAGGGAGAAAGTCCAAAGTAGTTTTGTAAAAATGTTGCCCCCCCCCCAAAGAAAACTATAGGTACAGGCAGTCCTCAAGTTACGACAGGGTTACGTTTCTAAGATAAGGTATAAGTCAAAATTTGTATGTAAGTCGAGCCCCCCCCCCATGCTTACAGTAACGTAGCGTCACTGCTCAGTGATTGGCTGTAGTGTATAGTGGACTGTCCTTTCTCCCCTGGTAAGAATCCAAACACAGAAGACCAAAAGCAATGTAGCACTCCATCTGAAGGCTCAAGTTGCACTGCAGGAGTAGGGACGGGTCGACATACACTGCGCGACTCCTGTTTTCTATCGAACCATGCACCTTGGGCAACTAAAGTTTTTGTACACGCAGTCGTGTCATAACTTCCAGACTTTGTATGTAACTCGGACGTGATTTTACTGATATTATGTGTCGTAATTGAAAATGGCGTAACTTGGAACGTCGTAGCTCGAGGACTTCCTATAGCATGATTTTAAATGGTAAAAGGTCATTCATCTAACTTGTATCCGCATGAGTAGTGTCTCATTTCCTTTCTACTCTGCCAGCACAATCAAATATGGCTTTTGTTTGTTCTTGTCTTCAAGGTTGTTGTTGTTTCTGTATATTATAGTTGAGTGGTGAAGGATGGACTTTTGCTTGCCGTCTCTAATTTGCCACATATCAGCATAAGCCGTATCTGGTTGCCATTGTTGAGTGTGCCCATGTAGACCACACATAAGCCGTATCTGGTTGCCATTGTTGAGTGTGCCCATGTAGACCACATTGTCCACTACACACACCAACACATGCCATATCTTGTTACTATTGTTGAGTGCACCCTACACGGGTGTAGGGTCAGCTTCACCCTCCTTCAAGGACTTGGCACAGGAGAACTCTACCCACCTAACAGAGCATGCATCATTCATTCAATACGTGTGTTAATCTGTTGGCAAACTTACCCGCCAGATGATCCTTACCGACAACATGGAAGTGCATTTGAACTCTTCCCGTACTAAAGTTCTATGAGTGGACCTATTGCATGCAGTTATGTGAGAGGGTTCTAATCTTCCCTTACAAAAGTTCCATGATTGGACCTATTGCATGCCAGTTATGTGGGAGGGTTCTAAATCTTCCCGTACTAAAGTTCTATGAGTGGACCTATTGCATGCCAGTTATGTGAGATGGTTCTAACTGTTGACTGCCTTAGCAAAGGATCAAAGGCTCACTGGGAGTCTAGCTAAGAGCAGCTCAATGCGAGGAGGGTCAGCTGCCATATATATTTTAAAAAGTGGGTCAAACTAAATATAGGTCGAGTGTTGTGTATAGCTGCACAACCTGCAGTCTAGTCCAACCTCACCAGTCCTAAAACTGATGAACAGTTCATGTGCCCTCCCCTCCAGTCATATATATAAACCACTCCCTTTGGTCATGTGACATCAATAACTATTCCTAGTGGTCACGTCATATTAATAACCCCTCTTATTCATTTAAAAACCGATGCCTGGTCAAGTGATGTCACTCAGACAAGTAAGATAATAACAACTTTCGGTCATGTGATATCAGTAACCACTCTCAAGTCATGTGAAATATCAATAACAAGAAATGATCAGTAGGAATTCCATTTTCCCTGATGAAGACCGAAGTATTTCGGTTGAAACGTTGGCACTAAAACCAACAACAACAGAACCCACAACTAGATTAAAGCTAGTAGCTGACATCAACATACACATATAAAATTGAAGGTTAGATAACAACCCTGAAAGATGAGAGAAGTTGTATTCATTACCCACAAGCAGCCATGTTGCAATGGCTTGCAGCACTCACCCATATGGAGAGCTGTATCCGCCTGTCTCCTACGTTGAGGTTCTTCTGCACGAAGGAAGCCTGCACACACACGCACACACACACACATTAAGAGAATGAGGTGAGAGAATGAGGCCATTTTTGTAGTAACAACACATTGTCATGCACACTACCAATGCCAACGAGGAACACTAGTACGGTTAGGTCATATCTGTCCAGTGCTACCTTGCACCACCTCAGCATTCAGCTAGGGGCATCCCAGGACTGGCTAGGGACGTCCCGAGTTAGTGTCTCTGCCACCCAATGCTACTTTCAGAGGGGGAGGGAGGGGGGAAGGAGGAAGGATTCGTCCCTCTTGGATCTAGTTTAATAAGCTAACCCCCCCCCCCCATCACACCTCCCCCACTTAGAAATGACTTGTGTGTGGTTGATAAATTTCAAACACATCTCTTATATTTCCACAAATCCCGATTTGAAACCCCCTCACACGAAATCGCAAAAGAAACAGGGTCCAGGGCTATGGTTAGATTTGCTATAACTTCCCAGACCACCTACCACCCCAGACCCGCGGGTGCCTGCGATGGAGGGTGGTGACGGTGGTTTACACCACATCAAACAAAACAAGGCTCGATGAAAATCTCACATCTCACATTTACTACACTTGGAGAACAGCAGTGGGGACTGGCAACACAGGAATGACAAGAGCCCGAGCCTTATTATGCAAGGTCCGTGTCTTGGTGACTACAATGCAAACATGAACACCTGCATGCATGTCTATCACCCCATGTATGCTGATATGAACCTGCCGGATTGTTAATTGAGCCAGTGGTGGCAGACTGAACACGAGTACAACAAGCTGCGAGGCTGTGTCAGCACTTACAACAGGGGCACACATTGCATTAGGCAGGGAGGATGGGTCCTCAATGCTCACCAGAGTAGCCTTGACCAGGAAAAGCTGCCATCAAGGCTACTCAGTTCCTAAGGCTAGAGCATTGACCAGGAAAAGCTGCCATCAAGGCTACTCAGTTCCTAAGCCACAAACAGCTGTTGGTGTGTTGGTGGTCATCCTGCCAGCTATGTGAAGCCATATTATGGTCAGCTATAGCTTTCACTCAGGAAGCTAGTAACCCACTAGCTATCCTACCTAGCCACCCATTCCAGGCATGGGGTTATTATTCAGCCAGCTGTGTAGCTAGCTACTTTAGATTTTTCCCCGTTGAAATAATTTGCTCTAGAGATGGACATCATTCAAGATAAGCAAAGCAAAGCATGGCAAACACTTCTAGCATATACAGCTACAGGTACGTGTATAAATAAATAATTAGACAAGCTAGCCATGGATCTGGAGTGTAAATACTTCACCAAAATGCTTAATTACTGCACGTCACAAATGCATGAACTCAGCCGGCCAGAGTCTTGATGCATGTAGCATTACAACAGCATGGGATTATGATCAGCAACCTCTAGTATGCTTCCTGAGCATGTGCCAGGCAGGGAAGGTGTGCAGTGTTTATTCACTGCACTCACTTACTGTGCATGCACGTAGTCATTAACTATCGTTTTCCAAGAATTACGGCAACATTCATTTTCCAAGAGAGCAGAATCAGTTATTTTGTATGATGACACAGTTCAGCATGTATTGCCAGCAATAAAGCTATAAAGACAAACAGGAACTGACTTAAATGTGTGGTATACATGGTCGATCTTGATCAACCATTATATGAAGCATATTAAGTCAAGCAGAGAACAAACAATTTATTGCACTCATCATATGGAGAGTTGTTTCGCCCACGTGCTCATGAAATAACTCGCTCTGACTTGTCATTGTACGGGCTACCTAGCTGCATGCACTATTCGAGGGCAAGTTCTACTTGAGGGTGTGTTCTATTACTTTCAACACGACTACAGGCATGCACACAATAGTTGCACGGGATCACTGGGTCTCAAAAAAGGTGGCAATCATTGCAGTGTTCATGTTCTAGCCATCCTCCTCTATGTTTCGTCTTCTTCATAGTCAGCTTGTGAAGGGATCGTCACCATCAGTCTCTCCCACCTTATCTGTGGAGTTTGTCCGTCTTGCTGGTGATGTTTCCTGCAGAACTTTCGGCTACTTGCCAAGGCTTTGAACAGTGACTGCTGTCATCATGTGACCATCTGTTTAGATTGAAACTCTGCCACATATGAAGGATTGAATTACCGCTCCAGTGATGTCAGATTGCCAAGCTTCCTCCACCCACTCCAGACAGCATTTTCTCGGGAGCTTTCATAATTCATTTGGTGCACGGTCAAATCTAGGGTCCATTCTAATTTCTTTCAAGATAGTAAATGGAGTGTTGTTTAGTTGAGGGTGTGTTCTATTCAATGAAATACGGTATATATGTATGCAAATATACATTATGTACAACATATATATATATATGTATATATATATATATATACGATGTAGACTGAATGAAATGGCCTGCAATAGCTTAGCAGCCTCGAACAAGCAGGATCCATGCACAGTCCATCTCTTATAGGTATGGTCATCCAGTGGGAGTCAGCTAGGGGTGTGGGAGACTGCTGCAAGGCAGGAGTGTTGTGCGTGGACATCCCATCTACAAATTTGTCTGGTCACAAGCGACGAGAGAAACATCGACCAGGAGAAGATATAGGCAGGATTTACACTTAACAATAAAGTTGAACCAACAGTGAAAGTGGCATGAAATACAGATACATGCTCACAAGCTTTTATGGCGCATATAACATCTACACACCATGTATGTTGGACAAGGCCTTTGCCTCTTTATCTAGATTACCATCTTATATGAACATCCCAAAGGCATTTCCTTGGCAATTCACTGCCATCACCATTTAGCCATAGCAATGTATGGCTAATCTTAAGAAATTAATGGTTCTGCCTACTTCATGATAGGTTGTTAATGACTGCCTACTCCACTATTATCACAGGCAAATAATTACTGGCCTTGCCTATTACAACTTCAGAAGTCAGTTGAAGGTGAATCACTTGTGTATGTATATGTATGTGTGTGTATATAGCAAATGGCAGTTGGTTAAAAAAGCGGACAGTCGAACACTAATGAGTCATTTAGAAGCTCACGAAGTAGTTATAACGATTGTGTGTATGTGGAGCATGGACGATTGAGTTCAGGAGTTGGTTTCAACAAGATTATTCTTGTTGGGGTGGGTATGTTTGGTGTGCCCAAAACTATATTCTTGTTCCACCTACCATGCTATTAATAATCTCCTGTATCACCTGCCTGGACTGGTCCTCACTCCTCTGTTCGAAGCAGGCCAGTTTGTAGAACAGATCACATATTACTCTGGGCCAAGTGTAACATTACTTGCAAGGCAACCCGGCTGTAATAGTGGAAGCTGGCTGAGCATGTCCGCTGCAGCAAAGTCTTGGAAAGTCTTACAGAATAGGATTGGGAGGGGAGAAGGCTTCTTGGGAAAGCTTCGGGGAGAGGAACATGCAGTTAGCTCAAAACTTTTATCTTAGCATCACGGAATCCCCAGGTTACTTGGGACTATCCCAATATGACCAAGATTCCTTCCTAGGATCAATGTTGCACAGCCAGTCACCCTCACTAGGGACATCCCAGGATGTGTGTGGAGAATCTGAATTAGCTACATATCTCTCACACCTCACCGTAGTCCTGGACATGTCATGCAGCTTCTTCCTTCTCAGTCCAATTTTTCTCATGTTAGTGGACTTAGCTTGGAAACTAGCACTCTGCTGCAAGCATTCAGTCGTCTAACGACTACCACCAATTGTACAGTCAGAGGTGAAGCTGCTTCATTGCGTGTCGCAAGTGTCTCTACAAAGCCTTACCCAACCCAAACTGCACTGCACCATATTTGCGAACCTAAGCTTTAAAATAGGCCGACTATAGCACAGCCCGGAGCCTAGTTAGCAGACCACCCAGTACAACTAAATGTTTAAATGTTTCTGCTGACCAAGCAGCATTTTGATGGGTGTAGTCGACACAAACACACTTAGTGATAAGATGAAATTATGATGTGTTAGCATGGTCAACAGCGTGGGAGCAAACTACGAACACTTGTAAATACTTGACGAGACCTTTCGCAGCTGGAAAGAAGGGGGGGAAAGCACATTTATAATTTACACATTTATAATTTACATAGGCAAGTTAGCCACCATTGGAAATCGTAAAACAGCATGACGTTCCAGAGTATGCACATGTACATGTATGATGTACGCACAACATGGCATGCTGCACTGTTGAGAAAGTTCATCTTGCCCTCAACTCATTTGTACGCTGTGATACCTGGGACAATCCCAGGGTCACCTACCTAGGAATCTCCAGAGATCAACGATCTTGCCCTACTGGGTAAGGTTCGGCTTAGCTGGGCAACAACTTTGAACCATGGACATCCATAGATGGCCCCAGTATTGTCCACTTAGAACGGGTGTGTTCTCCAAGTGGAGTTGGGTGCATAAACACATGTCTCTCTGTGTCTTCCTTGCTAAGTCTGCTGAATGATAGGATGACATAGAATTGTTGGAATTACAGCAGATTTGTCTTTTCAAGCCAACACTGTCCATGTATTTATGAAAAGTCACATTGGCAGGTTTTGTGAAAAGGAAATTCAAGTATTCCTCCCACACAAAAGCAGATAAAACTCATGTCAAGTGCATGTATGTGCACACTAAAGATCGATACTCACTTCCTTCTAGTGAACAAAAATACACTGTGGCTAGAACGGTTCCTTAGAAATGAGACCACTGGCAGAGCTGGGTATATATATACGCACACTATCTTGTTACACAATGCATCTCATTTCACCATGACAATACCACAACAAGGACTACCATTATTAGAGGGAAATTTTCATCACTCCTGGATCAAATGATGGGTCCTTCCCCTCCCCGGGACACACGAGGATGTCTCTGGCACTAGTTCTAGAATATCCCACTAAACACACCTGACCATAGCCTAGCCCAACACCCGGGACCAAGACTATCTCCAACCCTAGAAACACCATTAGCCCAGATTCCAGATCCATGCTGTAGGGACATCCTGCGACAGTCCCCCTAGTGTCCCATGATGCCCTAAGAAAAGTTACTGCACATGCAAGAGGGTATGCACTACAAAGAGGTTAAATAAACTCTCCTGGTGACAGAAGCTCCTTTGATCGATAGGATCCAGTATGACAGGCTCATCATCCAGGTTTGGGCACTGCCAGGCACCAAAAACTCATTTAATTACAAGGACCATGCAGGCTGTTCCAGTGTTCGCGGACAGTCCCAGGAGAGCTAAGGCATGACGAGGACCACGCAGGAGGCTCCAGTGGTGCCATGGACAGTCCCAGGAGAGCCAGGGAATGATAAGGTCCAGCCAAGAGGTTCCAGTAGTGCCATGGACAGACCCAAGAGAGGTAGGGAATGACAACGTCCAGGCAGAAGGTTCCAGTGGTGCCATGGACAGTCCCAGGAGAGCTAAGGAAAGGTCCAGAAGGTTCCAGTGTTGCCATGGACAGTCACAAGAGAGCTAGGGAATGACAAGGTCCAGGCAGGAGGTTCCATTGGTAACATGGACAGTCCAAAGAGAGCTAGGGAATGACAAGGTCAGGCAGGAGGTTCAGTGCCATAGACAGTCCCAAGAGAGCTAGGGAATGAAGGTCAGGCAGGAGGTTCAGTGCCATAGACAGTCCCAAGAGAGCTAGGGAATGACAAGGTCAGGCAGGAGGTTCAGTGCCATAGACAGTCCCAAGAGAGCTAGGGAATGACAAGGTCAGGCAGGAGGTTCAGTGCCATAGACAGTCCCAAGAGAGCTAGGGAATGACAAGGTCAGGCAGGAGGTTCCAGTGTTGCCATGGACAGTCCCAGAGGGAATGACATAGTCCAGACAGAAGGATCCAGTGATGCCATGGATAGTCCAAGGAGAGCTATAATGTCCAAACTTCATAGTTAATTCCCTCCCAATCCGAGCCCTAGCCAGACACCTAGTCAGTATTAATCTTTGGACATGCATAGATGGCTCCGGGATTGTCCTCAGCAACACTAGACAGGATCAGGTGCTCTCCAGACCTAGCCATCAAGTATCAACAAGCAGTAGCTACAGGACATGTACCCTAGCCATCAGGAGATCCACAAGCATCAGCTACAGGACATGTACATCAGGTGGTCCCTAGCCATCAGGAGATCCACAAGCAGACGCTACAGGACATGTACATCAGGTGGTCCCTAGCCATCAGGAGATCCACAAGCAGAAGCTACAGGACATGTACATCAGGTGGTCCCTAGCCATCAGGAGATCCACAAGCATAAGCTACAGGACATGGACATCAGATGCTCTTTAGCCATCAAGAGATCCACACGCTGAACTCCAGCACAAAATCATACCACCCTACACAGAACTTCAATTACAATGGAAGGTCAAGTGTGTATGTAAAGCAGCTCTTAAACCGCAAACAAATTTACACAACCACATTTGGATGTGTCATTATTGGAAATTTCGACTGAGCATCCATTTTTGCCACACTATTGTAAGGTACGTAAGCTCTGAACAGGATGTGATCAAATATAATAGAACACCTCATCTTCTTCCAACTGTAATATTTTCTCAGTTACATGACTGCTTATGGTGTCAATTCCCTTTCTCTTGAATCAGTATCACTATACGTGGCCAGTCAGCAGGCATGAGTCACCTTGTGTCATGGTAGTGGAGATGACACACACTCACACTATTTGCATGCTTGTAATCATTTGCAATGAAGTTAGCAAGGAAGGCGAAGATTTGCTGCTACGACGAGTGTGAGGAAAAGTATACAGTTTCGAGATCTAAGGAGCTGGTCCACACGACTAAAAAGCATGTCCACATTGCATACTCAATGTGCATTGGACCACAAAAAATGTGCACAGTTGCATCCACACTGAATTCAAATTCAGAAATTGCATCCCAATGCGCATCAGATCCAATGCACCTTCAGAGGTGCTTAGAATCAATTCAAAGTGGTTCAGAGCAATAAACATAGGCATCAAAACTGGAAACTGAATGCAAGGCATTGTGTGGCGAGCTCAAGCACCTTGCCAAGCCATTTGTTTCCTGCCTTGATATTTGTATATGATAAGTGGACATGTATGCTCTCTACAGATGCCCAACCAAGTGTGGTTGCACAACAGATGTCCTGCAAGACAAGAGGCTTGGTGAGTTGTGACACCACGTGATATAGCTGAAATGATGAGCAAAGAAGGGAGCTAGTCTCGGGAGCTGAAGTAGGAGCTAGAGATGGCATCTGAAAAGCAGATTCTGACCCATTTCACTTTGAAAAGTACTTTTCGAGGCCACCATACCATTCTGACCCATTTCACTTTGAAAAGTACTTTTCAAGGCCACCATACCATCGATTTAGACACCCTCCATTGGCAAAAGGCTCTGCTTGAGGAAGGATTGTTAAGACTTCCTGGAAGAAGCTTCCCTTGAGGATAGAAGAGAACTAAGAGCGAGGTCATCAAGCAATGCTTGCTGGCTGACTGAATTGTCGGGCTATTGAAGAGAAGACCATGCAGTAACTGACAATAACTTCAGACACTTTGTTTTAGATATTTTGCACATTTGAAACATCTGTGTTCAATATTTTCTAGCTCATTAGCATACTACCTATTCTCTATCGACTATATATATAGTGGGTTATCTCTCCTCTATATAACAACTACGCACTATATATATATATAGTCAGTTATCTCTCCTCTATATACCAACTATGCAGCCGGTTCCCTTTTGCACATACTGTCTGAGAGAGCAGCACCCACGAGTGGCAGCACACACAACGAGTGATTTGTTTCCTTGCCAAGCTTGACATAGTTTCTATAAATGGTTGATCCACCTCCATGCAGAGCTATCTCTAGGAAATATGAGCTATGCCATAATAAAACTCAACATCCTTGCCCCGATAGCTACTACGTAGCCGTTGACTCCTGTGCAGCTCATTCCCTTAGATCTATCCCCCCCCCTGTTCTGCAGCACAAGTCTCCTTCAGGTTTACATACCCCATCCATGAGGAGAAAAACAAAAACAAAAAATTGTTTTCTAAATATACATACCTTATTTCCTTGAATAGGCATACATGCGGTCTATTTATTTCAAACATGTAGAAGTTGTGCGTACTGTACGATGGTGCGGGGAGATCGAGGGCATACTCTATCTCACTGAGCACCAGCATAGTGACAAGGGCTTGTCCTCAAATAAAGGCAGGGTACAAAGTCCACAATCCCGGGGCTATTTCACCCAAGACTGAAGCAGTCCATTTGAAGGCATGAATGATCAAGGCGCTATGGTACCACAAAATCTGGATGTTTATAGCGCCCCGCTTCTAACCCCAACTTGCAAGAAAACCAGCTCTAACTGCGAATAGGCGCCTATTAAACACTATTATTAAATAATGCACACCATCAATTATTCTACGACAATTTCTTCAGGCGCAACAAGCAAAGAAAGGAGCTAGTCTCAGGAGCTGGAGTAGGAGCTAGAGATGATGAGCAAAGAAGGGAACTAGTCTCGGGAGCTGAAGTAGGAGCTAGAGATGATGAGCAAAGAAGGGAGCTAGTCTCGGGAGCTGAAGTAGGAGCTAGAGATGGCATCTGAAAAGCAGATTCTGACCCATTTCACTTTGAAAAGTACTTTTCAAGGCCACCATACCATCGATTTAGACACCCTCCATTGGCAAAAGGCTCTGCTTGAGGAAGGATGAAATACAATTCTTGGAGCAGACACGCAGTAATCCTCAAAGTCTTGCTTTTTTTAACGACAGTACGACCAGCGCTTCTTAGCGGACCACATATATGCCAAACAAAGATAGTTCAAAATGACAGAGAGACCAACATTTAATCGCTTACTGTGTGCTAAAGATTAGCATCCAGATTTTACAGTGTGTTGCTATTGAAATGCTAGTGTGGATACAATCATTGATTCAAATTCAGGTTGTTGGAACAAAAACCAGGAATAGATGCTGATTCGATGCACTCCCATTTTGGTTGTGTAGACGGACCTTAATCGTGAGGAATGACAAGTCCAGATGCCATTGGCTGAATGAAATAAAATAATGCCCACCACACACCATACAACAACTGCCACCCTTCATGTAGTTCCACCACTTAAGAACTCAACGGTCACTTTTATAACTAAGGTATTAATTTCAGTGCTGATTTCAGATACCCAAAAACTTCCACTTGCCAGAATTATTATTATCATATAGTACATAGACAGAAAATGCATAGACAGAAAATGCATTTACTAAGAACTCACTTGTAGTGTTTGAACATGCTTGTCGTTGAACTTATTCTCAACGTATCTGAGGACAATGGAGGTTTTTCCCACTGCCCCTTCGCCTAGAAGTACTACCTTTGCCTTTACTGTAGTACGCTGACGTCCAGCCATAGTTAATACGCCTCCGTATAGCCCAGCACTTCTCTCCGAGTGTACAGCACAACTCTTTCCCACTCCTTGCTCCTTTCTGCTTTTTCAACTTGGTTCTCACGTCATGTGACATAAGCGTTGAGGTCTACGTCTTCGAATGCATGAGGTGTGGTTTGGAGAAAGGGGCGGTGATAGCATTTGGTAGGCGCATGCTCAGTATCCTTTTTGTCAGACAAAAACATATCGTGAATTCGTATACGCATGGTTGGGATCTTGATGCTTGTCCAAGAGCTCCCCTAGCTGACTGGATTGCTGAGCGTACGAGAGAGAATGCCAGACGCAGGCGTAGTCAGCGTAGTGTGCCGTTGTAAAGGTGATTCAATTTTGCGGCAAGGAGAGAGGACAACCTTTTGTAGAATGTGCTGGCTTCGTTAGCAAGACCTCTCGCAAGCAGAGGCGACTGGTAGGGTAGGGACAGAGGTGGAGGTTGAATGAGACATCTGAAGGAGAAGAAGAAACAGTCACCATCATGAACAGGTTCAAGGCAGGAAGCCCAAGATTGGAAAAACAGGAGCAATAAACGTTTGGGGTTGCACACAAGGAAAGCAATGACCTAATAGGTGAGCCATACCTATGGAAACCCAGGAATACAACTGCAATGGCTAGGAGGCAAGAAGCAATGCCAAGGGTGGTCAAAAAATATCCTCACAGAAAGACCCGACCATGGAGATGAGGAAAATGGCCAGGCTCAGCAGGACCCGGCTGCTCTGGGAAGCAAGTTGTACAAATGTGGTTGGAGTGAGTAAGGAGGCTATAGTGGTGGGTGGCTATGAGAGTGGAGTTTATTAACTGTAGCTGTGGATTTGAAGTTAGCGCTGAGGAAAATGAAATTGGGTATTCTAGGGTTTGGCAGAGATGTTCCTGCAGAAAGAGGAGGAGGCTTATGCAGTTGTGTATGAATGGTATGGTCGAAATAGGGAAGTTTGTAGGTGGATGAGCAGTGGTGTAGGAATATTGGTGGATAAGAGGGTTAAGTTGGGGATGCTAGGTGGATTAAGGGATGGTGGAATGGGAGAGAGAAGGAAGTAGTGGTAGGTGTTGTTTATGTCAATCCAGAGGGGGTGAGTAGTGTACAAGAGATAGAAATGCTTTTTGAAGTATTCCAAACAGATGTAGTGATATTTGAAGGGAAAGGATATGAAGTGATTTGTGATGGACAACTTTAATGCAAGAGTAGGTAAGTTTGGGGGAGGAAGCACACCCTAACAGCAATGGTAGAAGCCTCCTGAACTCAGTGTTGCTTGGAGGATTGGTTATAGAGAATGAAATGAACTGTGAGTGGAGGTGGACCTGGGAAGTAGCTGAGAAGAAATCGGTATTCGAGAAGTTTGATTTAGTGATTGAAGACTCTGAAGAAGAGTGGTATTGGTCAGATGTAACCTACTGAGGTGGTGTGAAGTGAGATTGGGAGTATGGAAGAGAGAATACCGTATATAGGCGTATTCACTCGAATATAAGTCGCGACTTGTATTTATTTCAGCCAAATCAAGTTGCGATCTTCAAGCATTGCGCAGTGCTAAGCCAGTCTTGCGCTATTGTGCTGACGCAATTTTTTTGTACGTCATTGTGGTTGTGATTGTGTGATTGTTTCATTTCAAACATTGAGCTAGCTAGTAGTTGGCTGACAAGAGTTCCTAATCGCTATTGTAATCTACAATGAGTTCGTTATGTTCGATCTGTTCTTCATCCTCTTCGTCCAAGGAAGCAAATGGATCTTCTCCACCGCTGTCACTTCCTTCCAACAGCTGGCGAGTAGCTTGTGTAATAGCTGGGATAGCTAAAGCTGCTACTTTATCGACTTTGAGGCAGTGAATTTCTCCATCTTCAGACCCGTCCACCTTCACAGTGATGCCACAAGCACGGAATGATTTCTTATCAACTCGGCGGACACGCTATCTTAGCTGATGATAAACGACTGTGCGTGTGCAAGAGCGGTGGTGTAATTAACTTGGTATACTTATATTCAGTGTGCGACTTATATTCGAGTGAATACGGTATATACAAATAGCAAGATTGAAGTGGAGAGTTGGCAAGCAAAGACTGGACAGAGAACCAACAGGTGGAAGAGGAGGCATAGTGGGATGGGAAGATGAGTTGAGGGGGGTTGATCAAGAGCAGGGGGTCCGATGTAATAAATATCATCTGGAAGGCATGGCTTTGGAAGAAGAAGATAGGGGAGAACTCGAAAGAATGGTGGTCAAATGAAGTAGGGGAAGCAATACGTAACAGGAAAGGGTTTGTGGGAAATTGCAGAAAGCAAGAATGAGGAGTCCGATGTTAAAGCGATAAAAGCTCTGGGATGAAGCTGAGGAAGAAATTGAAGTTACGGAAAGAGAAGCAACTGCTGTGAGAAAAGATGGCGAAGAGAATAAGAGAACATGGTGGAACTTTCTGTAAGCCGTTTTGGGCAGACCTGAAGGCCAACTCTGGTGGACTGATAGAGGGAGAAGATGAGATTTTGGAGGAACTGGCGAGACACTGGGAGGAGCTTGGCAGAGAGAGAGGAGTGTCTACAATACCTGGTTTGGGTGAAGGAGATCAGGGTGGCAATGAGATGGGTATGTGTGATCAAGTAAGATGGGGAGAAATGGTGGATATTTTGAGGAGTCTGAAGAGGGGAAAAGCTTCAGGACCAGATGGAGGGCTGATGATATATGGAGGATGGTAGAAATATTAGTCGATTTGCTGAACATGGTACTGAGGAGTATTGTCTGGAGGATTGGATGAGGAGTTTGTTGGTACTGCTCGACAAGGATGGTGATGCAAAAGTGATTGGAAATTTAGATATCATTGGAGAGTCGTGTAGCAAAAGGACTTTACTAGGTTGACGGCAGAGAGGTTAGGGAAGTTTTGTGAGGAGTTTTCACAGAGGCAAAGGAAGATTTCGGAAGGAAGAGGAGATTTTCAGACTAGTGGTATATGTGAGATTTGGGAAAGGGAAAAGAGATGGTCTTATCTCGCCTTCTAGACATCAGTAAAGCTTACGGCAGTGTGTGGAGGGATGTCTTGTGGTATACCATGAGGCAGTAGAGTGTAGAGGAGAAGTTTGTATGCATGTGTGAAGGCCTCTACATTGGGGTGGAAGCTAGGACAGTGTCGGACATAGGTAAGTCGAGAAGTGGTTTGGGATAGAGAAGGGACTTAGGCAGGGGTATCCTTTTGTCACCAACATTATTCAACTTGTATGTGTTGGGAGAATGGTGGAGGAATTAGAGGAAGCTGATCTGGGATTGAAGGTGGATGGTACATGGTGTGGTGTATTGCTCTGCTGATGATGTGCTTTGGGTAGACACAGGATGGAGTTGCAAGAGATGTTGGACATATGCAGAAGATGGAAGTTGTTGAATGGGAAGAAGAGTAGGGTAATGATTGGGGAAGGGGGACGAGTTTGAAGTGGAATGTTGATGGATGGAAACAGTGGGAGCATTTACCTGGGGGGTAGGGTTTGATGAGAAACTGAGAGGGAATGTACACTTATGGAAATGAAGGCTAAAGTAGAAGAATGGATTGGAAAGGCAGTGAGTGTGAACGAACG
Organism: Cladorhizidae sp. MBARI D1340-BT2; assembly: GCA_028752905.1. NCBI lineage: Eukaryota > Metazoa > Porifera > Demospongiae > Poecilosclerida > Cladorhizidae > Cladorhizidae sp. MBARI D1340-BT2. Next base: position 19,273,775 of record JAQNBH010000007.1, on the reverse strand, counting down.
AGTCAAGTGAATGGGAAAAGGAAGTGGCTAGAGGTAGGATGGTGTGTGAGCTGTTGGCTAAGCCAAACCTGGAACATGCTGCTGAAGTGTGGTTGACAGGAGGACAGGCTGCTTGTGTCAGCTCAGTTGGGAGTGGGAAGAAATCTATTGGTAGCTAGCACTACAGTGGCAGTGCTGGGGGACTTGTTGGGATGGTTGAAGTTGGCAGAGAAGAGGGAGGAGAAAAAAATCCCTGATGGTAGGAGGTTAACAAAGATGGAGGAAGGTCGACTGGTGATGGTTGTGGCAGATAAAGCAAGAATGGGTGGAGGGATAGGGTGGTGAAGACGAGCTGTGGAGCAATGGAAGGTGAAGAAGAGAAATGTATGCAACCGGGGAAAAGAAATCGGGGTTAAGAGCAACTTGAGGTGGCCTAGGTTGGCAAAAGGTGATGGATCAGAGAGGGGATGGAGCATAGAGATATACAAGATCTAGCAGGGATGTGAAGGAGGGAGGTGGATGTTCAGGTTGAGGAAAGAGTTAGCAGGTTTACTGCAAGACAAGAGGAGATGATATGTAGGTTGTGTTGTGATAGTAAATGTGTGTTGTGTGATGGGGGGGGGGGGGGGGGGGGGGTGGAAGATGTGGGGCATTTCCTAACAGATTGTGATGAATTTGGAAGAGAACGGAAAGCAATAATGGATGGAATTGAGGGAGCTGGAATATGGTTGAATGCATCTGAGAGGAAGGTGCCATTGGGAAGAGGTGGAGGGTGTGAGTAATCAGATGATGGTGGAAGTGTGTAGGTATATTTTGCATTGTATACTGAAGTGTCGGCAGAGGAGTAAAGGACTGTTATCTGGCCTCCCCCTCACTGCACCACTATCAAGCAGTACAACAAATTCATTAGACCATTGAACATTAACTTAATATTTATCATATATATGTGTATGTCATAGTATTCGTTACAGCACAAGTCATCTTGCCTTATTTATTGCCATTAATAGTTTTGTACTACTACACTCTGGTGCGATGGTCCCAAGGGACTTGCATTTTGAAGATTAAATTATTCTTTGTTCAATGCATACTTCATCTGTTCGAGCTTAGCTTTCCATAGCTGGACAAAAGTAGAGTGAATCTATTCAACAAAGGGAGTTGAAGCCCTGACGTCGAAAAAGTAAGTCCAAACCCAGAATCCATTCGTCCTACATTAGGCACCCATCAGGATTGTGTTTCACACAGGCTGTAATCCCGGTGTGACACGGCGGAAATGGGGATCAATCCTCTGTCCCATATTCAGCCCTAGAGATATGAAGCCGCAGGTGTCTCTAGATCATCTGTTGGGTATTTGGTGATCACCATTAAGTATGGTCTCTTGGCTATATAGTTTTTAACTTGTCTGGTATATGCTGTGGCTATGGAGAGCTATCTATATATATAGTCATTTTTTGCTAATGAATGTTCAACGCAAACTCTTCCAGATCATCAGCCAATCAGAAAATGATTCATAAATCCATATATAGCACTGAGCAGCTAGACACTACTATAATTATACTTGAATCACATTGCAAGACTGGAATTTACTACCAAGCATCAATCTCGCCAAATCTTATAATTCAATCAAGCAGCATTTTCCACATTGATCATAACATGTTTGCACATGTATATACCATTAGTCGACACAATAGAAATTACAATTGAGAAATGTATGTCGACAGTCATTTCTCCTTTGTACGAGCACTCGCTGGTTATGTGTATATATATAGTCATTTTCTGCAATCATCATGTGTTATCTAGTCGCATTAAACATGCACAAAACAGGTAGATTCAGTGAAATGGAAAGTTAATTGTGACCAGTACAGATGATTTCCTTGCCACCTTTTTTTTAATTTTTACATTTTTAAAAACATTAGTGTTGAAAATACCTAATATAGAGAAAAGGGGCAAGGCTACGACATGAATGGTGACGGGTAGGCATGGTGATAAGTTGAGGAATATTGGATCTTCCGAAATGCAAAGCTGCGCAAAGAGACTACAGTCCTTCAGCTGTTGCATATAATTATATCAACAAAGTAAATGATAATTTTTGGTTCATCACCATCATCGACCAGAGGTCCATAAATGCAAGCTAGCTGGGGGTAAGTGATTGGTTTGTGTTGTATCTAAAGCATGTATCAATTCCAAGTCATCAAAATATACTTGGATGAAGTCATGTTGCTGCGGTTCATTGTAGTGACGATCTTGAAAACCTTAAAATGTTGAGAAAAATTTATTTCAAGCAAAATTGAGATACTGGTATTCCCCTCTTGATGTCAGAGAAACATGAACGCTTGATTTGTAACACCCCGCCTGCCCTGGAATTCACCAGCCTCCTTAGTTACTTTTGTCTCATCAGCTGTGGATGACTGCTCCAGTCGTTTAACACCAGGTGTGTTGTTCTATGGCAGCTGCACATTCCAACTGGCACTGCTGATAGTGCAACAATGCTTGTCCTGGTAGTTAATAACTGGTATATATACTCGCCTGGTGCTCTTACTCTTCCATAGAGGCTGTTTGCTGAATGTGCTGCTCTTTCTCTACCTGACCCTCCCTTTGTTTGAATTCTTCAAAAGTTTTTTGTTGTTTTCTTAAATAAATCTTGTGCACACAACTTCTATATAGCTATATTGTTTTTTTATTTTAGAACATTTTATGATTAAAACACTTCCTATATATATATAGCTCAATAAATTATGCTCGAAATTCTCCCTATAATCAAGTCCATACCATGAAGTTTGCAGAGCTCTAAAGTTGTAACCATAAGTAAATTTAAAAAAATTTAAAAAATGCCCTTTTAATATTTATCATAAATTATGTGTATGTCATAGTATTTGTTATATACAGCACAAGTCATCTTGCCTTATTTATTGCCATTAATAGTTTTGTACTACACTCTGGTGCGATGGTCCCAAGGGACTTGCATTTTGAAGATTTTCTTTGTTCAATGCATACTTCATCTGTTCGAGCTTAGCTTTTCATAGCAGTAGAGTGAATCTATTCAACGAAGGGAGTTGAAGCCCTGACGTTGAAAAAGTAAGTCCAAACTCAGAATCTATTCGTCGGCACCCATCAGGATTGCGCTGTAATCCCGGTGTCATAACGGATAACGTCCCCTATCGGCCTAGGGACGTAATATTTCGTCCGCTAGAACGTTCGTCCCAGCAGATTGCAGATTTCTCTGAAGTATTTGAATTTATTCATGCTGGAAACTATCATATAGATAGCACACACAACTATAAAAGAAGCTTGAGAAGAAAGTCAATGTCCATGAAGGTTATATCGGTAACCAAGAGAAAAAAGAGACTAACGTCAAGTCAGTGAGGAGGCTTGTGGTAGAAACTATTGAAGGCAAGATGGACACCTAGGTTGGTGTAGCTAACTGTAACATAGCTATATCCTGTATAATTTTCATAATTGTAATTTTAACATAATTCTATTGTCTTCATATTATAATAATACTAGTCAATTTGTAATAATTTTAGCTGTGCAGGAATTTTAGCTGTGCAGGCATGCCCAGGCTAGAAGAATTAACATTTCGCTTTAGTAGCATACACTTGGTCTGACAAGCCCCAGCACACACACACACACACACACACACACACACACACACACACACACACATGGCAACTAGCAGTAGCGATGTCTGCTGCACTGTATTAGATACTGCAGTTAAGAACCTTTGGATTAATTTTAAATGATGGTAGAAATTGAGGTTTTGTCTAACTGCTTTGGCCCCAGCCGACACCAAAGCCAGTTTATAAACTATTGACTGCTAGCATCATTTGTGTGGTATTATAACTGAAGTACAACTTATTCGAATGTAGCTTTCTGAATGCCATGATGTATTATTTTACAGGAATCACTCGAGTTCTTAGTGCACTTACACTGAAGTACTATTGGCCTGGAAGGTACAATGATGTCGACTATTACATTGGGCACTGTGATCGCTGTCAGCGTAGCAAACCAAAACTGAAAAAGAGTTCTGGAACTCTGCATCCAATTCCTGTTGTTTCGAAGGTAATTTTGTATACCAAAAATATCACTATGAAATAGAACTGCAGTTGCATTTGTTTGCAGCTGCATCATGTAACAACTTGTAATTCTAAATGTTCAAGCAACTAGCTTTTGTGTTTGGTACCATAGTAATATTTAAGAAGGCAATGCTACACCTTCAGACTTATAAATTAGCTCATTATAACCTCCCAACTTGAATTACTTGTGAAAGAAGCAGTCATTAACACTTTGATTAACACCCTTGTGCATTTCCTTTTAAAATCATTTTACTGTATTCATGTAATCATTCGTGTGTGTGTGTGTTCTGATTGGCTATATCTGTTGGGTGGTGTTATGATGGATAGACTTTGAATCTGTCTTTTGATTGAGTTGTAAGATCTCTTACACTTGTATCACGGATCCATGAGCATCTTGATACTGTCCATCCTTGTAAGGAAGTTGGACAGCAAATGCTTTTAATCACGTAATAATTGCTATACAAATGGAAACATTGGCATTATAGAATTAATTTGTACTCATACTATATTCAGGTTTGGCATCAGCTTGGAATAGATCTCATATATAGGACCATTAACTGAGACTCCATCTGGAAATAAGTACATTTTAACTGTAACAGACTATGTATTACACAAAGTGGGCTGCTGGTGTGGCTAACACAAGGTAAGAAATGGCTTAACAATAGCTACAAAGGGCATTATGATATATGAAATAATCAATAATAATAATTATTTTCATATTATATATGTGTGCAGTTGATCTGTCGCTTTGGCTGTCCCAACATAATCATCTCAGTCCAGGGTCGTGAGTTTGTCAATCAACTTTCTGAGAATCTCTTTGCAAAAACACAAACACAGCACAGGGTGACATCAGCTTATCATCCACAAACAAATGGGCAATTTAACCAGACTTTATCCCATTCTCTGGTTGCTAGGATTGATGAAGATCAAACTAACTGGGATATGCTTTTAGACCCTATATTATTAAGCTATAGAGTCACCCGACAGAGCTCTACCAAATTTTCTCCTTTTTACATGATATTTTGCCATCATCCTCGTCTGCCCATTGATATAGAACTCTGTCCACAAGAAGAACTCGATCTAGAACTTTCTGAGGAAAATGTTGAAGACACAATGGAAGCCCTATTTGAAATACAGAAGGAGATTGTTTCTAAAGCCACTTCCAACATTTCTCAGGCTCAAAAGAAGCAGAAGGAGTACTACGATCTCAAGCATTCACCTGCTGTGATGAATGAAAGTGTCCATGTCCTTGTTGAAAACACAGCACAAAAACAGAGGAAAGGGGGAAAGTTCTTCAATAAGTGGCTCGGCCCATATGTTGTCAACCGGCATGTTGGTAAAGGTGTTTATGAAGTCCAAACATTGAAGGGGACAATTTTGAAGAAGAAAATTAATGTAAACAGGCTCAAAGTTTACAAGAAGAAAACTGCACAGGTTAATGGCTATATATATTATATTAGCTATAGAAATTATATAGAATGAAATGAAAGTTATTTGTTTGTATCATGCACTTCCTAAAAGAATTTAAATGAAAAAATAGATGAAATGTATATACAATAACTGCCATGCAAGGCAAGGGAAAGCCATTGCAATGTACTTTTGTTTTGTTTAAGTGTCCAGGCCATCAAGCATCATCTGAGGAGCAGAGAAGGGAGTCAGGTTTTGTAGAGAAGCATGTAGAAGACCAGCACCATCCAGAAGACCCTAAGTAGAGCGAGTTGAATATTTTATGCAATCAATACAAAGCTGTCTCTGTACAATAGAAACTGCTGCAATATCATATTATCATTACATGAAGGTGATCTAGTGCAAACTACTCTGATGAGCAAGAGTGATGGGAATGTGGTGGAGAGGCAAATCCAGCAGCCTCCAGATGAGCATTCCAATGGAAGGCAGATGGAAACTCCTGTGACAGAGGGTGTCCCTTTAAAAGGACCTCTGAAGAGAAGTGGTAAGCAGTATGCCAACCTACACAAAAAAAAGTCTGAATGCCATTACATAACAATTTTCCTTCATAGAATTGGTAAAGGGATTGAGGAACAAACTGCCACTTCACCCAGCCCAGGAAAAGAAACAAGACCCTAACATTTAAAAAAAGCATTAGGGAAGACCTCAAGAGAGGGAAACAGCTCACTGATGAACATGTGAACCTTGCACAAAGAATCCTCAAAGCATCCCTGGGTGGTTTGCAAAATTGTCTTTTTTCACAGAATTATGGATTTGTCCCACAAAACCAAGAATCCATACAGATACATAATGTGGATGGAAACCACTGGTGTGTTACATCATCGAAGGGAGATCAAGTCAGGATCTATGACAGCCATATGACTGGCCATCTTAGCTCTTCATTGAGTCACCAAATTGCCCAAATATACCATCCCTTGGTAGACACAGCGGAAATGGGGATCAATCCTCTGTCCCATATTCAGCCCTAGAGATATAAAGCCGCAGGTGTCTCTAGATCTGTTAAGGATTTCTGTTTAAGATTTCATTAAGTATGGTCTCTTGGTTATATAGAAGGATTTTTTTACTTGTCTGGTATACTGCTGTGGCTATCTAGTCATTTTTTGCTAATGAATGTGTTCAATGCAAACTTGACTAGATCAGCCAATCAGAAAATGATTAATAAAATTTAAAGCAATGAGCAGCTAGACACTACTACTTGAATCACATTGCAAGACTGGACTTTACTATATACCAAGCATCGATCTCGCCAAATCTTATAATTCAATCAAGCAGCACTTTCCACATCGATCATAACAGTCGCACATGTACCATTAGTCAACACAATAGAAATTACAAATATGAAATGTATGTAGAAAGTCATTTCTCCTTTGTACAAACTCGCTGGTTAGACATTTTCTGCAATCATCACGTGTTATCTAGTCATGGCATTAAACATGCACAAAACAGGTAGATTCAGTGAAATGGAAAGTTAGTTGTGACCAGTACAGATGATGATGTCCTTGCCATCTTTTTTCATTTTTAAAAAAATACGAGTGTTGAAAATGCTAAAAGGGGCAAGGCTACGATATGAATGGTGACGGGTAGGCATGGTGATAAGGTGAGGAATATTGGATCTTCCGAAATGCAAAGCTGCGCAAAGAGGCTACAGTCCTTCAGCTGTTGCATACATATCAACAAAGTAAATGATAATTTTTGGTTCATCACCATCACTGCGACCAGAGGTCCATTAATGCAAACTAGCCAGGGTAAGCGGTGCATTGGTTTGTGTGGTATCTAAAGCAAGTATCAATTCCAAGTCATCAAAATACACTTGGGGAGTCATGTTGATCGTTGAGACAACCTTGAAAACCTTAAATTGTTGGGGAAAATTTCTTCCCTGCAAAATTGAGATACTGGTCTTCCCCTCTTGATGTCAGAGAAGCATGAACACTTTATCTGTAATACCCCGCCTGCCCTGGAATTCACCGGTGGTAGCCTCCTTAGTTATATTACAACAATGGGACTGTTGATTGGGCATGACTTTTGAGGGGGCATGGCTTGCATCCCTCAAGCTCATTGTAAAAAGTTAGCACCTATGTTTCATCTTAATGGTGATGTAATATTTTCTATAAAAATGGTGACTTCATGTGATAGAGATGTGATGGGTCTTCACAGAGAGAATTTACTCTGTCTCATCAGCTGTGGATGGCTGCTCGACCTGTGCCACTCGTTTAGCACCAGGTGTGTTGTTCTATGGCAGCTGCACATTCCAACTGGCACTGCTGATAGTGCAACAATGCTTGTCCTGGTAGTTAAATCAGAACTGGTATACTCACCTGGTGCTCTTACTCTTCCATAGAGGCTGGTTGCTGAATATGCTACTTTTTCTCCCTTTGTTTGAATTCTTCAAAACAACAAATAAATCTTGTGCACACAACTTCAACCATTGTATTTAGACAATACTCACTCTTACCTAGCCCATACCTGTATATGCATATCACTACGTACGGCCCTTCACCCGATTGATGACCCCTTACCTCGTGCATGCCCCATGACATACACTCAATTGATGTACACATCTCATGCAGATAATAACTATATTCAATCCTCTTTGATCTGACATCGAGATGGTGCATTGCACTTAACTATGTGTAGCCACACCGGATGGGATGCTCCCAGTAGTGGTGGCCGCCCTACTGAATGGCCACATGCTGGTTCATAGTCAAGCTGCCAGGACTAAACCAACGCCTGTCCGCCGCCCAGAGGTCACAGCCGGAGGGACCACTGAGGGGTGGCACTATTTCTTAACCAGATGGAGGGCCTACTCCCTCGCCGTCCATCTGGCTGGCCCCGACGTGGCAATCCAACTGCTGGAGTGCTTAGATTCCAAGCTGAGACGTGACGTCACACGGAACATTGTGGGTCCCTTACCTATAGAGGAGCATACCGAAGCAGACCTCCTGGTAGCCATCAAAGCCCTCGCTGTCCGGGAGGAAAACCCGAAGGTCGCCCGTGTTGCGCTCTCCAGAATGGTCCAGGACCGGGGGGAGCCCATCCGTTCCTTTGCTGCCAGGCTCCGCGGCCAAGCGGAAGTCTGCATGTTCGTCAAGAAATGCTCGGGTTGCGACGTGGTAAATAACCAGGGGGGACAGAGGGTCGCAGATCAGCTCTGCGTTGGTCTCGCCGACCCCGACATCCAGGAGGACCTCCTCAAAGACACCAACCAGGCCATGACCGTGGAGGAGACAATAAGATTTGTTGAGGTGAGGGCCGCGAGCAAGCGGTCCGCGGTCACCATCACGACACCCACCTCGGCAAACCTTATTATCGACGAGGAGGCTGACCATGAAGATGCCCTCCGGAGCGGTTACAGGCAACAACAGCGCCCACCCACCCCACGATCATCCATGAGAGACCCCAACAGCAAACCAAACCACCTGCAGCCACCACCAAGGAACCAGCCCATCCCACACAAAGGGCAACCCAACACTGGCAGGCCGCCCACTAACCCAAAGGCCACATGCTGCTTTTGTGGCAACCAAGGCCACGGGGAGAGAGCACGAACGGCCATCAGGCGCACCCAATGCCCGGCCTTTCGCTCCACCTGCTCGTCCTGTGGCCGCACCAACCATTATGCCCACCTCTGCTGGCAAAAGCAGGCCGAGCAGGAGAGTGCCATCACGGAGGAAACCAACACACTATCCGAGGGCTCACTACCACACCAGTCATGGGACTCGTCCACTGACACCTGGGTGCAACGTCGATCTCCACCCCAACCGAATATGCAGGTGAAGGTCTCGACTTACAAGGCAGACTACCGGGCCCATGGCCACACCTTGAGGGAAGAGCGCCACAACCTGACCACCACTGCCCTGGCCGACACTGGCTGCCAAAGCTGTCTGGCTGGACCCCTCCTGATGCGCGAACTCCACCTCCGCCCCCACGACCTCATCCCGGCCACCCTCTCCATGTCATCAGCAAGTGGCAATGCCCTCCCCATCATCGGGGCTGCCCTCCTATGGATCAAGTCTTGCCACACCATTCGAGAGACCAGGCAGATGGTCTACTTTTGCCCTCTGGCCACCAAGCTATACCTGAGCCTGGCCACCTGCTATGAGCTTGGGCTGATCGCTAAGGGGTTCCCCCTCTGTACGTCGACGCCACCTTCGGGAAACGGCACGAATACATGGGCGACCCCTGATCAGCCACTGTCACCAGCCCAGGACCTGCTGACCAGACCTGAGAACCTGCTGACCAGAACTGATGACCTGCAGACCAGACCCATCCATCATGTGCCCAGACCTCCCCAGATGAACACCACAGCGGACCTGCAGGCCAAACCTCCAGGACCCCATACCACTACTCCACCCATGGTGAGGCACACTGTACCCACCGCCCTCAGACCTTGCTCATGCCCAACCAGGGCACCCCCCCCCCCCAAACAGACCCTCCTCCCTGCCCTTCCCCGGCACTGAGGAAAACTGCCACAGACTTGAGCGTCACTTGCTGGAACTATACTCAGCGAGTGCGTTCAACGTCTGTGAGCACCAGCCCCTCCCAATGATGTCTGGACCCCCCTTATCCCTGAGCATCGACCCAACCGCCATCCCCAAGCCTTGCCACAATCCCATCGCCATCCCCATCCACTGGCAGGATGAGGTGAAGGCCGGTCTTGACCGGGACGTCCGCCTTGGCGTGTTGGAGAAGGTCCCCCTGGGCACGCCCGTCACTTGGTGCCACCGCATGGTGATTTGCACCAAGAAGAACGGGTCGCTCAGGAGGACCATCAATTTTCAACCCCTAAACCAGCACGCCACGCGCGAGACCCATCACTGCCCATCTCCATTCCACCAGGCTCGGGCCATTCCACGCAAAACTAAGAAGACCATTTTCGACGCGTGGAATGGCTACCACTCCGTAGCACTCAACGAGAGAGATCGGCATTTCACAACATTCATTACCCCATGGGGCAGATACAGATATCTAACCACCCCCCAAGGCTACATCGCCTCGGGTGATGCCTACACGGCCAGGTACGATGCCCTCGTCGCCAACGTGGCGTCCAAGACCAAGTGCATCGACGATGCACTGCTCTGGTCGGACGACATCACGGGAGCATTCCATCAGGCGACTGAGTGGCTCCACATCTGTGCCGTGAATGGCATCACCCTAAACCCACGCAAATTCCGATTTGCCGAGGACACTGTCGAGTTCGCCGGATTCACCGTCACACCAACCGAGGTACGACCCGCTGACAAATACCTCCAATCGATCACTGACTTTCCAACCCCAGTAAACATCACCGACGTACGTGCCTGGTTTGGCCTTGTGAACCAGGTTTCTTACACCTTTGCAATGACTACTTCAATGCTCCCATTCCGGGCTCTCCTGAAACCATCTACACCCTTCGAATGGACCAGCGAGCTGGCGGAAGCCTTTGCAACCTCAAAACATCACATCTGCGAGCGCATCAGGGTCGGTGTCGAAATCTTTGACAAGGACCGCCCAACCTGCCTGGCGACCAACTGGAGCAAGGACGGGATCGGGTTCTGGCTGTTCCAGAAACACTGCCAGTGCCCATCCCGTGACTTGTTCTGTTGCCGGGATGGTTGGCGCATCACCCTGGTGGGCTCGCGCTTCACCCATGCTGCTGAGTCACGATATGCCCCTGTGGAGGGAGAAGCCCTGGCGGTAGCCGATGCCTTGGACAAGGCCCGCCACTTCGTCCTCGGGTGCAGCGACCTCGTTGTAGCAGTGGACCACAAGCCACTGCTGAAGCTATTCGGTGATCGCTGCCTCGAGGACATACCAAACCCACGCCTCCGCAATATCAAGGAGAAGACGCTCCGGTACAGGTTCCGGATGGTGTACATCCCTGGCGTAAGGAATCACACCAGCGATGCCCTCTCACGCCACCCATCCGGGACCCGAACACCACCACGACTCCACCTCCCAGATGACATCCCAGCACCCAGCCCTGCCTACCCAGGAAGCCAGGACTCAGCCAACGAGGCAATCCACTGCGCCTCCCCTCAGCCCATCGAGGACGACAGCCTACACCACGCAATCTGCTCAGCCATCACAACAATCCCTGTGAGCTGGGAGCAGCTCCAAATCGCCACCACGGCCGACTCGACAATGCAGGACCTCATGTACTATGTTGAGGAAGGACCCCCAGAATCCCGGCACATGTTACCAGCTGCCATCCGGGCATACTACCCAATCATAGACAACCTCTCCATCATCGACGGTGTCATCTGTTACGGAGAACGTGTCATCATTCCTGCCGCCCTACAACCAACATGCCTTGCAGCCCTCCATGCAGCGCACCAGGGCACCAGCGGGATGACAGCTCGGGTAACCTCATCACTGTACTGGCCAGGCCTAACCACTGATATATCAGCTACAAGAAACAGCTGTCCCACATGCAACGCCAACGCCCCATCCCAGCCAGCGATGCCCTCGACCACACCGGAGGAACCAGAGTACCCCTTCCAGCACCTCTGTGCGGATTTCTTCCACCACGAGGGATCCGCATACCTTGTGCTGGTCGACCGGTACTCTGGCTGGCCCATCGTCGCCCCGGCCACCAACGGGGCCACAGGCCTTGCCACCATACTCAGGGACACTTTTGCAACTTATGGCATACCCGACACACTGACGTCGGATGGCGGGCCAGAGTTTGCCGCACACTCCACAAGAGAGCTCCTATCCACCTGGGGCGTTCACCATAGGGTATCCTCAGCGTACAACCCACACGCTAACAACCGAGTGGAGACCGCTGTCAAGACCATGAAGCGCCTTATATCGGGCAACACCGGCCCTGGGGGCTCCCTCCAATCGGCCTTCTTTAAAGCTTTACTCCTCTACAGAAACTGCCCCAGCCCTGATACGAGGATGTCGCCGGCCATATGCCTTTACGGCCGACCCATCAGGGACCTGCTCCCCGGAATCCCAGCAAGGCTGCGACAGCCAAGGAACATGGACTCGCGCCTGCAAATCAGAGACAAGGCACTAGCCCACCGCCAATCTCTCGGCCGAGCAAGATGGGACGAGCACTCTGGCGGCCTCCCCCCTTCGTTGTGGTGACAAGGTTTTTGTACAGAACCAAACAGGCCGTCACCCAACGAAGTGGGACAAAACAGGAGTGATCGTCGAGGTGCTCCAGTACCACCAGTACCAAGTGAGAATGGACGGCAACGGCAGACTGACAATGCGCAACCGTCGCTTCCTACGTAAACAGGTCACCACTCCGACGACACCAGACGACCCGCTCAAACGGCGACTGTCGGACCACCTCCTCCCTTCACAACAGCCACTGCCACCAACACCAGCTCCATCCATTTTACCCCATACCCCTATCCCACCCCAGATCCACCCCCCGTCTCCGATGAGCTCTGCGACACCGATGCGTCCTCCGATGAGCGCAACGACACCGATGGGACCCCCAGCACCAACTCCAAGCTGGCAGCCACCAGCGGGTGTTGTGAGAGCCGCTGGTCCTTACGCCTCCGTTGCCGGTACCCCGACACCCCCCCATAGCCCAATCCAAACCAACCTGAAGAACCTGGCGAAGATCCCGAACCTCTCCTTCCCCACAACCCCTACTCCTGCTCCTGGACCCAGACGCAGCAAGAGAGGGCCTAAGCCGATCATACGCTACGGACAACGGTCAACCTAACACAGTCCCCCTGACGTAGGACTTGGGGGGAGATAGACAATACTCACTCTTACCTAGCCCATACCTGTATATGCATATCACTACGTACGGCCCTTCACCTGATTGATGACCCCTTACCTCGCGCATGCCCCATGACATACACTCAATTGATGTACACATCTCATGCAGATAATAACTATATTCAATCCTCTTTGATCTGACATCGAGATGGTGCATTGCACTTAACTAGTATTGTTTTTTACTTTAGAACATTAATGATTAAAACATTTCCTATAACCAATTGTATTCTCTTTTATCTTCAGAACTTTCTCATTCTTTTTCTTGGATTTTCGGAGGTATTCGAGTTGGTCTCTAACCTTCACCGCTTTTCGATAAGATCCACGTAATATCTGACCTTTTTTCTCTCAATCAAATGATCCATTATCCAACTCACTACATGTACTCCCATACTGGTGTCCCCTCTATCATTGATCTTGTGTACCTACCCTCACCCTTACTCCCACCTGCTGTGAAGTCTCTCCTCCTATATCAAACTCTGACACACAACTCCATCCTCTTCTCCCTCCCTCTCATTTCTGATTCTCCATCTCCCTCACCTCCTCATCGAGTCTGGTTATATGACAGAGCAGACTTCTCTCAAGCTAACGATCTAATTAATATAATTACCTGGGATACCATCCTCCCCCCCTTAGACACTGAAGCCTGTCGGCTCATATTTAAAGAACTTTTTACTTGCATCATGCACAAAACTATCCCCTCTAAGCTAGTGTATCCTACAACCCGCTGTACCCCTCCCTAGATCTCCTACTCCATTCTCAAACAAATCAAAATTAGAAATAGATTATTCTCCTCTGCCAAATCACTCAGATCTGATGATGCCTGGGCAGCCTATTGCCATTGCCATAACCACATTCTTTCACTCCTCCCTTCAGCAAAACACTTCTTCCAAAGACTATCATCTTCTCTCAACTCTAGTTCTTTTTGGAGAGCCATAATCATCTTGTATTCCATCTCTTACTTACCAAGATCAAACTTGTGCTTCCCCTCAGTCTAAAGCCGAGGTTCTAAATGACTTCTTCTCAAGCTGTTTTTATAAGTCTTCTCCACCTCTCTGTAATCACACACCATCTCCTCCGCCCTTCCCTTGCCCACCCGAGCTCCTCTGCTCACCGGACGAGATTGTAAGTCTTCTAACCTGCATTCCCTCCGAGAAATCGACTGACCCTGATTCTATCTCTGCCAGAATACTCAGATCCACAGCTGCCTCCATATCAATTCCTCTTTCTTTTATCTTTAATTCCTCCCTCTCTACTGGTACCCACTGACTGGAAGCATTCCTTTGTAGTTCCTATCCCCAAAACATCTCCACCCTCGTCTTTGCCCAAGGATTATCGTCCAATCTCCTAAATAAGCAAGGTATTAGAACGCCACATATTTAACTATTTACACAAACTGATCACTGTTTTGTCAAATGTTCAGTTTGGATTTCGCCCAGGTCTGTCTACTGAAATAGCAATACTTAACGTAACTCAATCCTGGTTTGCTTCCCTGGTGCCCACAAGTCTGTCTGTGCAGTCTTTCTAGACATCAAGAAAGCTTTTCACTCTGTGCCCACAAGTCAGTCTTTCTAGATGTCAAGAAAGCTTTTGACTCTGTGCCACATAGTCCACTCTTAACACTCTCTCCTCACTTAATATTCCTTCTCACCTCCTCTGTTGGCTCACTTCCTATCTTACGCCCCAGTCACAGAGTGTCGCTATCTCTGGTGCTCTCTCTTCTTCATGTCATGCATCCTCTTGAGTACCTCAAGGGTCTATTCTTGGGCCTCTTCTCTTTGTTCTTTACATTAACGACATTGCAAAGCTCCCACTCTCGACATCTTCTACACTTACTCTCTATGCAGATGACATCCTCCTCTCCCATCCCTTATCTTCAACCTCTTCCTTTAGATTCAGCGCAATCAGACATGACATTATATCAATCATGGCTATCTTCCTGTCTCCTCCTAATAAGAGCAAGTACATGATGATCTCTCGTAATCACCTCGCATCCTCATACTCCACTGTATTAGTCCTCAATAGTACTCCCCTTGATCTCGTCACTACTTAGGAGTAACTTTCACCTGTAACCTCTCCTGGAACCTGCACATTAGCAAAGTACAGACTAATTCAAGGAAAATAATAGGATTAATTTATCGCAACTTTTACCATCACTTATCCTCTCATATGCTAATTATACTTTACACAACATTAATTCTCCCTCATCTAAGTTACTGTTCCTCTGTGTGGTCACCTCCTCCCTCTTCTTGTAATTCGAAATCCTTAGAACACATCCAGCACTTTGCACTCAGACTCTGTACTCGCCAATGGACTTCTGACTATGCATCCAACCTCTCCACCTTTAAACTTACTACACTCTCAAATAGACGTGTTCGGGCCAAGCTCCTTCTAATTTACAAAATAATAAATCCATTTTCCTCCAGACTCAATACAATTAGCTCCTACTCCGCTCATGTCTTCTCGCCAATACCACCCATCGAACATCATAATCCCATTCTCCCGCACGCATCCATTTCGTTCCCTCTGCCATAGCTCTTTGGAACTCACTCCCAACCTCCATTAGATCCTTGTCCTCACTCTCTTCCTTCAAACGATTTATTAAACAATTCTTCGCCTAACTTAAATCATTTTTCTACCTATATTGTTATCATGTGTGTAAGGCTCTAAATAGTTTTTGCTACTGAGCTCATTTTTCAAAAAAAATCCATGCCAACAAAAGACAGAAAAAATAAAATCAGCTACACCAATTGGTTGCTGTCTTGTCGGAAAGAGGTGCAGCCTCGGGCCACTTACGAAAGTAATCAGTAACATAAATGATGCATTTATTTCCTCGATGCAATGCAGGAAAAGGACCTGTAATGTGTGGAGAGTTTAATAAGTAAAGAAATCCACTAAAAGGGCAGTAGGAGGTATACCTATATATAAATAGAGAGAGCAGGATTCATTGCAAGTTTAAAAAAACACTCAATGTACTCACCTATTAGGTCAATGCCAAGCTTGCTGCAAACTGAATTTACAGGGATCGGTCTGCTTTGGCCATTCCTATATAGCCAGTTGTTCACTCTCAGACATATATCACACCTCTTGCAATATTCTCCATTATTTACCATTCCTTTCCACCAATAGGTCTCAGAAACCTTCACAGATAAAAATGAAACAAAATTCAATGGGACCAGTAGCTTACTATTAATGATAAATGCCAAAATTGTCCAAGTAATATTATTTTGACTCGATAGTAGAGATGGCAAATAATGTCATGCAGGGTTGAGGCAAGTGGTGCTCCACCTCCGTTTCCAAAAGGAAATGAGCCGGTCAGGATATTCTTACATTCAACATATAATTTAAAACTACTACTTCTCTGACATGGACAAACCCATGGGGAGACATAGTTTTATAAGAGACAAACCTTGCTCATGTGGTCTCTCCCAAAGTGACCACCATCTATGCCATTGTGGCAAGCTTTGGTAAGCCTAAGCCTCGCTTGCTCTTCCTTATCCAGCACAACACAGAGAAGGTGAGAGCCACCAAATACCGAGTCTTCACAACAGTAAAAAAGAAGGTCAATTTCTCTTCAAAAGAACCTGCCTGTTGTCACAACCCACGCTTCTGTTCTTTGCTAAATGACTATGGGTAGGTTGGTATCTTATCACACAAGTAGTTAATCAATTGTTGATAACGCTTAGCAGTCATTCAGAAGTATATCTTTGACTGCACATACTCCGCATAGGGGGGGGGAGGGCAAGAAGGCCTGGCCAAGCATTAGCATCATTTCCATTTAAACATGGGTCTATATTCCCTAACTTCTCTGTACACCAATACCATTGCATTCACCAACTGTTCCTGCAACATTAGCGTAGTAAAAAAACAACCCAGAGAGATGCACAAAGGAATAAAGATGGTTGTGAAGGTATATAGGAACTATTCCATCAGGTCTGGTAGCCTTAGATCCATCCAAAGTAGACAGAATAGAGTAACAGTTACAGAGATGTCACACAATGCATTATTGATGCAACTTCCATCTTAGTTGTTAAGACGAGGGCTAGGGCCGAGTGTAAAGCTTAAATAAAGCAGCTATCCATGTCAGCAGTTGCACTTCTTGAAACCAGGTACACAGTAGGTGAAATTGTGGAGAAATCAATCTCATATACATGAAGATGAATCATACCCCCCCCCCCGCATACTCTGGTACCCAGCTTAGATTCATATTCCCTTGGCAGCGAATTCCTCAACCAATGACTCGAGATGGGACAGCTTCAGTGCATCTGTCTTGTTTGGGTTACTTTTGGATTTCTTTCCAGCAGTTTTCAAACAATTGATCTTATGCTCCACCCGGAGTACATCCATTTTGGGGTTTGGGTGTTTGGGATCTTCAAAGGGTGTATGGGAGATAAAGGACCAAAATCATTTGAAACAGCAGTCAAAATTACAGTCCAACTAGTACAAGTACAATCTGCCACATAGAATAACCGTAAACATATCGATGCTATTTTCTGTTATTGAACCATTGAGTCGTAAATTGATCAGATGATGAACAAGACTGCCATAGAGACAACCTCAATGTCACTAATAAGGTCAACATCGGTGGTGAAAATCCAGATCCTGAATATTTCCACCGACATGTATAGCAGGTCTACCAACTGAGACAAATTGTTGTCAAATACGAATTCACAGATTAAGAAGATAAAGTTGAGAGGGAGGACAGGCTGGTGACGATCACGGCAATACTAAGTTTTCCATCCAACTTCCCTGTAAGAGCTCGCTTCACTCACCAATCTACCATTCCTGTCAGCTATGCAGCACATTCTCGCCTTGCAACAATGACGGCATATGGAAAGATAATTTCGGAGGGTTTGCAGGGGTTTATTAGAGTCTTGGAACTTTGTTGTTTGTTGAATTTCTGTCTGTCTATTAAACCATGTAGCCTTGTGCTTAGCCAGCCCAGTCCAGCTTAGAATCTGAGGGCATTCACTCTATCAGTTTATGATGACCATTTCCCGATTTACGAAGCCTGCATTATTTAAGGGGGAGGACCCATGAACACATATTTTATGGGTAGTGAATGTGTGGCACACATAAATACATCATGTGCAGCAATGCCAAGTTTTCCATCAACTAACTCCCCACCGAGTGCTCACTTTGCTCGCCAATCAATAATTCTATGCCTCATAAGAAAATGTATTGTTTTTCATGATTATCAATGAATTCCCGAGTATTGCATTTATATATATATGTGGACAAGGACAGGGAAAAAAATCAGCTCCAATCTGATATATTTTTCATGTTCATGCAAGCTGCAGTTCAGGAATAGTGTAGAATGGAAGTCGAAGTGTTGTTAGTGCTGAGCTTATTTTTGCTCAGAACGCAGCAGTTCACTAATTTGTCTCAGAAAGAAGGAAGCATCATTAAGCATAGTGTGCTTCATGTAGTAGAGCTCAGGCACTCGTTCAAGTTCAGAAGTACTACCTACAGCAGCTAGAGGAAGAAGAAGCAACATTTATGAAAAAATGAGCAGGTCCACTTCCTCCATGAAACACACTAGGCCTACACCCGTAATGATCCAGGAATATTTTCTTCCCCGAGGCAAAGCAATGAATGCCTTGCAATGAATTCTGAGAAGAATTAGCAGCAAGCTCACAGGTAAGCTAAGCATGAACACAACTTTAACTTTCATTCCCCAACCAGAGCTTTAACAAACATGAAAAATATATCAGATTGAGTAATTTTTGTGAGCTTTCCCTTCCTATAATTGTATGATAATTATAATACATGTCTATTTCTCAGGAATTCATTGATGAGAATCACGAAGAACAAGACATAAAGTAATAATGCAAGTCTCCCATAAAGAGTCAGCTCGCTTTCGCTTGCTAAACAATCTTGGAGCTGGTGGTAGAAGAAAAACCACCCACCAGGGGTGCCTAATCCCTGGGAGGATGCCAAATCCACTAGGATATATGCCTCAAGGAAGCTAGGGATGCTAACTACCCTGTGACACCAGCGAGTCTGGTATAGCCAACCACTTGCTTACCTTACTTATCTTTGGGGTGGGAAGGTAAAGAATCGGTCATGCTAGACTAGAAAGGACTTGGATGAACAAAGTGTCAAAATTGACCTAGGGAGTACTATCAAACTTGAATGAATTCGTAAGAAACATTAAAGTCATAAAGGTCAAACCAAAATGATGTACTGGCTGTTGCCAATAAAGCTCAAATTTCTGAATTAGGCTGAAAGAATTTATTCATAGGCACAAACAAATGGGAATTTGACAGTGTATAGCATTCTAGCCAAATTATACCAATTTTCATATTCAAAGATGGCATTTCGGTAAATTGAAAAGTTTGTCCTAGACTTCTTATGAGACTCAGGAATTCTGACTGAATAACATTGATACAAATATGCACCTCTATTTCTAAATTGTTAACAATTACCGACCTGTTATAATATGAAATTAAAATGAAAAGGTCAAAGTGCAAGCCAACTGTGATCTAAAGCCCATTTGCTCATATTCCTGATGACAAGCCAGAGGCAGCAGGTGGAGCTTGCTCCACATGTTCAACTATGAGCTAGGTGCCTCCATCTCTCAGTGACAAGCATAGCTGCTTGCGCAAATGTAATACGTTTGGACTGGCCAAGCACCTGATGTGCTCCAGATCTCACTACTGGCATCATTATTATGGACATGTCATAGCTGCTTTATAGACTGCCCATGGGATGGAATGCATCAGCATTTGTTGCATCCATCAGGACCTATCTGAGTCACGGTCCTGATAACTGAGAATGTCCTGGTCTTTGATGAGTACCAACATACCTCAACAAGGATCATGAGAATCAGTGGTCCAGTAAAGTCACTATTTCTAGTCCACTTCCCAAAAGAGCTCAACCCTCAAGAGCAAGAACAGCAAGAGGAGCTTAGTGTGTGTGTTGAGTACTTTTAGTTTCAGAGAACATGTTACAATGGCAGGCCCACATTTAGTTGGGGGGTATGGAGGGGGAGGGGCAACCCCAGATATTATTATGCTGAAAAAATGCTTGCCATTTTTCAAAACAGCAATCTCAAATCAGTTCCGTCAGGAGAGAAAAATAGTAAATTTCAAAAATGGCACCATTTTCAAATCCACTCCTATTTGATGATCACATTCCAGATCGAGAGGCGTTGCTTGAGTGGCAGAAAGATTTTCGCTCAACAAAAAAATAACCTTTGAGTTTTTTTAGTATACTGCGGAGTCCAGCATGCCATCCTCCCCTCTCCTATGGCATGGATTTCACAGCATACAGGAAAGTATAGATACCTTCACTATTGTTCACACCACCCAGGTCCCATCAGAAGAGGATTGTCAACAGCACCACCCACTCACAGGTCAAGTGCACACTAGATTCTTCGGCTCATTTTGAAAGTGAGTGTTATGTGCCCATAACTATTTTTCAAGAACATACAGAAAAGTGACACATATGGATAGATACCTTTACTAAGGTTCAGGTCCTATTAGAAGAGGGATTTATCAAATTCCGCTGATTGTTTATACAGTGGCTCTAGGTTACTCGAGTCTAGAGAGACTGTTCATTCTAGACGAGGCTTTGGCAAGGTAGGAAAATCCCTCGTGTTTGAGTCTGGAAGACTCCACATTTCAGTTGTTTCAATGTTTACTAGATAGTAATGGTTCTCATTACTTTCTATTTACAGTAAATTCATTTGTGGATGTGACCTGAAGTCTTCTTGCACTATGCTGATGTAAATGGGAAGTATATTATCAGTGAACACTATTCTCAAGATGGGCCAGAAAATTACTCTAGTCAACTATTTGCTCAATTGTGAAAATCTAAATGTGCAAACAATAGCACATACACTTAGGGTATGAAGAGCATTTATTAGATCAGTGGCATAATATGCCACTGATCTACTGCTTTCTTCTGCAATTATATATTATATAATTGCAGAAGAAAGCAGAGATTATTTAAGTAACCTAGGAATTGGTCCTTCAGCCACAATCAGTACAATCTTTCTAATTTGGTAGTATTGAGGCAGTGTAGAGAGGGAACTCGGCCTCTGGGACATTAATATCATTATTTCATTTCAGATTTAAAGTTGCATTCTAATTTTTAAGATTCATGAAAATTTGATAAATTTCATGTTTTACTTTTGTATATATGTATTCCATACTATTTATTTGTCAATAATAATTTAACTTGCCTAGTTTTTCCATGTTGAAAGTAAGGACCACTTAATTTATACCAAAAATCACTCAGATCTTCTGTATGCCAGCCACACCGGGGCTTTACCTGGGCCTCACTCGGAACCCTGCAGGCCCTGGCATATTCAATGCTCACTCGGGGCCTTTGACCCTCTCCTCTTGTGGAACTGGACCTCCCTGTTGTGGGAAGCCTTAGAGTCACAACTGTACAGAGAAAGATTGCACAAAGTACAGAGTATTACACTATGTTTATTCTTGTGGTGTCTGCCTAATGAACGGTATTTAAGTACATGAAGAGAATGATGACGTACCCATGCTGAAACATGAGCAAGACATATTCAATAGCATGACATTATATATATATATACAAAAGTACTGGGATGACTAGCCATCCCAGTACTTTTCTATATTCAATAGCTCTGCCTTAACACAGCACTGAGCACTATTTGTAGCCTTCATCAGCAAACTACCTTCTAAGTATATATATATATATATATATATATATATATATTATACATATATATATATAAGGACTTAACTGGCTGAAGTGACTAATTATTTTGTGAGTAAATGTGTTGCAAGTATTTGGTAAATGTTATAGCAACACCCCCCTAATATTTATATTAGGTAATTAATGTTAATTAATGTTAATACTATTCAATACTGCATGGCCGGATCACTCAAAATTTGTGGTATATTGTCAGTCAAAAATGTTGTGTTATTTCATGTTGCTGTTTGACAAATTGTTGTTAGTTTTATGTACGTACTGTGTTGATTCATTCACTTCAGCATCCTTTATCTGTTGTCATTCCATGAGGAATGATGACCAAAATATGTGTATGTTCACTATTCCATTTCATGTGGATTTTAATTCAAAGACACTGTAGTGGGAATGTTTTAGCGTGTGGTGTCTTACATGTATTGTATGTATTGGTTAATGTGGATAATCCAGAAGGGTTTAGTTGCAGCCTCTTAGGTGCCTAAAACATGGTTTCTGACAATAATACAAATCACTCGCAGTGTGCCGCGAGTCTGAAAAAAGACGAAATTCACCTTCAAGGATCATGTTCGCATGTTTGTTGGTTTCTATCTCTGTTTTTCCACTTGCATAACTTACGATGAAGATCAATTCCAAAAATTAAAAAAAAGTAAAAAAATATTCTTCAATTCATATCCAAGATATATACATTGTTTCTTGATTGCGGTAAAAAGGCTTGTGTAGCAGTGCTTGTCGATAACACAGTACAGTCAAGCTAACTTACATGCTGTTTTATAATTGTAATTGAGTAAAGACTGAATTGAGTAAAGACTGTAAGTGCTGTATAATATAAGCTGAGTGAATGTCCTGTGCTGTTTGGTTTGTGGCGTGCCCTGTTACCAAGTCTGAAGGGAGCTGTAGATAAGCTCTGCTGTTTGGTTTGTGGAGTTCTTCAGAGAAACTATGTAGCTGACCCTATATAGATAATCAACAATAGCAACAAGACATGGCACGTGGTGACATATGTAGTGTCCAACAGCGATAAAAAGCTAGAAAAGTCTCTCACCAACTTTATTATGGATTATTGATTTTCACATTTTTTTTTTTTTAATGAAGGAAGAATGATGAATGGAAGGTATGTAGCAACCATATATCAGATGGTAGCTGATGAGTTGATGGATATTATAATTGCTTAGCAACAAAACACAATGTTGTGAATATTATTTTATAAGAAACAGGAAGTTTGGTTGGATAGCAACAACACACATTGTTATTCATCATACAAACAGGAAGTAAAAATCACTGCGTATCAAGATGTTTGCTTATGCACCGAAGAACAAAATGATTGCTTAGCAACAAACCACAGCACTGTTGATAATGGCCTACTATGGAAGAATTCTAGTTGCTTAGCAAACAACCACAGATGTGCAAATATTATGTTAGCAGATAGAAATAATAATGGATTAATGGTTCATGAAATTTATTATTATAAATGTACACACACGGGTTCAAACTTTGCTAGAACTGTGAGTGGTTGACCAATATGGTGCTGCTGAGTGCTATCAGCCAAACAAAACAGTTGTCCCAACCTCCAAAGAAGCTGCACTGATGATCGAGTGCTCCAGTAGAGCCCCAGACGTGGAAGATCGACAATACCCACAACACACAGTACACCCTTCGTTTCCTCCACAGTGGTATCACACCTAGGACAAGGTCTATATACTGTTAGCACAATTATAGCTCATCTCAATCACAAGCAACATCCTCCGTAAAAAACTTGTTGAAACGAGTCAAAAGAAAAGAGTCAAAAGCAGATATGTTTGCACAACCACATACGGAATGTAAAGTGGGCCACATGTCAACTTATTAGCAAATGGGTTAGTGGTCTGCTCAAACAATAATAGAGCAGATGGGCCAGGAGCAATGGCTCATCCATGACTACAGCCATTATGAGCGGGAAAGGTTTCCTGTACCTCAGACTCGTTCGAACGAGGAAGGTTGAGAAAGACAAGTCTATTGCGAATACAAGTGCACTTTTAGAATTACATGCACATATTTACCAGCAACAGAGCCTCCAGTAGATGGACCAGCTACATGGCTCAACCATCACACCCATGATGAGCAGGAATGGTGCCCAGTGTCTCTGACTCGTGGAGGAAGATGAATGAGAACAGTTGAGGAATCCAGAATCTATTGTAAATCTAGCAGGGAATTACTTGCCCAACTACCTACCAACTACCTACACAGTTCCCAGGAAACGGGTTTTATAAACCACTTGAGTATACTGTTATTATACATACAGCAACCATGCTTTTAGTTTCATCTATTCATCATTGCTTACCTTGGGACAATTCATGCTGATCGTTGCTGCCATCAGAATCTTCTCTAGATAGTGTAAGGACAAGACCAGCTATATATACCACCATCGACAACAGCTCACCTCATGGCTGCTATGGCATTACAATCAATTTCAGAGCTGCCAAGGTAAGCATAAGTACTTTCTCCCTCGAATCCAGTCCTGGCGCTCTAAGTGAGCATGAAGTCTTCTTGAAATAATTGACAGACAACTTCATTCCCAGTTTTGGCAAATTATTTTCCAGAAATCCGAGGTGAATTTTGACGTCACGTTTATATAATAATTACTGAAGTAATAGAACAATGCTCTGGGCATGCTCAGGTAGTTACGCAGTGGTCCCTGCGTCATGACACTTAACCAGGTGAGAGCCCTGGCGACCTGAAGGTCATACACTCAGTATAGTACTATCGCTCAACCAGACTCAACCCAACAAACAAAAAACAACTTGAAACATATTATATATATCTGTCAAGAGAGAATACTTTACCCATCTATACTACAACCAGTTGATCACTCTTTGCTATTTCAACCTGGGTGCACCAATTTATACTGTTTTTAAATTTTTTATTTGCATAATGCTTGCTTGGTGTATATAAGGAGTTCTCAAATGGCGGTTCATGGACCCCTAGGGCGTCCCCATGAAAGGGATCCAATGGTTCTGTTGAGAAGGAAAGGGATCTAGTGGGTCTATGGAAATCCGATTCTTCTTCATCTTCTTACTATTTTTGTGCCAATGCTACACATTTAAAAGTGAAAAATGATATCCCAGAATGTGCAGTTAGAATGCTCTGGGGCATAACTCTTTGAGAAGGTATATATGTAGATTAGGAATCCATTTTAAATTGTAAAGGATCACATGACTGGTAGTCTTGTTTCTCTTCTTTGATTGTTTCTCTTCTTTGATAGGTCAGCTGTTTGTTTTTAATTTAAAACATGATGGTTTTTCCCTTGTTACTGTTATATACCATAGCAACATCCACAGTTAAGTCTGCACAGCTATGCAGATGCAGTCCTTTTGTAACATGCTCCACCAGACTGTTTAGTCAAGTAGCAGACAAAGGTGTAACCTCATCTGGATTTACTCAGATTTTTTTTTTTGGCTTGCTGTGTTTATATAATTCCATGGCATTCATTACTTACAAAAATGGATATAGCTATGGTATATAGGTAAGCTATCACACACAACACACTATGGATTCGAATTCTAAGTTTGTTTGAATGTGTTACATGGTTAAGTCCTCTGCAGGAGCTAAAGTTAGGCAGCATGCCCAGTATTTGGAGGGTGACCCACCAGGGATAAGTAGGTACTAAATCACAGTCTTGGCCATCTCCTTGAGTGACTGCATGGAGAGGCCTTGTGGCAAGCTCTGACTGCTTAGCCACATTTCTGCCTTGAGAGCCACCAGCTCCCACTCGTCCTTCTGCTGAGCACAGCGACTTTCAAGGCAAACCAACCCAATAATGGTGGCCCAAACTTCTTCAGGCAAATCGGCTGGGCGCTTTGTTTTAGCTTCTGTCTTCTTCTGCAAGAACTTGTCACAAAGATCTCCTAGCAACCAATTCCCATTGGCTTGCTGAAGTGAAATAAGAGCTGTCAGATCACACTGAGACTCTCCTCCTGTACTTGTCTGCCTCGGTTGAGCCATAAAATCTTGCATGCTGTCAGACTGTACTTGAGAGGATGAAGCTTCAAAGAGAGATGCAATGGCATCACCTGGTGGAGATAAATATAAATCTGATCCAAATACATCATGTTCTTGAGATGACGGTAGACATGATCCAGTGAGATCTTGATCGTAATCATGACCTAGTAAAAGAGAATCCAGGTCTTCATCAACATAAGTTGCAGTGACATCATAAAAGATTTTGGCACCCTCTATGGGCTGGGTTTGCTCCACATCTACTGCCACAAAGGCCGTGTGCTCGGAGATCACGCCCGACTCGATGCTGAGATTAATGCTTTCCTGTTCCCTCTCGTGGGTAAGAGAAGTGGAGCTCCACCCCTTCCCGGCTGCCCAGTCACTAAGGAGAGACTTGGCTGCAAGCTGGTGGACTACGGGCATGTCAAATCCAGTGGATGATTCCAGTTGATCTTCACCCTTTATTGGAGGGGCAGGAATATCAAAGGAAACTGTGTGTGCTATTTTCTCTTCAAATATCTGACCTTTGAGCGATGCAGTTCCCTGGACTCCAGATTGAAGTGGGTTGTCTGAAGCAGCCTTGCTCTTGAGAATGCCGTAGATGACAATTTTAATCACCATTGAAGATGGTGGGGATGTTGCTGGGTGCTTGGAATGCTTCAAAGCCTGAGGGGAGGTTGAAGTTGACTTCCAGTTCAGTCACAGATGGCTGTAGTGCTCGTTTCAAACTGCCAATAACCTGAGGTGCACAGAGAAAGGGTTAAAGTTGTCACATGAAACTAGAGATTTGGACAGATGAAACGTTCACAATGGAATTACGTAATGTATAGTAATTATGTCATGGCACAAGTCATATTATTAGGTAGCTAAATATAGTAACAACACCTGCTCAGTATGTCATAGCATTAGCATTAAAGTTTACTTGACCTGCTGAAAGCCAGGAGGCCCTGATTGATAATCAAACGCTGTCTAGGATATTACAGGCAATGCTATCGCACACACCCTAGACACAGTTAATATACATGCAAAGTTTGGAGTGCCTATAGCTTTTGAGATGGGCCACCACGGAGCATGCTGGTGACAGAGGAGTGCAGCTTTTACTGGTCACCAACTTTGCTGCAAGTCTAGGGAGGAGCCAAGCAGCAAACCTTGCAATCACCAACATAAGGTGGTAGAATTTGCAAATTTGGACACACGTTACTGTTAATTGAGTTGTTTTCAAGTTTTGACTCTGTATATGGAGAGTTTGCATTTGACCTTTGAACCTATTATTTATTTGTAGTACATGAAATACATACACTGCATCAACATCACACAATACACTGCATCAACATCACACAATACACTGCATCAACATCACACAATACACTGCATCAACATCACACAATACACTGCATCAACATCACACAATACACTGCATCAACATCAACATCACACAACACACTGCATCAACATCACACAACACACTGCATCAACATCACATCATACATTGCATCAACATCACACAATACACTGCATCAACATCACACAATCCACTGCATCAACATCACACAATACACTGCATCAACATCACACAATACACTGCATGAACATCACACAATACACTGCATCAACATCACACAATACACTGCATCAACATCACACAATACACTGCATCAACATCACACAATACATTGCATCAACATCACACAATACATTGCATCAACATCACACAATACACTGCATCAACATCACACAATACACTGCATCAACATCACACAATACACTATCAACATCACACAATACACTGCATCAATATCACACAATACACTGCATCAACATCACACAATACAAGGCATCAACATCACACAATACACTGCATCAACATCACACAATACACTATCAACATCACACAATACACTGCATCAACATCACACAATACACTGCATCAATTAAGGGTGGGAAACGCTCACGCTAATTAGGGGGCGTGGTTGGAAATTCGTGCCGTAAATGTCCCGGAATTAACTTACGGAAAGTTGACAAGTATGTATCATGAGCTCAACACAGACATAGACCACTTGATGATGTTATCATTGACCTCAACACAGACACAGACCACTTGATGATGTTATCATTGACCTCAACACAGACACAGACCACTTGATGATGTTATCATTGAGCTCAACACAGACACAGACCACTTGATGATGTTATCATTGACCTCAACATAGACACAGACCACTTGATGATGTTATCATTGACCTCAACATAGACACAGACCACTTGATGATGTTATCATTGACCTCAACACCGACACAGGCCACTTGATTATGTTATCATTGACCTCAACATAGACACGGACCACTGGATGATATGATATCATTGAACTCAACACAGACTCAGGCCACTTGACGATATGATATCATTGACCTTGAACAGAGACACAGACCACTTGATGATATGATATCATTGAACTCAACACAGACTCAGGCCACTTGACGATATGATATCATTGAGCACCACTTGATATGATATCATTGAGATCAATACAGACACAAACCACTTGACGATATATCATTGACCTTGACAGAGACCACTCGATGCCATTGAGCTTGACGACAGAGACACGACGATAGCCTGTTGTGTCAGGTGAGTCTTAGCATCTCTAGTGAAGGTCAGAGCATCTAGCCGAAACATCGAGTGAGTAAATTTAGTTGATCATAAAGAAAGTCATGGATCTACAGTATGTCAAATGAGTTGGTTGAGATTTACTCACGAAATTTCTGAGTGAGTGAATTTAAGCCGAGAAAGTTATTGTCTAGCAATAATTGTGGTTTCTTTCGCAACACTACAGCATTCCTGTACTCGTGCATACTCTACTAATATTCACTTATGAGCATGCCCATTGCAATATAATTATAGGTGTGCTGAGCATTCAAATCGAGGACACATTCTAATCGAGGAATATGATACTTCCACTTTCATCTGCTCAAACTCCACCAATTTGGAGAGTTTCAATGACTCTAGAATATATATTTTAATGCTGCATCTTGATCTGGGGGGGGCGAAGGTTGTCATGTGTCATGTCAGCTAAGATCTGCATCATACTGTTTGAGAGCACAAGCATTCAAGTCATTAAGTATTAATTATTATTATAATTATTATATTATTAGTATTAATTAATTGACTGACCTTGGGCTGCATTCTTTCCCCTTCCTTGATAAACTCGGCAGTACCACGCCCAGCTTTGGCCAGCCCGTTGACCAGTGCTGAGGATGCTCCTGACCCAATCCCGAATGTGAAGACCCTAGAGAATGACGGAACAGCATCAATGAGATGTATGCAACATAATGATGGTGAGATGTGCATTTTCTGTTCATGCATTTGAGTTCAGTTGTTGGTAGACACTGTGACCAGAACATGAGTTTGACATGAGAGATGGTTGCAGAGGAACCGCACTAATTTTTCATGTCCCTACTAATCTCACAGGCATGGGCTGTGAGACCAGCTTTACAGGCCCTCTTCCGGCCTCCTTAGCTTCAGTTGCTTGGCTTGGCTTCCATGTGGCAGGCAGCAGTAGAGTACAAGAAATAGGTAGGTCCTTTAGCTCCTACTGCTAGAGCATATACTGACATCCTAAATATTCATCATTTTCTATTTGTGCAACATGGACAAAAATAAATGGTAGGTGAATAAAATTCCTTTTTTCACGACATATAAAATGGAGCTCGTCTGCTACCACATCAATATTGTAACAGGCATACCTGCATTTGGCTGCATTCCGGGAGACTTCATCAATGCAGTCTTGGGTGTTACTGACAGATCCATCAGTCAACACAAATACTTGTCTAGGCAACCCTGGCAGTGTTTCCTGACGAAAAATATGTTGCAGAGGACCGAGAAGTTTTGTCCCTCCCATATCGGCTTCCAGAGTTTCAGCATGCCTAATGGCACCATCGAGATGTTCCTGATTGTAAGGTACACTTTCAGGGAACAGAGAAGTATACCTGGACCCAAAGCCAATGATGTTGAAACTGCAGCCAGGGGGGATACTCTTCAGAAATAGAATCAGTGTCTCACTGGCCATCTCGATGTAAGAATCACTCATGCTCGCACTGCGGTCCACAAGGAAGATGAACTCAACAGCAGTATGCTTCACTTCAAACTGGGGGGAAAAGCTGAGCATTACAGCAGGGGCTCCCATGTAAGAGCGCTGGCTCAAAGTTGGGTCACCCAGCTCGTACACAACTTTAGGAAGGTGGGGGTTGGCCTGGTGCACCAGGATAACCAGGTCCTTTTTGAGAGGCTGAGCATCTTCACCTGAGAGAGATACGATGATCACTTCACCACTCTTGTCGACCGATATGGTGTGAGTTGGTGATGTCACATCAGACACTCCATCTTTTTTAACATTCATTTTGAAGTGGTAAACAGCTGGAGCCTGGCCTTGCGTAGCTTTGCTTGCTGCTGCCAGAGGGTCTGTGGACCCTGAAGGAGTGTACCGTGGCTTCAGAACGGCTGGAAGTGTGAACCTCACTCCTCCTTCAGCGTCTATAGAAAGTTCCCCAACAAGCTTAAGGTGGATTTGTGCTTCAGCTCCACCTGGCAGATTTCCAAGAGAAACACTGAATATGTCACCAGATTTCAGTTCTGCAAAAGCTGCAGTGTGACCACTGGCTATGGCGTTATTATAATCTTGTTTGGCCTCTTCCTTCTTTTTGATTTCAGCTTTGATCCTTCTGCCAGCAATAACAGCTTCCATCCCCACTACAGCATACGATTCCTCCACAGGAAATCTGAACAGCACCTCCACTGGCATATCATTGTTATTGACATACTTGAGAGTAGAATTTAAGCCGACCACGTAGCCATGAACCTCAGCCTTTACATTACATGACTTGAGAGGAATCAGAACTTCCTTGCCTACGATCTGGAGACCAATCAATGCCAGATACAAAGCAGGTTCTAGCATTGCGAAGGCAGAGCAATAGAAGATAGGCGAAAATATCCTACTCCACTCAAAAAGTGCCGAGCGCGCTTGTGAGATCACAGGTAGGGCCCGTCTAGTGACTCGCCTAGATAGGATGTTTTATCCCCCTTCACGGTACTGTGGAGCTATCTTCCAGTTAATTAAAGACTTTGCCTACTCCAATTTGCATGTACGTAAGGCATAAGGAATTCATTTAAAAATTAATTGCTGTAACGTCACGGCTGTGGGTGCCAGCAAAATGTATTCCTGTATGGAGTTTCAGCTTTTTTAAACTCGCCTCGCGCACGGCTATTCCAATTTAGCAGCAAGTAAAAGGCCAAGCGGTTCGTCGTGTTCAGTATCTTTATACTACATCACGTCATCTGTGTCTAATCTGATTGGTTAATAACTGTAGGTACATAGGTACACTTTTTTAATTTTAAACCGCGTGTAGTTTAGCGCATGCGCAATGTAGTATGAGTAATACGCCAGTGTAAACCTGCTGTTACATTCCTCGGCTTCGCCTCGGGGTAACCGAAAACTCGGAGGCGCTCTTTTGTATAGGCTATCCTATACTTATTATTATTATTTTGGTATTACAGGAATATATGCAAATAATATGAGTGACTTCCCCGATAAAAATAAAGGAAACTTAATGATACAAAAAACTTTGTAATTGACGGAGAAAGTTTGGCATGTTCTAATTTCAAACAGGTAATATGTTCCATAAAGTAAGTGTATGTCTGGCGAAGGGAACTTGTCTCGTTGTAGCTCCTTAGCCGAATGTCCATTTGTCTAGTTTGTAGTGGTAGGTGAGTGGAGTGGACAGATCCATGCGGGGTATGAGCCAAGTAGCATAGTTTCAGAAATGTTCTACGGGATGCCGAACTTGGTATATAGTTCAGACCAAGCTAGCAAAGTGGAGTAGTCTGTGTGCCACTGTTTGGATGCCATCTGAAGTGCAAATCTCTGCACTTTTTCCAGTTCATCTATGTGGGTGGAGTGGATCCCACACAGGGGCACCATATTCCAGAATGGGTCTAACATATGCAAGGTACAATTGAAGAAGAGTACCTTCACTTGAATGCTTGTAAAAGTTTCTGTAGATGATGTTTATTAGCTCTCCTAGTGATCTGTGTAATGTGCGACCAGCTGAGATTGTCGCTCACCCATACACCAAGATATTTGAAGACAGACACTCTTTGAAGCTCTGCACCATGTAATCTCATCTTGCCCATGAGATGGTTTGTTTTATGCGAGATCAGCATGTGTTTGCATTTCAATGCATTGAAACTCATGTAGTTTTCAATAAACCAGGCACTGATAGAGTCAAGGAATCTCTGCACTTGCACATGATCACTGGGTGACGTTATTTCTCGATACATTAAAATGTCATCAGCAAAGAACACTATGTGGTTTTGATCCGATGCAACACCAGCTACTTCATCTATATATATTAGAAAGAGCAGTGGGCCCAAGACTGAAACTTGCCGGACACCAGAAAGAACTTGGGTCATAGTCGAGTCTTGACCATTCCACAAACTGATGTCTGTCCAATAGGTAATTTCCCAGCCACCTAATTAAGTATTAGTCTAGGTGTAGATCAGTAAGCTTGTTCAGCAAAGGTACATGAGGTACTTTGTTAAAAGCCTTTGCCAGATCCAGAAAGATTGCACATACTTCAGACCCAAGTTCAAGAGATTTGTGCCAACTACTAAGTAGAGCACCAGTAGTTGACCTGCCTTTTAGGAATCCCCATTGATATTGTGACAGGACTGAGTGATCATACAATTTATCCATCATGTATTTATGGACATGCTTCTCCAAGAGCTTGCTCACCAAAGACAAAAGGGAAATAGGTCAATATTGTGATGGATCAGATTTACAGGATGATTTTGACACTGGTGTAACCCTAGCTATCTTTGAGTCAGCTGGAAGATATCCATTAATCTAGGAAAAGTTGAATGGTCGTGTTATGGCCCGTGCAATACTCGGAGCAGTAGCTTTTAACATCTTTGCTGATAGTTCATCAGGTCCGCTTGCCTTAGAAATATCCAAAGACTGAATGAGCTCAAGAATTTCTTCTTCATTACACAAGAGGTTGTTGGTATCTGCTCGGCAATTGGAGTGTTGTTGAAATAGTCACACGACAGTTGGAACTAATGTGTTGAACTTAGATGAAAAATGGTCATTTATCAAGTTAGTCTTCTCAGCATTATTGGTTATGTTCATTGTACCAGAGGTAAGAGCTGGAATTGATGATTTCTTTTTTTTTGCTGATCTCACGGTTTTCCAAAAGGCTTTTGGGTTTTTTGGACCATAAAAAAATTTCTTTGATTGTCGGAGCATAGAGGATACTTTTGATCTCATGTGCTTGTATCTTTGGAAAGAATAACTGCGACGATTTCCTTTGGCTCTCCTATACAAGTTTATTTTCCTAATTGCCTGAGTAATCGATTTTTTCATGTGGTGGTTGAATTTTGTCAGGTAAGATAGAACTTGGTATGCAGGATGTTATAATTTCCCAAAACGCACTTTTCCAATCTGACCAACAATGGCTGATGTCACCACTTTCAAAGATGACATCTAGATCCAGATTTTCCAGAAGCTCATTTGCCTTACCGAAATCAGCAAACAAATATTTCTCCGGGGTCTTATCTGGATAGCTGAATCAATCCCCACGCATTCAACAAGCAGCCCTTGGTGGTCCGAGTTGTCGATTGGTGGAATAACATTGCACTGTATTTTCTCAATATCCATTACCACAGCCAGATCAATAATTGATGGAATACCATCATTACTGTAGTGCGTGGGTTGTAGCACAGCTTGTGTCAAATCATAAAATTTATTAGCCGGTTTCTATTTGAGGAAGGTTCCAGCATATTGATATTGAAGTCCAATAAAATTTGAGAAGGTTATTGAGGTAACAACATCAGACAGCTTGTCAATGAGCATAGTGGAAGCCGAGGGTGGTCTATAAAAGATGCCTAAGCAAAGTGATTTTGCAGAGGGACAAGTAATGGATAAAAATATTAACTCGAGATCGTGCGGAACAGGTTTAAAGTAATGCTGTCCTTCACCAGGACCAGTATTCCACCACCATGACGATTTCTGTCCAGTCTAATTGTTGTATAGTTTGCTAACGATACCTCCGCATCAACAATTTCATTGCTCAACCAAGATTCAACTATACAGATTAGATCAGGATTATGGTGCATTAACTAAGAAGTTATGGATAGCGAGGTGTATCTTTCTCCAGAAGATATTCCAGGAGCAAACCTCTCAGAACCATTCGAGGAAGAGGAATCAAGGCCTGTACTTCTTGGAAGAAACAGGAGCTTATTACCAGGTATATATATATAGCTATAAGCATAGTTAGCACAAATCATTTATCTAGAATGAAACAGGCCCAGAAAGAAGGCACCAGTGTTGTGGACGTTGATGGCTTATACCTGTACAGAAAATTTAGTATTCTTACAGAAGCAGGACAACAAGTACTAATGCCCATTTGTGCCTCTCCAATTGCTGAATGGACGTCAGTCACAAATGACACGTATCAGACCATGGCACCTTCCATTCCTCCTGGCACATCAGGTATATTAAGTACCTTCCATTTCTTTTGTCCATCATATTATAATAAGTACCTAGCAAATAATATCACTTGATTTATCTATGCTTAAAAATATATTTTTCATGTTTGTTAAAGGGGAATGAAAGTCAAAGTGGTGTTGATGCTTAGCTTACCTGTGAGCTTGCTGCTAATTCTTCTCAGAATTCATTGCAAGGCATTCATTACTTTGTCTCAGGGAAGAAAATATTCCTGGAGCATTACTAAATGGGTATAAGCCTAGTGTGCTTCATGGAGGAAGTGGTCCTGCTCATCTTTTCATAAATGTTGCTTCTTCTTCCTCTAGCTGTTGTAGGTAGTATATACCTCTGAACTTGAACGAGTGCCTGAGCTCTACTACATGAAGCACACTATGCACACACACACACTCAATGATGCTTCCTTCTTTCTGAGACAAATTAGTGAACTCTGCCTTGCAATGAGTTCTGAGAAGAACTAGCATTGAACTCACAAATAAGCTCAGCACTAACAACACTTCAACTTCCAATCTACACTATTCCTGAACTGTAGCTTGCATGAACATGAAAAATATATCAGATTGGAGCCGATTTTTTTCCCAGTCCTTGTCCACATATATGGTTATAATGCATAATTATATATGCAATACTCGGGAATTCATTGATAATCAATACATTTTCCTATGATACATAGAATTATTGATTGGCGAGAGTTAGTTGGATTGAAAACTTGGCATTGCTGCACATGATGTATTTATGTGTGCCATACAAAAATGTGTTCATGGGTCCTCCCCCTTAAATAATGCAGGCTTATGTAAATCGGGAATGGTCATCATAAGCAACTGATAGAGTGAATGTCCTGAGATTCTAAGCTGGACTGGGCTGGCTGTGCACAAGTGAGCACAGGCTACATGGTTTAATAGCAGAATAAGACAGGCAGAAATTGACAAAGTTCGAAGACCCTAATAACCCCCTGCAAACCCTCCGAAATTATCTTTCCATAGACCGTCATTGTTGCAAGGCGAGAATGTGCTGCATAGCTGACAGGAATGGCTGATTGGTGAGTGAAGCGAGCTCTTACAGGGGAGTTGGATGGAAAACTTGGTATTGCCGTGCATGGCATGATCGTCACCAGCCTGTCCTCCCCCCAAATTTGATGGTCTAGTGTGAACTCCTGAACTTCTATGTGTGATGTATAAATCTATACATGTATCAGGGGAAAGGGGAACATATCTATCATGTTCACCAGTAAAAAAAGATGAATAGGTGACCCATCTTAAAAATGCGCGCTTATTTAAGTCGGGAATGGTCATCATAGAGCGAAGAAAGGAGGAAACAACAGATTCTTAGCTAGAGGAAAGAAAACTGGCTGCACAGGGAGTTGAGAATGGCCTGCCTAAGCAGAAAAGAGAACTGTGCTTAAAAAGAAGCTAACATTATGCAATGCTCATTGGATTCACTCTGAAAGCCACAGGTGTGTACATGAACTGATATATATAGGGTAAAAATAGACACGTGATATTTAAACAAGTTTTTTTAAATTCCAAAACAAACAAACTATACTTGATTGACTAGTCAAAAAAGGAAGGAACCAAGATTATATCTCTTGAGACCACACCCACATAGACAATTCTAAAATAGTCATGCAGACCACACCTAATTAATGACTCTTTATAATTTAATCATGTACAGAATTATATACATCTTTATCTGGTGTACATGGTCTTATTTCAAGTGATAAAGAGTCATCCAATTAGGTGTGTCCTTCATCACTATTTATTTGTCTATGTGGGTGTGTGTCTCAAGATATAGAATCTTATTTCTTTCCTTCAATTTTTTTTGGCATAAAACATTTTTGTACTTGTTTCTATTGTTTATTTATATTCGTGTAAGCTCCATGCTTTAAACCTTAGTGAAGGATTCAAACACGCTTGAGGTATTTTAAGATCAAAATCAGCTGAAAACATCGTTTACAACACTAAGAGGCTGCCAAATCTTTAGCTGAAACATAAACTTTTTTGGGGGGGTGGTCCCATTTTAAAATAGGGGTCTCCAATATTGTAGTGAGTAATAAATGAACCATTTCACAGGGAATTCTTCCCAAACTTGTACTGAAGTAGTTCGCCTTGAAAGCTCTGTTTGCCTTTATCACACTGGAAAGATGCATCCGACACTAGCAAAAGAGTGTGTGTGTGAGAGAGTGTGTATGTGTGTAAAAAAATGTGAGAGAAAATATAAACAAAAGTGTTATATACCTTGCTTACCAATCTTTTATTAGTCCTAATGTATAACACTCGAGAGGAGAAAAGGTATCCACATGCATGAGCGCTTGGACACGAGAGAGAACTTCTGTTTTAGTCAGACAACAACTTGCCAAGAACACAGACAATGTTGATGCATTCGGGAATTAGCTAGCTACAATTTTTTATTACTAAACCAGCATACTTTACCAGATTCATTCGCTTATCTGTAGAACTATCAACTCCACAAACCAACAGACAACATAAATTAGAACCAGCATCAACTCAGATCAGCAGACAAAACTCGGCCATTTCTAGTTAAGTCTCTAAGACAGTTTATGAATTCCCTTACTGCTACTGCCATGCCTTAGCTCTACAAGACAAATTAGCTAGCTACAATATTCCCCTTTGATAACAAGAATCAGATATATATGGGAATGAATTTTGCATTATTGCATACCTGACAAGTATTACATCTGCGTATTTGACAAATATCACATCTGACGTGCTGACGAATGTCTGAAGTCACTGAAGCCCAATAAAATCATTTTATCCCATACCAAGTGTCCTCCCAGTGTTTCCACGCCTGCATATTGACCTGCCCACTAAATCCACCAAATGTGCATTACAGTAGCCTACCTTCAGCATTGGTGTGACGACTCTCCATCACTCTCTTGCTTTCTTCAGCTGTCCTAACTACCTTCTTCCATTCAGTATTCCAATTTGAGGAGCCAAACTCTGTTGGGGTGTGATTGAAATAACAGGTATATATCTAGTCCACAATTTCTTCATCTTTGAGTGTTGAAGAGGTAGTTTCAACCATCCTTAATATGATTATCAGCCTGCAAGACTATCTACATAAACACATGGATTCTTCAATGAACTCTGCAGGCATGATAGCTAGCTAACTACCATTACTATTATTACCACAATCTCTATTTCGACCCCCCCCCCCCCCCCCCGTTATATACATTGCCAGACTATTATTACTAACTTTCAGCTATGTGGCTATTTGCAATCACCACAATCTGCATTCATTGATTTTTCATCCCAGACTCGTCACAACTACAATCTTGTGATTTTTTTTGCCGCCTACTGGTGTCATTTTGGTTTGGCCAGATCAATTTCATTACTTTGACTCTGCCTCATCAGTTTAGCTCAATGTAGATTTATAGAGGGTGTGGTGAAAAGTTTAAAAACCAAAAATATGTCATGCCTTTTAAGTTTAAACTGCTTTTTTTTTAACCAGCTTTGCCTTTTTAGTAAATATAATGATGTGCTAAAACTATAAGTCTCCATGAACTGTCAGTTGATATAAGTAGAGGAATAACTTTCTCAATAATTCATATAGATATCAGCCTTCACCATAAATTACAAGTTCATTGTGGAGAAACGTGTCGATTTTACAATTTTAACTGAAAAAAATTGGGAGCTCCCCCAAATTACTGACCTGACCCCAAATTACTGACCTGTTCCCAGGTACGGCATTCAAGTGTTGCCAAAAGTGAACCTTTTCATGAGTTTGTGATCAACACGAGCCATAAGAGTACATGTTCAATATCTGTGTGGCAAGGATGAATAGTGAAAGGGAAGGATGGGAGTTCTGAATTCCCTGAAAGACCTTCCCAAATCCCTCCATCTAACATACACACACCCCTTGTTGCTTGTGTGCTATAACCTGGCAGTCCACCAACTAAAAAATGAGATTTCCATTTTTGGTGTTAAAATTAAGTTCTTGCACTAACTGCACATGCAAATTGTGACAAATATAATTATGCCAACATTGGCCATGACACCAATTACTTGATACAACAGTGATGATGCAGTGTTTAGTCCAAAAAAGAATTGGGTCATCTTTTGAACAAAAAATCAGAGTGTTCCATGCAACACTTGCCAAGACCTTTACGGCACTCCCACTTTGTTCTTGCGAAAGGTGTGCATCTCCATATCATGTTACCTGCAACATTAACATTTTACAACCCACTTCAATTTGTAATCCACCCATTGAAGTGGGCTAGCTATAAGCTGATTGAAGGTGTTAAATACATATAATTTATATCTGGGTTTGAAGTCTTGTGTAAACACAGCTTATGACTCAAACTGATGATGCTACTTTTTAATAATTACCCATTATGCTTGTCTAGGTACTTATTATGCTCAAAATTAGTTGATGGGAAGTATTGTGAAAGATGAAAGCTTATGTGGTGAGTTAAAATTTGATTATTGTTCTGCAGCATATGAGATAATTTTTGTAGCGCACTGTCTTGTTGCTCACTAAAGATGGTGAAATGGACATTTTCTAGGCGTCAGTGAGAACTTTGTCCCAGTAAATATTTACCTATTATGCCAGTATAATGGAAGTACTTATTATGCCCAATAGCATAATAGTCTCAGGCCTACAACTGATGAATGTAGAGAGTTCTGGCTTTCTATAATCATGGATAACTATCCCAAGAAAATCCTGCATGCATGTCGAACATTTTAGTTATCATAATAATATTATAATCACCTTCTCAATAATCAACATCAAATTGTATTCAGTCGATGTTTCGACTATATAGATGCTCTAGCCCTTAATCAGGAATCCTGGTGAGGGCTAGAGCATCTAGTCGAAACATTGAGTGAATACAATTTGAAGTTTATTATTGAGAAGGTGATTAGTTATGTACATTTTTTACTATTTGTAATTGACAATCTCCAATGCAATTTTGGTTTCATGTCATGGATAGCAACTCCTTC
The DNA here is from genome assembly GCA_028752905.1 of Cladorhizidae sp. MBARI D1340-BT2. Taxonomy (NCBI): domain Eukaryota; kingdom Metazoa; phylum Porifera; class Demospongiae; order Poecilosclerida; family Cladorhizidae; species Cladorhizidae sp. MBARI D1340-BT2. Next base: position 19,234,368 of record JAQNBH010000007.1, on the reverse strand, counting down.
CTTCACTAATCTTGGTCATGTAACCAAACTCTGCTTATGCCCCTTTTGTTAATAATAATACTTCTAGGTTCACTGTTTCAGACTAAACAAATAATAGAAATAAAAACATGCGTAGAAGAAAGTCTTGTTGTAGTGAAATACTTAGTCAATAATGCTCAATTTCAATTTCATGAGACTAACTCTCTAGCCACACAGGAGCGACATTAAACTTGGTGAGTGAGGTAGCTTAATGTTGTATATATATACAAGGCTAATGCAATTCTATGTGAAGCATAAAACCCCTCTATGTGCACACCTGTACTCATCTGTTTTTGTCAGTGCATTTTTACTGCAGTCCTGAACAAGGAGGAAGAGGAAGAAGAAAATCACACCATACATATATGCAGCCACTTGTTATATAGACACCTCCGACCTCATTGCACTTGCCCCCCACATATTGTCATAACTTTTCTCTCACTTTATTTAACTTTCCCCTCCTATAATTATTAATGCATAGTACTTGATACAGTTGGTAGCCGATTGATCAACCATGTATGTCCAAATTACATTCATTCTGGCAGAAACTAACACACTTTCCAACTATTATATACACTACTACATTTATATATATATATATACACTGTACTGAGAAATTTTGAGTGGACCATATTTCATGCATATTCATATTTTGTGGATAAACTTTCAAGGAAGCGCCCTCTAATTCACATGTTTTCCCCATGTTTATTCACATATCAAGTTTCATGGATCAGAAAAAAATTACAATCCGATCATTGCATAAATTATTATTTTTAGATCATGACATACCAGATCTGGTGGCTCTAAGGGCTATATACTGTGCCATGATTTTCTTTCGTATATAGCTATATATAGCTGCCTCGGGATCCAATTTAAATTTACTTGGAATTCTTCCTTGAATAATGGGTCTCCATTTTTCTGTAATTATGATATAATTATACATACACTGGATGATATTTATTTAACTTGCATGACAACTACTTATATACTACATTAGCTTTCATTATCTTTCTTACCAAATTCCTAACGCATCCACAAAAAGAAAAAAGTAGAAAATTTGGTCAAATTCTACATAAGTGTATGTCTAGTTATTCCATCACACTGATCTGGGGGTTGCAGCGAAGGAAAACTCTGACATTGTCTGCCATATCTCTGCAAATGTGCTTCAGTCCATTACACTGACATACACGAGTGCAGGAGGGCTCTCTTGAACTTGAAAATCAGGAAGTAGAAACTCGACTGGAATCTCAATGTCCTGCAATGCCACTAACTCATCACTATCACTATTACTAAATCCTCAACGGATGAAATTGAATTATGTGTTAGTGAGTGATATTCTTCGGCCAAAACAAATACCTGTAGCTATGTCCATTACCAGGTTCTTGCTGAGCCACATCATAGCAGCATCATAGCAGCTTGAGTTTCTCTTTGCTGCTTGCCTAACGTTGCACAATGTATTAGTTCCACAACATATTAATTAATCCACACAAAACAGGACCAGATCTTGGACTTTCAGAGGGAGGTTATTAGTGCAGAGGTAGGGTCTGTGGCAAATCAATATTTTTAAGTCACCTGATATTATTTCTGGTGCATATATATATTTTATTAGTTATGTTGAAATTATTTAGGTTTTATATCAAAATTCAAAAGTTCCATTCACTAACAATGTGCTTGTATATATATCACTTATGTAGAGTAATAGTTTGGCTCTCCAGAAGAGCAATTGCCACACTCGTCAGCAAGCAGGATGCCTGTACATTTTCCAGCAATTTAAATCTCAGAGCCATCATATCAGGGACTTTTACTCCAATATTTTATTCCATTATAAAGCACACCGAGAGATCTGTCCTTTTGGCAGTAAGATTACATGCAGAGATTATTATGTCTACTCCAGTGTATCTCCTGCAACCTGTAAACACAGAAATGAATATAAGACCAAAAACCACAGACTGGCATGGTTTATTAGTCCTCGACTCAACCGATGACATGTCAATATCCCTTACAAAAATCCTGGGGAGAAAACTGTTGGAAAACTTCAAGTAGCTATCACTGGTTATTGACTATAGCTTAAATCACTTTAATTCAATAAACTGCAAAACAAGACAACATCTCAACAACTAACAACATCCGAGCAACTGAACTAAAAACTAATGGTAAGTTAAGACTAGTTCTATACGAGATAAAGATAAAACAGCTATAATGAAAGAAGTGTTAAATGTGCTATCCAAACATTGGTATTGCTATTTACTAACTGTAAACTATAACCTGAATACATCAAAGATAATTATATCAAAGCTAACATGTCTACACAAGTTCAACATATTGAATAAAAACAGATAAAGAGAAACAGCTAAAGATAAACAGCTAAAGAGAAAAAGCTAAAGAGAAACAGCTAAAGAGAAACAGCTAAAGAGAAACAGCTAAAGAGAAACAGACAAAGAGAAACAGCTAAAGAGAAACAGCTACAGCTAAAGAGAAACAGATAAAGAGAAACAGCTAAAGAGAAACAGCTAAAGAAAAACAGCTAAAGAGAAACAGCTAAAGAGAAACAGCTAAAGAGAAACAGCTAAAGAGAAACAGCTAAAGAGAAACAGCTGAAGAGAAACAGCTGAAGAGAAACAGCTGAAGAGAAGCAGCTGAAGAGAAACAGCTAAAGAGAAACAGTTAAAGAGAAACAGATAAAGAGAAACAGCTAAAGAGAAACTGCTAAAGAGAAACAGCTAAAGAGAAACAGCTAAAGAGAAACAGATAAAGAGATAAAGAGAAACAGCTAAAGAGAAACAGCTAAAGAGAAACAGCTAAAGAGTAACAGCATAAAGAGAAACAGCTAAAGAGAAACAGCTAAAGAGAAACAGCTAAAGAGAAACAGCTAAAAAGAAACAGATAAAGAGAAACAGCTAAAGAGAAACAGATAAAGAGTAACAGCTAAAGAGAAACAGATAAAGAGAAACAGCTAAAGAGAAACAGCTAAAGAGAAACAGCTAAAGAGAAACAGCTAAAGAGAAACAGCTAAAGAGAAACAGATAAAGAGAAACAGCTAAAGAGAAACAGATAAAGAGAAACAGCTAAAGATAAACAGCTAAAGAGAAACAGCTGAAGAGAAACAGCTAAAGAGAAACAGCTAAAGAGAAACAGCTAAAGAGAAACAGCTAAAGAGAAACAGCATAAAGAGAAACAGCTAAAGAGAAACAGCTGAAGAGAAACAGCTAAAGAGAAACAGATAAAGAGAAACAGCTAAAGAGAAACAGCATAAAGAGAAACAGCTAAAGAGAAACAGCTGAAGAGAAACAGCTAAAGAGAAACAGCTAAAGAGAAACAGATAAAGAGAAACAGCTAAGAGAAACAGCATAAAGAGAAACAGATAAAGAGAAACAGCTAAAGAGAAACAGCTAAAGAGAAACAGCTAAAGAGAAACAGATGAAGAGAAACAGATAAAGAGAAACAGATAAAGAGAAACAGCTAAAGAGAAACAGCTAAAGAGTAACAGCATAAAGACAAACAGCTAAAGAGAAACAGCTAAAGAGAAACAGCTAAAGAGAAACAGCTAAAGAGAAACAGATAAAGAGAAACAGCTAAAGAGAAACAGATAAAGAGTAACAGCTAAAGAGAAACAGATAAAGAGAAACAGCTAAAGATAAACAGCTAACGAGAACCAGCTAAAGAGAAATAGCTAAAGAGAAACAGCTAAAGAGAAACAGCTAAAGAGAAACAGATAAAGAGAAACAGCTAAAGTGAAACAGCTAAAGAGAAACAGCTACAGAGAAACAGCTAAAGAGAAACAGATAAAGAGAAACAGCTAAAGAGAAACAGCTAAAGAGAAACAGCTGAAGAGAAACAGCTGAAAAGCTGTGGATGAGAGTGCCAGTCCATGCTTGAAAGAGGCCGTCATGTTTTTAAGAGAGTTCTATGGAAACCAGCAATTGGGGAATTGTGAAAGAGAGCCTACAAACCCAGGCTACGCAGTAGCAGTGATAAAGATGGCTACACAGTAGCAGTGATAAAGATGGCTACACAGTAGCAGTGATAAAGATGGCCTCATTATAGGAAACACAGTATCTAAGAAAGTGGCAAGGCTGTGTTCACTTCATATCTTAAAGAGAGATACGTTTCCAGTTTCTAATACTCTAGGCTATCATTCCTCTCCGACCCACCTGGTGCATGCATGTGCTCCACCCCACCTGGTGCATGAATGTGCTCCACCCCACCTGGTGCATGCATGTGCTCCTGCTCACCTGGTGCATGCATGTGCTCCACCCCACCTGGTGCATGCATGTGCTCCTCCCCACCTGGTGCATGCATGTGCTCCTCCCCACCTGGTGCATGCATGCATGTGCTCCACCCCACCTGGTACATGCATGTGCTCCACCCCATTCATCAAGGTAAGAGGTAGAGGTGGTGAAATCTATCCTCTTGAATTTGACTTTTTCCTGCATTACTTGCCTTATAGATTGCATAATATATTCAACTCTCAAGCACAAAAAGTACACCCTTTTCCAGTAGGTTCAAATTGTGTGTGTGTATTTGCATACACCTGCTGCACTATCCACAATCCCAATGTTCCCCATGCTTTGAGATGAGTCTCCAAGCACAGTTGCTATCCCCCAATAAGCATGATTGGTGGTAATTTAATAAAGCACATATATTATTTTCTTTTATAAACATCTTTGTGTGCTTCAGTCAGAGCAGCAGGATGAAATGTTGAAATACAAGTTGGATGATATAACGAGAGCCTTGAACTTTAAGATGCATGAAATTTGTAAAAACTAAATTTAACTCCCTCCCCCCCCCTGCAGGTTTGTCAAGCATATAATAGCTCCGTGTGGGGAGAACAGCATTGTGCTGGCTAAATGGAGTATTTATTAAAACAAACACTAGGTTGTGATAACAATAAAAATAGCAACAAGAGATATGGTATATATGTAGCTACTATGTAAATAAATAATAACAAAACCCCTATATACACAAAAATTAACCTTCCTCACCCCCCCCCCCCCGACTGGGTAACAGAAGGTAAAGCCCCCAACAATGAAGCATTATTTCCACGTTGATTATATGGCCAAATGATTTTTTTTACAACCCAGTAATAAGCGGAGACTCCATCCCCATTTGAGCCCTTGTCCAACAACTTCGTCATCCTTCGATTTTCAATGCAAATGCATATTTTTAGATCTATGCAACCTGCCTATTCACTTGCTGCTAAATTTGAAAGGCATAATTATATCTGGGTGGTAGAGATAAACAGGTTTATATTTCATGGGTGGTGTAGAGTATCTATATATACAAGGTATTATATTATAAGTAAGTAGCTAGATAGCTAGACATTAAAAAAAAAAATTGAGAAAGAATATACATATATTCATGGGAACATTAAATTAGTATGCTCCCAATGAAGAGAGTGTTAATGAAAAGAGCAAGCATGAAACCAATTACTGGTGGGGGGATGGGGTGGGGGGAATGTCCTGATATTTGATAGCCATTATAATTATATCTCATGTCAATTTTTGCAATTTTTTCCCTGATGAATTCCAATATTAACACTTTTAGAATCCTCTCAATGAGATCTACACCCACTTGTGTACTTGAACATTTAAACTTGAAAGTTTCAAATATATAATATAGCTGAAATTGCCAAACTGTTATGATTATATTTGGATGACAGGATTTTATATATATATACGTATCTTTAAATACATTGGGGAAAAATCGTATCCTGTAAAAAAGTGGTTCTCTGGTTTTCTGGCTATCCACCACCATTACCACAGCCTGGCACCATCACAGCATGGCACAAGCCTCTTTGCCACGTCTGATGGCACCAATCACAGCATGGCACAAGCCTATTTGCCATGTTTGATGACAACACTGCAGATACTATAGGCTTCAAACATAGGTCCAAAACATTCTTGTTTTAGACTTTACCCTGTGTCCTGAATGCACTTACTATTGTTCGTCCTGCAAGAAGTCCAGACAGTTATCCATCATACCTAATGGCATTTAATTTATGGCTGTGTGCACTGTAAAAGAAAGATTTCCTTTTGCACACAGTCTTTAATTTAATTATAGCTAATATATTTGAAAAATAGCAGCTTCTTGACTAGCAGGGTTCCCCCCTGGAACCTTTTTGCCCCCCCCCCCCCCCCTTGGAAATGGTATTATTAAAATTCTTATTGATGTTGATAAAGTGCTTGACATCATGCCCCCCCCCCCCCTTAATATCCAGATTGCTCCAGTTGCCACCCCCTTACAATTTTCTAAATGAAACCCTGACTAGTAGTGAGAGAGAAGTGGGTACTTCTTGTTACTTATGGATGAGTCTGCCTCTGGAAAACCTACACTGCAGTCCCCACCCCATTGAAAAACCCTAAGTGGAAGTGTTACTTTCACCCCAAGAGGATCGAAAGAATAATTATGAAGAAGCTCTGGCTATTGTCCAGTGTTTTGTGAGTGTTTTTATTTTTATTTTTTTAACATAAATACACAGATGACACATATGCTATATAGATAATTTGGCATAGATAATGGTGGGCAGTCTGATGTGACTACACACGCAAGAGCAAAAGCATCCTAGAGATGTGACTCAGGCAATGGTGGGAAGTCTGATGTGACTGTCCATGCAGGAGGAAAAGCATCCTAGAGATGTTGCTCAGGCAATGGTGGGCAGTCTGATGCGACTACGGTACCCAAGAGTAATAGCATCCTAGAGATGTGGCTCAGGCTTCCTCTTGGAAGTCAATAGCATCCTTTTTTTACTCGGACTGCAGTGAAAATAATCGAAGAGGGCACTTTTGTCGAAATTTGTGATGTTGCACAACCTCTCTCTGATCAAGTAATTCTGCCACATGTTTCCATACACTGAAGTGGCCAAGAATATGTTTAGAGTCATACAAAGACTGCAGCTATTATTAAAGAACGCTTGGCACCCCAATCTGGAGGGTAGGAAAAAAATGCTTTCAGATATCAATAAGTTGTTTTCTGTAATGATGGTTGATAAAACTGAGAAGTTATGCATTATCGTTGTTTGTCTTCTTGATTCGGACAAAGTAGATCCCTGTACAAGATTTATTGATATGCCTGTTGTCAGCATTGGCACAGTGCTCTCAAGGAATATCTTACATAGCTCTGAAGGCTTTGATTTTAGTAAGGTATAGCATTACAAACATAATATGATGGGTGTAAAGTATTGTTTTTTTCCAATGTTGGTTGATGCCACTTGGCCGACTTTATGGAATATATGGAAACACTACCGGTTGACATACACAAGATGTTTATTGATGTTTTCTTACCATAGCAGTAAAAGGAAGCAGGAATTTACTGAATTATGATGTTCCAATACTAAAACACTGCCGAACACACTGGCTCAGTAATCTGCAGTGTGCAACCTAGATGGCTTAAAGTCAAATGTTCTTTTCTGTGAGGAGGCTGAAGTCAACAAAGTGAAGAGTATTGTAGCACAAACTTGAAGATCAACTTATAAAACCTGTTCTTGTTGATTTTTATCCATGAATTGCTTTAAAAAATGTACTACTTGCCAACTGTATTTTGAGATGAGTATGCTTGTCTATCTGTATGCAGCAATCTTTTAGACCCAGATACTATTACTGTTATTGGGGATAATCTTGCCCTTCTCGGCAACTATCAGCAGATGGAAATGGATTAGGAATCAATTGGAAGAAGAGCTGGACCCAAAATGCTTATATATTACTACCCTCAATAAAATGGTCTGCTCATATACATTCATTATGCTTTGCTAAACTGTTTCCTCAAATAGGTTTAGTTTCTTCAGACTCACTTGATTGCCTGACACAGGAATTCATAGACTTCAAGCTTTCACCAGGTGATTTTCCTTCTTACTTCTTTGAACAACTAAAAATCAGTGGTTGGTTCGAAGCCTCAAGCATGAGCTTTCTGATTTGAAGTTGAAGAATGAAGCCAAAGGACAACTGAAAATCAATGTCAGGTTTGCTTTCTATCCCATTTGATTCATAGTGAGTTTTTTCTATCCTGTGAAATCCACATGGATTAGCATCTAACTTACCTACCATCATTTCACTGATATATAACTGCTGAAGAAATGCAACAAAGTCACTGCAAACAATTATTTTTAGCTGGCATCAAATACTTTGAGGTTTCTCATTCGATCAGCTTCTTGTTTTTAATGTTTCAACCTATAATATTGTTTCAACCTATATAATTACTTTAAAGGACTCGTATTAGCGGTGCCACCAGATATAATATAATCGAGTCCAAGTTTATTTGTGTACAGCCGAGAAGGTAAAGGCTTCTTCACAATACCTGGAGTGTGTGGGTTCGCCCTATTTTCAGAAAGAGAAGGAGTACCACAACTTCCTTCACCTCTCAGATCCCGGAATCTGACTTGAGAATGTCCAAGGAGAGGTTTGACTCTCTTTCTCTCCAATGGTATGTTCTATAGCTAGCTGTAGTTACTTCTTCCTTTTCACCGTCTTCTCTTCATTCTCCTCCTCCATAGCGCAAGCCATCATCGACGAAATCGGATTCCCAAGTATTCGCCACATTTTCAATAAAGAGGTCAAAGGTCGGAATTTCATCACAACGCGCATCTTGGAGCAACGTTGTACCATCACTTTGAGAACGCTTCGCACAGCGACGCAGCAGAAAAAAACTATTGTGAACCAGCCTTAAGACGGCGGTAGTTCCTCGACGCGTTATCGTCAGACATCATTGAGTACCGCAAGATAGCCTAGACTAGATATTGGCAGAAGATTACCGTTGCTAGGCTACGACTATTAACGCCAGCATAATTATAAGCACAGCACAAGCATAGCCCCGTTCTCCCCCTACCCCCTCAAACTCCCAACTTCAACAACACTCCTACCTACAGTTACGTACTCTGCACATTGTCTTGAAGAGGTGAGGGAGAAGTGCGCGCAAAGTACATGTAGCCGCACCCCTAAAACCAATTTAGCTACGTATGTCCTCATCGTACCCTACACTCACTAGTTAACTGCTTACGTCCTTTAAGTGTTGGTCCTTGTGGCAGTCCGTAACTGTCGGTCTTTGTGTCAGTCCTACACCATGTACTTTGGACAAGAAGCGGGTGCTAGGGGCGAGGCATTGATTGGTCTCCAGATCGTAGGTAAGGAAGTTGTGATTCCTCTGAAGTCTTGTAGCGTGAAGGCTGAGGTTCATGGCTACGTGGTCGGCTTGAATTCGACTCTCAAGTATGTCAATAACAATGATACGCCAGTGGAGGTGCTGTTCAGGTTTCCTGTGGAGGAATCGTATGCTGTAGTGGGGATGGAAGCTGTTATTGCTGGCAGAAGGATCAAAGCTGAAATCAAAAAGAAGGAAGAGGCCAAGCAAGATTATGACAACGCCATAGCCAGTGGTCGCACTGCAGCTTTTGCAGAACAGAAATCCGGTGACATATTCAGTGTTTCTCTCGGAAATTTACCAGCTCAAGCTGAAGCAGAAATCCAACTTAAGCTTGTTGGGGAACTTTCTATAGACGCTGAAGGAGGAGTGAGGTTCACACTTCCAGCCGTTCTGAAGCCACGGTACACTCCTTCAGGGTCCACAGACCCTCTGGCAGCAGCAAGTAATGCTGCGCAAGGCCAGGCTCCAGCTGTTTACCACTTCAAAATGAATGTTAAAAAAGACGGAGTGTCTGATGTGACATCACCAACTCACACCATATCGGTAGACAAGAGTGGTGAAGTAATCATTGTGTCTCTCTCAGCTGAAGATGCTCAGCCTCTCAAAAAGGACCTGGTTATCCTGGTGCACCAGGCCAACCCCCACCTTCCTAAGGTTGTGTACGAGCTGGGTGACCCAACTTTGAGCCAGCGCTCTTACATGGGAGCCCCTGCTGTAATGCTCAGCTTTTCCCCCCAGTTTGAAGTGAAGCGTGCTGCTTGTGAGTTCATCTTCCTTGTGGACCGCAGTGGGAGCATGAGTGGTTCTTACATCAAGAGCGCCAGTGAGACACTGATTCTATTTCTGAAGAGCATCCCCCCTGGCTGCAGTTTCAACATCATTGGCTTTGGATCCAGGTATGCTTGTCTGTTCCCTGAAAGTGTACCTTACAATCAGGAACATCTCGATGGTGCCATTGGGCATGCTGAAACTCTGCAAGCCAATATGGGAGGGACAGAACTTCTAAGTCCTCTGCAACATATTTTTCGTCAGGAAACACTGGCAGGGTTGCCTAGACAAGTATTTGTGTTGACTGATGGATCTGTCAGTAACACCCAAAACTGCATTGATGAAGTCTCCCGGAATGCAGCCAAATGCAGGTATGCCTGTTACAATATTGATGTGGTATATAGCAGACGAGCTCCATTTTATATGTCATGAAAAAATGAATTGTGGTTCACCTACCACCTACAATCACAATTGTGAAAAACTGTAGACATGTTTCACAATAGAAAGTGATGCATGTTTGGAAAATAGGCATAGCAGTTGTGTGCTCTAGAGCTCTATAGTAGTGCTAGCTATTTCCTGGACACTACTGCTTCCTGCCACATGGAAGCCAAACCAAGCAACCATAGTTAAGGAGGTCAAAAGGGGACCCAGAAAACTGGTATCACAGGCCATGCCTGCAAGATTACAAGGGACACAAGAAAGTTAGTAGTTCCGCCATCTCTCATGTCAAACTCATGTTCTGATTACAGTGTCTACCAACAACATAATTGCATGAATAGAAAATACACATCTCACCATCAAATTCATTCACGCTGTTCCGTCATTCTCTAGGGTCTTCACATTCGGGATTGGGTCAGGAGCATCCTCAGCACTGGTCAACGGGCTGGCCAAAGCTGGGCGTGGCACTGCCGAGTTTATCAAGGAAGGGGAAAGAATGCAGCCCAAGGTCAGTAATAAAAATGATTTCTTGTTTAATCAACTTCAATATACTATCTTAGATGCTCTAGCCTTCATTTAATTGCTGTCCCAAGGCGGGTTAGAAGCACTCAACAGTTTTCTGGCCTTATAGATCTTGAGTTATAGATCTTGAGTGGATGATCTTCTCTTCAAATTTTACAAGTTATTGGAATTGAAAATATGTTGCAATTAAGAGTTCCTAAGTCTTCTTCTATGACTAAGCAAGGTAAGGGGAAGATCATGCGACTCTGAGGATCCTCCCCCTTGGATTCATCACCGAGATTCATTGGGTAGCAGCAATTGTGTCAATCTCTGATGATCAGTGGTTGAACCGATGAAAGTAGAAGAAATTGTCTTGGACCTCATTCACTCGAGATACTGTTCTCATGGTTTTGTGACAAGCATGGGACAAGCATGGGGAATGCAAATTTTGTCTCAATTTACAAATGTCTGGTTGGAGATTTGGTGGTTATACTTGAAGGATACTATTACACGTATAGGGAGCTTGTGGGTGGGGCGTCCATTACCTGTTGCTCAGCCTGGTACTGTAAAGGCGTTATACAGTGTGCTAATGATTGTTGAGCATCTGCTCTAAGGCATCGCTCACAAAATAAATGATTAAGAATGAACATGTGCACGAAGTGCAAAAAATAAATGATCTGCACATGCCCAGTAGACTCATGTATTGACATAAAGTAGTCCTAATACTTTACTTACAGTTTGATGAGGGTAGCTAGCAAAATTAAGAAGGGGGGGGGGGGGATGCTGATGATCTCCCTGGTCTTTACTGCTACTTCTGGAAGCCCATTTACAGAGCAGGGCACATATTCTTATGTGGAATCACTCTGAACCCTTCACTCATGAAAAAGAGTCCCTCCTAAATGATTTCTTTACTTGTAATTTTTGTTGTGGACATGAAGTGATGTAATGCGTAGATTTTTTAATTTTTACTTTCCTCAATGGAGCTGATTCACTTTACAGTGTAATGATGTGAAAGTTTGAAAGCTTATTCTCTGGAGGGAGGGGGAGTTGCATCTGTAAATATTAATGAAGTGGGTAAGTCAATCCATCCATCGGTTGAGTAAGATGAACCACTATGGAGCATTAATAAAATGACTGCTATAAGCATCAATGGGTGCAAACTTGGACTTTCTTCTACCTGCACATGCCCCAGTAGACTGCTGCATTACCATAATTATAATAGTCAGAAGATTTAATTCCTGTTGGATGTGGTGAGCGAGAAAAAAGGAAAAATAATCATGTTAAAATGGTTGTTGAGATCACAACAGTGCTTTCATGGGGGTCTCTTCCCGGCCTCTCTGCTTCTGAAAGCTCTTCTACTAAGGAACCTTTGCTTACTGGGAGCCACTCTGAATCCCTCCAGAAAGGAAGTGCTAACTTCATTACTATAAAATGAATTAGCGATGCATCCTTTTTGTTTTCTTGCTCAATGGAGCTGATTCTTATGCCAAACTGTCAGTTATGGTATTTGCATTTCAATGGTATGGACGATTCCTTGACACTTGACATATTTTTAATATGCAGTGAATATTTATGCAGATGTTTATAAAACCTATAAAGTAAGTCGAAGGTCAGGCAGTCAAGTGAGATGAGTCTCTGTCAAGCACTCCACTGCTGCACTGCTGGGTAGGTAATGATAGTTGCCAATCATCCGGAATCTGGAGGGACAGTCCCAAATTTATTCATCTAGTCCTGGTTCTGTACCGAATTAATATTGGGGTTAATTTTATTTATACACTATAAATGCTCGTAGGATGAACACAGCAGCCCAGCCTGGCTGCACGTGCTATCTAGAAGACTATGGATTGCTTATTCATATTCAGGGGTCTGTCTAAATACCCAAATGACAAGAAGAACAGAGAAACAGACCCAAAAAACAGCAGAAATATTAAAAAAATGGACCAAAACAAACAGAAACTTTACTTTAAAAGAAAAGTTTTTTTAAAATACAAAACAAAGTTCTTACCTCAGCTAAAATTCATGTAGCTTCTTAGCAGTTTCTTAGAGTAAAATGTTTGTTTCAACTAAAATAAGACTTCTAGCCAGCCTTGAATCTTTAAGGCACCAAACCGGCAGACCTGACCCCTCCCCCATAAAAACTTCAGGGATCTATGTACCTATCCATGCATCTATATATTTACCTCTTTTCTTACCCTCTCATAGCTCGTCTACTTATGTCCATAGCACCAGATGACTCAATCTTACTAATACCTTTGTCATAATTAACCTGTTTCTCAATTGACGGAACTGGTAAAGATATATATAGGTGATGGTCAACCCATTCATCTAGCTAACTGACCGACTAGCTCAGTCGTTTCACTGAGAATCTTTTGTCTTAGACTTGTGGATTTAAGGCACCAAACCGGCAGACCTGACCCCTCCCCCATAAAAACTTCAGGGATCTATGTACCTATCCATGCATCTATATATTTACCTCTTTTCTTACCCTCTCATAGCTCGTCTACTTATGTCCATAGCACCAGATGACTCAATCTTACTAATACCTTTGTCATAATTAACCTGTTTCTCAATTGACAGAACTGGTAAAGATATATATAGGTGATGGTCAACCCATTCATCTAGCTAACTGACCGACTAGCTCAGTCGTTTCACTGAGAATCTTTTGTCTTAGACTTGTGGATTTCTCCTGTGCAATTGCAAAACAACACTAGTATATGCAGTGTGCTGACTTCTACACTGTACAACACTAGTATATGCAGTATGCCGACTTCTATACTGTACAACACTAGTCTATGCAGTGTGCTGACAACTATACTGTACAACACTAGTATATGCAGTGTGCTGACTTCTATACTGTACAACACTAGTACAACACTAGTATATGCAGTGTGCTGACTACTATACTGTACAACACTAGTATATGCAGTGTACTGACTTCTATACTGTACAACACTAGTATATGCAGTGTGCTGACTTCTATACTGTACAACACTAGTATATGCAGTGTGCTGACTACTGTACAACACTAGTATATGCAGTGTGCTGACTACTATACTGTACAACACTAGTATATGCAGTGTACTGACTACTATACTGTACAACACTAGTATATGCAGTGTGCTGACTACTATACTGTACAACACTAGTATATGCAGTGTGCTGACTTCTATACTGTACAACACTAGTATATGCAGTGTGCTGACTACTATACTGTACAACACTAGTATATGCAGTGTACTGACTTCTATACTGTACAACACTAGTATATGCAGTGTGCTGACTTCTATACTGTACAACACTAGTATATGCAGTGTGCTGACTACTATACTGTACAACACTAGTATATGCAGTGTACTGACTTCTATACTGTACAACACTAGTATATGCAGTGTGCTGACTACTATACTGTACAACACTAGTATATGCAGTGTACTGACTTCTATACTGTACAACACTAGTATATGCAGTGTGCTGACTTCTATACTGTACAACACTAGTATATGCAGTGTGCTGACTTCTATACTGTACAACACTAGTATATGCAGTGTGCTGACTTCTATACTGTACAACACTAGTATATGTAGTGTGCTGACTTCTATACTGTACAACACTAGTATATGCAGTGTGCTGACTTCTATACTGTACAACACTAGTATATGCAGTGTGCTGACTACTATACTGTACAACACTAGTATATGCAGTGTGCTGACTACTATACTGTACAACACTAGTATATGCAGTGTGCTGACTACTATACTGTACAACACTAGTATATGCAGTGTACTGACTTCTATACTGTACAACACTAGTATATGCAGTGTGCTGACTTCTATACTGTACAACACTAGTATATGCAGTGTACTGACTTCTATACTGTACAACACTAGTATATGCAGTGTGCTGACTACTATACTGTACAACACTAGTATATGCAGTGTGCTGACTTCTATACTGTACAACACTAGTATATGCAGTGTGCTGACTTCTATACTGTACAACACTAGTATATGCAGTGTACTGACTACTATACTGTACAACACTAGTATATGCAGTGTGCTGACTTCTATACTGTACAACACTAGTATATGCAGTGTGCTGACTACTATACTGTACAACACTAGTATATGCAGTGTGCTGACTTCTATACTGTACAACACTAGTATATGCAGTGTGCTGACTACTATACTGTACAACACTAGTATATGCAGTGTACTGACTTCTATACTGTACAACACTAGTATATGCAGTGTGCTGACTACTATACTGTACAACACTAGTATATGCAGTGTACTGACTTCTATACTGTACAACACTAGTATATACAGTGTGCTGACTACTATACTGTACAACACTAGTATATGCAGTGTACTGACTTCTATACTGTACAACACTAGTATATGCAGTGTGCTGACTTCTATACTGTACAACACTAGTATATGCAGTGTGCTGACTACTATACTGTACAACACTAGTATATGCAGTGTGCTGACTTCTATACTGTACAACACTAGTATATGCAGTGTACTGACTTCTATACTGTACAACACTAGTATATGCAGTGTACTGACTTCTATACTGTACAACACTAGTATATGCAGTGTGCTGACTTCTATACTGTACAACACTAGTATATGCAGTGTGCTGACTACTATACTGTACAACACTAGTATATGCAGTGTGCTGACTACTATACTGTACAACACTAGTATATGCAGTGTGCTGACTTCTATACTGTACAACACTAGTATATGCAGTGTGCTGACTTCTATACTGTACAACACTAGTATATGCAGTGTGCTGACTTCTATACTGTACAACACTAGTATATGCAGTGTACTGACTACTATACTGTACAACACTAGTATATGCAGTGTGCTGACTACTATACTGTACAACACTAGTATATGCAGTGTGCTGACTTCTATACTGTACAACACTAGTATATGCAGTGTACTGACTTCTATACTGTACAACACTAGTATATGCAGTGTGCTGACTACTATACTGTACAACACTAGTATATACAGTGTGCTGACTACTATACTGTACAACACTAGTATATGCAGTGTGCTGACTTCTACACTGTACAACACTAGTATATGCAGTGTGCTGACTACTATACTGTACAACACTAGTATATGCAGTGTGCTGACTACTATACTGTACAACACTAGTATATGCAGTGTGCTGACTACTATACTGTACAACACTAGTATATGCAGTGTGCTGACTACTATACTGTACAACACTAGTATATGCAGTGTGCTGACTACTATACTGTACAACACTAGTATATGCAGTGTACTGACTTCTATACTGTACAACACTAGTATATGCAGTGTGCTGACTACTATACTGTACAACACTAGTATATGCAGTGTGCTGACTACTATACTGTACAACACTAGTATATGCAGTGTACTGACTACTATACTGTACAACACTAGTATATGCAGTGTGCTGACTTCTATACTGTACAACACTAGTATATGCAGTGTGCAGACTACTATACTGTACAACACTAGTATATGCAGTGTACTGACTACTATACTGTACATCACTAGTATATACAGTGTGCTGACTACTATACTGTACAACACTAGTATATGCAGTGTGCTGACTTCTATACTGTACAACACTAGTATATGCAGTGTGCAGACTTCTATACTGTACAACACTAGTATATGCAGTGTGCTGACTACTATACTGTACATCACTAGTATATACAGTGTGCTGACTACTATACTGTACAACACTAGTATATGCAGTGTGCTGACTACTATACTGTACAACACTAGTATATGCAGTGTACTGACTACTATACTGTACAACACTAGTATATGCAGTGTGCTGACTACTATACTGTACAACACTAGTATATGCAGTGTGCTGACTACTATACTGTACAACACTAGTATATGCAGTGTGCTGACTACTATACTGTACAACACTAGTATATGCAGTGTACTGACTACTATACTGTACAACACTAGTATATGCAGTGTGCTGACTTCTATACTGTACAACACTAGTATATGCAGTGTACTGACTACTATACT
The DNA here is from genome assembly GCA_028752905.1 of Cladorhizidae sp. MBARI D1340-BT2. Classification (NCBI taxonomy): domain Eukaryota; kingdom Metazoa; phylum Porifera; class Demospongiae; order Poecilosclerida; family Cladorhizidae; species Cladorhizidae sp. MBARI D1340-BT2. The sequence goes on along the minus strand of JAQNBH010000007.1, from coordinate 19,217,455 downwards.
GTACAACACTAGTATATGCAGTGTGCTGACTTCTATACTGTACAACACTAGTATATGCAGTGTGCTGACTTCTATACTGTACAACACTAGTATATGCAGTGTACTGACTACTATACTGTACAACACTAGTATATGCAGTGTGCTGACTACTATACTGTACAACACTAGTATATGCAGTGTGCTGACTACTATAGTATATGCAGTGTACTGACTACTATACTGTACAACACTAGTATATGCAGTGTGCTGACTTCTATACTGTACAACACTAGTATATGCAGTGTGCTGACTACTATACTGTACAACACTAGTATATGCAGTGTGCTGACTTCTATACTGTACAACACTAGTATATGCAGTGTGCTGACTACTATACTGTACAACACTAGTATATGCAGTGTGCTGACTTCTATACTGTACAACACTAGTATATGCAGTGTGCTGACTTCTATACTGTACAACACTAGTATATGCAGTGTGCTGACTACCATACTGTACAACACTAGTATATGCAGTGTACTGACTTCTATACTGTACAACACTAGTATATGCAGTGTGCTGACTACTATACTGTACAACACTAGTATATGCAGTGTACTGACTTCTATACTGTACAACACTAGTATATGCAGTGTGCTGACTACTATACTGTACAACACTAGTATATGCAGTGTGCTGACTACTATACTGTACAACACTAATATATGCAGTGTGCTGACTACTATACTGTACAACACTAGTATATGCAGTGTACTGACTTCTATACTGTACAACACTAGTATATGCAGTGTGCTGACTTCTATACTGTACAACACTAGTATATGCAGTGTGCTGACTACTGTACAACACTAGTATATGCAGTGTGCTGACTACTATACTGTACAACACTAGTATATGCAGTGTACTGACTACTATACCGTACAACACTAGTATATGCAGTGTACTGACTTCTATACTGTACAACACTAGTATATGCAGTGTACTGACTACTATACTGTACAACACTAGTATATGCAGTGTGCTGACTACTATACTGTACAACACTAGTATATGCAGTGTGCTGACTACTATACTGTACAACACTAGTATATGCAGTGTGCTGACTACTATACTGTACAACACTAGTATATGCAGTGTGCTGACTACTATACTGTACAACACTAGTATATGCAGTGTGCTGACTTCTATACTGTACAACACTAGTATATGCAGTGTGCTGACTACTATACTGTACAACACTAGTATATGCAGTGTACTGACTTCTATACTGTACAACACTAGTATATGCAGTGTGCTGACTACTATACTGTACAACACTAGTATATGCAGTGTGCTGACTACTATACTGTACAACACTAGTATATGCAGTGTGCTGACTACTATACTGTACAACACTAGTATATGCAGTGTACTGACTACTATACTGTACAACACTAGTATATGCAGTGTGCTGACTACTATACTGTACAACACTAGTATATGCAGTGTGCTGACTACTATACTGTACAACACTAGTATATGCAGTGTGCTGACTTCTATACTGTACAACACTAGTATATGCAGTGTACTGACTACTATACTGTACAACACTAGTATATGCAGTGTACTGACAAACTATACTGTACAACAAGAAACTGACTGGAAACAACAACAAAACAGACAAACAAAATGGAAACAAAAATATATGGAACTACACCCACCATGTAGACCACAACCAGATGACTCTTTACCATTTAAAATTATGTTCACTAATATCATACTTCTTTAAAAATATTGATGTAAATGGTTTCTATGGTAAAGGATTGTCTAAATGGTTGTGGTCTAAAGACGGCTCGTTTCCTTGAAGTGTCGTCTAATTTTTTTTTTATTAAAAAATGTTCTTGTATTATTTTTGCTCCCGAGTCACTACAAGCACAGTTGTATGTACATCTGCACTTCTACGACTTTAAAATCTTAGATGTGTTGGTTTGTTGGTTTTCATGAAATTGCTACAAGCACTGGCAATAACTAATCCCAGTCACTACAAGCACAGTTTTTGGAGGGATGTCCAGTACTGTCACAATCTTTCCTAGGACCTTCAAAGTCTTGGATACATGGTCTCGGGGTGTCCCTAATGAGGATGACCAACTCTACAGCATGATCTTGGAATACTGGAACTAGCCCTAGAATTCCCTGGCATACCCTAACCCTGGAATATCCCAGGCTTCAGCTCTAACCCTAGAATACCCTAGCCAATCCCTAGCTGTAGCTCAGCACTGATTATAGGACGGATGTTGTGTAGTCGGTCACCCTTACTAGACACCTCCAGGATACCTCAAAATTCTTTAAGAATTGTGATCATGTATGTACATCTGCACTTCTACGACTTTAAAGTCTTAGATGTGTTGGTTGGTTGGTTTTCATATAATTGCTACAAGCTGTTATGCACTGGCAAAAACTAATCCCAGTCCATTAGTTGATAACCTTTCATAGCGTATCCCAAGATTCCTGCGATGATTTAGAAGATTACGATAGGTGGATATCTCCTCCCACCCCTCGTGTGAGATCCTGATTATGTAATGATGACCTCTTAAATTTCCCTCGAGCGAGGTTTTTCAAAACTTTTATTTACTTGTATGGAAAGAGTGGGCACTGAATATCAACTTCCTTCCCTCGCAGGAATACTGATATTCAAAACATTCTTACTGTAGAAATTAGTCGTCCAAATCTCTAGTTTCATGTGACAACTTTAACCCTTTCTCTGTGCACCTCAGGTTATTGGCAGTTTGAAACGAGCACTGCAGCCATCTGTGACTGAACTGGAAGTCAACTTCAACCTCCCCTCAGGCTTTGAAGCATTCCAAGCACCCAGCAACATCCCTACCATCTTCAATGGAGATAAAATTGTCATCTACGGCATTCTCAAGAGCAAGGCTGCTTCAGACGACCCACTTCAATCAGGAGTCCAGGGAACTGCATCGCTCAAGGGTCAGATATCTGGCAAATCCATTACACACACAGTTTCCTTTGATATTCCTGCCCCTCCAATAAAGGGCGAAGATCAACTGGAATCATCCACTGGATTTGACATGCCCGTAGTCCACCAGCTCGCAGCCAAGTCTCTCCTCGGTGACTGGGCAGCTGGGAAGGGGTGGAGCTCCACTTCGCTTACCCATGAGAGGCAGAAGGAATGCACCAATCTCAGCATCGAGTCGGGCGTGATCTCCGAGCACACAGCCTTTGTGGCAGTAGATGTGGAGCAAAACCAGCCCATAGAGGGTGCCATAACCTTGTTTGATGTCACTGCAACTATGGCTCAGCAAGGGATGCCAGTTTTTGGCAATTTGGGCTTTGGAGGAGGAGGATGGGGAGGAGGAGGTGGAGGAGGGGGAGGAGGAGGGGGAGGAGGAGGAGGATTGGGGGGAGGAGGAGGAGGAGGAGGAGGATGGGGAGGAGGAGGATGGACTTCTGCACCAGCTCCTGCTTACTCACATAAAATTACCTCCTCAAATTACATGTCATTTTCAGCTCCACAATCTGCTTTTGGGCGATCACCTCCACCTCCACCAGGTGCCATGGCATCATTTCCACCTCCACCAGGTGGCATGCCATCATGTCCACCTCCAACCTTTGGATCACAAGGACCCCCAACAAGTAAAAAATTTGCATCCCTTGAAGGTGCATCCTCTCAAATTCAATCTGACAGCATGTCAGATTTTATGGCTCAACCGAGGCAGACAAGTACAGGAGGAGAGGCTCAGTGTGATCTGACAGCTCTTATTTCACTTCAGCAAGCCAATGGGCATTGGTTGCTAGGAGATCTTTGTGACAAGTTCTTGCAGAAGAAGACAGAAGCTAAAACAAAGCGCCCAGCCAATTTGCCTGAAGAAGTTTGGGCCACCATTATTGGGTTGGTTTGCCTTGAAAGTCGCTATGCTCAGCAGAAGGACGAGTGGGAGCTGGTGGCTCTCAAGGCAGAAATGTGGCTAAGCAGTCAGAGCTTGCCACAAGGCCTCTCCATGCAGTCACTCAAGGAGATGGCCAAGACTGTGATTTAGTAGCACACTTCTGTAGGTCATAGAAATTTTATTCCAGTTTATATATACAAGTTGTGATATATGATAAGCAATGACCATAATTATGGTATGTCCCATTCAACTTTTTTTACACACATATATATTCTATATATATATATATATCTAAGGTTCAACTTGTGATATGTGATAGCAATGGTCATATGGTATGTCTCATTCCACTTTTTTTTACACATAATCTATATAATTATAAGGTTCAACTGGGTTTTCTACCTTGTGGTGGCTGTCAGGGAAATCGACCACCCTGACTGAGAACACACCTTTGCACTCACCCCTGAACAACATGAGCAAGAGAGACAGAGAACCTAGGTATAGCCCAGATCAAACAGGGGAAGATACGAGCTCAGCAGATATTGTTGGGTCAACATCACAACCAACTAAACCGACTAACTACCGTATATCTGATGACTTCACATCAGAGCAGCTCTCGGACAAGACCATATAGGGTCATTTTAGGAGATAGAATATTTAGTGATATGATGTTTTTCTGTTAGTATAAAAGGAATGATGTGTGCTAGCTAAGATTAGATACTGCGAACCTGAACTCCATTGAACTACTGCTACTTTAAGATAGGAATACTCAGAGACACTGGTATTCTATCAGCTTGTTTAATTATTGGATGTTTGTATCTCACTATGAATACCTGAAATATTGTTATTCATTTAAGTAACTAATATCTGTTACTTGGGTATCCAGTCGCTCCAGAAGGGAGGGCTGAGTTTGGTTTGTATTGTGTGGCTCAGTAGGTTGACTGGGGGCAAATACTTACGACGGCGTATGTGGCAAGGATCGCTTGCACAGTTAGAACCTCTGTGTCAAGGAAGGTTGCTTACGACGACATTGGTGGCAGCGGTGGGATCTCAAAGAGTGAGATCCAGAGAGAAGTAACAAATATTGTTTTATTGTTACTTGTGTATGAGTTGTACCTTCAGAGAAGTGGTAACTAAGAAAGTAACCAGGAGGTACTTCAATTCAGAGACTGGAGATCCGGAAGTGGTCACTTGCAAACAGACATCCGTTCGAGAGGAAATTGGATCTGCTGGGAGGCAAGAAGTCCAGTGATTTGGCAGGACTTCCCAAGGAGAGGAAGCCCTGGAAAGAAGATTGAGTCACGTAGAAAGGAAATTGCGTAGACTAGACGAGAAATTACGCAAGTTGGACGTAATAAAATTATTCTATTGATTTATTCCTTCGGGAAATTTACATATTCTTTTCTTGTTTGTGCTAGCCGCGTTCGCGCGTAGCCGCCTGAGTGTATATTAGTCCTGCGGGATACTGCATATTTCTGTTCATTATCATTTCAGTAGTTCTTGTGCTACTGGTATCTGTTAAATATCTGTATCTAGTCCTGCGGGATAGTGCATATTTCTGTTTTATTATCACAGTAGTTCTTGTGCTACTAGTATCTTTGTGATACCCGCGTTTTGCGCGTAGCGGAAATAACTTTTTTCCAATACAGTAGGAATGTCGAGAACAGGACGAGCTGGAGAAGACAGGCAATTACGAAGTGGGAGTCTCTTCCAGACACCTGGAGACCTGGTGGACGAGAGACAGAGGGAACCAATGGAACCTCAGGAAGAACCTCATGAAGAACCCCATCTAACCAGAACTATGCTGATGGAACACTTCATCCAGGCTGAGGAGAGCAAGGCACGAAGGGAAGAGACAAGAGCCCAGTTTGAGGCAGAAGAAAGAGAGAGACAACGAGAACGGCAAGAACGCCAGGACGAACTCATGGCTCAGATGGTGCTGAGACTGAACAGAACGAGAGACCCTCCACCACCCCAACTGAAACTACAGAAGTTTGTGGAAGGTACAGATGACATGGGTGCCTATTTGGACCTATTTAAAGTTGTAGCGCGAGCGAATGCATGGCCTGAAGATAGGTGGTGTGTATGTCTGCGGAGCGTGTTGAGTGGTCAAGGGATGTTAGCTGTTGCATCCTTGACAGCAGAAGAACAAGAAGATTTTGGGTATGTATGCAATACATTAAGAGCAACATACCAAGTCACTGCAGAATCATATCGGAGGAAGATCTTTGACTCCGCCTTCAACACAGCAGAACCAGAAGTATGGTTCCGAGAGAGAAAGCAGACATTTGGAAGATGGATTGAGGCTGAAGGTAAGCCAGTCCATGACCTTATTTTGTTTGAGCTAACCCTCCAGAAACTGCCAAGATGGTTGGAGGGCAGGATGAGGCAGATCAATCCTGAGAGCTATGAAGAGCTCAAGGAAGCAGTCATCAGACATCTGGGCATCGCTCGGGGCGACAGAGACCGAGAGATGGCCCACAGACCTGATCAGAGAGGGAGAGGAACAGTGCCTCCCAGGGAGACTAGCCATCCCAGAGAGTTCAACAGGGAGCCGCGAGAGAGTGGGCGTCCCCAGAACTACCCAAGGTTTGACCCAACCAACAGACAACCGGGTAACCAGAGTAGTACTTACCCCAGTAGGTATACTCCTCAGAGAGGTAGCGAGCAGGCACCTCAAACCAGAGACCCTAGAAGCGTAGATTGCTTTAGGTGTGGCAAGAAGGGCCACATGCAGAGAGATTGCAGAGTGAAGATAGAGAGGGGAAATTGTGCCCTGACCCAGAGAGAAAACTTGCCTGAGTGGATGAGAGAGGTGGCCATTAATGGCACCTCAGTGAATGCATTATTGGATACAGGGTGTACCAAGAGCATTGTACACCCAAGGTGTGTGAACCCTAGTGACTATCTTCCATGGAAGATTGACTATAAGACGGCCAGCTCGGCGAAAGCCCAGTTCCCGGCCGCAAGAGTACAGGTGAAGTTGGAAGAAGGGAAAGAAGAATTGATGGTAGTGGGGGTGTCTGAGCATTTGTCATGTGACATGTTGATGGGTCAGGACATCCCCCACTTCAGGAAATACCTGAGAGAAGCCCTGGACACCGCCAGGAAGGAGACAGCAGCTCCACCCACCTCCACTGTCACCGAGCTGGGACTAGTCACCGAGACGAGGGCTCAAAGGAAGATTCAGGCTCAGCAGGAGCAAGTTGACAAACAGCAGCAACAACAGGATGAGCCCGTCGTCCAACCGCTGACGTCCAGTGACAGTGACAGTGGGAGTGAGGTGGAGACTGAAACAGAAGAGGAGGAACCAGTCAAAAAGGACGTGGAAGACCTCGCTCCAGAGAAGCCAGGAGAGCTGGATTTTATCTCTCCTGAAGAGCTACGGCTACACCAACAACAGGACCCGACCTTAAGTAAGATAAGGAGTACAATACTTAGTGAGAAGGGCAACAGTGAGTACTTTATGGAGAAAGGCCTTATGATGAGGAAACCCTATCGAGAGGGGGGGAAGAATTTGATCATAGTCCGCCAGGCAGCAAGAGTCAAAGTGTTGAGATTGGCTCACTCTTCCGTAGTGGCAGGCCACTTCGGCAGAGACAGTGATGTCCAGGCCTTGTGCCAGTCCTGTCCAATCTGCCAGAAAGCTAGCCCTGCCATAGCAGCCAGAAGTCCCCTCCAGCCCCTTCCCATCATAGGCAAGCCATTCGCCAGAATTGCAATGGACGTTTTTGGGCCCCTAAAAAGAACTAAGGGAGGAAATAAATTCGTACTAGTGATCATGGATTACTGTACAAGATGGCCCGAAGCTTTCCCATTAAGAAATGCCACTGCAGAAACTGTAGCAGAGTGTCTGGTAGAGTTGATAGCCAGAGTAGGCCTACCAGAGGAATTATTGACTGATAATGGCTCAAATTTCACTTCCAAAGTGATGAACCAGCTATGTCGCCTCACAGGCATCAAAAGGATACGAACCTCCCCATATCACCCCCAAACGGATGGTATGGTGGAGCGGTTCAACTCCACACTAAAAAGATTGCTGAGAAAGCTAACCCAGAATATGAATGTTGAATGGGACAAGTGCCTCCCCTACATATTGTGGGCCTACAGAGGAACCCCTCATAGGACCACAGGGTTTTCCCCATATGAGATACTGTTTGGGAGAGAGATGAGAATGCCCCTAGACCAGCTAGTGAGGTATTGGCAAGAGAAAGAAGAAGAGAGTGTTGTAGATCTGCCTGAGTTTGTACAGACCTTAAAAGCAAACCTGGAGATAGTGAATGACCTAGCTCAGGAGAACGAGCGCAAAAACAAAGTTAAATACAAAGAACAGTATGATAAGAAGGCAGTACAAAGAACGTTGGAAGTAGGGGACTTTGTTTTGGCTTTCCGCCCCAGGAAACAAGACAAACTCCTAAATGAATGGCAAGGACCATTCGAAGTGAGAAAAAAAGTGACAGAGGTCATATATCAGATCGATGTAGGAAAGGTGGGTAAGCCCCTCAAAACCTTCCACATAAACGCCCTCAAGGAGTGGCATGCGCCTTCAGCGGCGGTTTTCTTTGGGGAAGAAAGATCTAACCCCACCCAGCAGGAAGAACAAAAAGTAGTTCTGTCCTTATCCCAGTCTGCACAGATAGCAGATGTACAGAAAGAATTCTCAGACGTCATCAATGACGTACCAGGCAGAACACAATTGGTGGAGCATGTGATCCCCACGGGAGATGCTCCACCCATTCGGTTACCAGCCTATAGGCTAGCTCAAGCCTCGAAGGAATATTTAGAGGAGGAAATAAGATTACTGTTACATCAAGGAATTATTGAGCCAAGTCACAGTCCTTGGGCAGCCCCAATTGTTCTTGTGCCCAAAAAGGATGGCACAAGAAGAATGTGTATTGACTTCAGGAAACTGAATAATGTTACGATAAAAGATCCTTACCCTTTACCTCATATCGAGGAGCTAATTGATAACTTGGGGGGTGCTGAGTACCTTACCACCTTGGACCTCACCAAGGGGTATTACCAGGTGCCAGTGGAAGGGAGTAGTAGGGAAAAGACCGCCTTCATTACTCCCTATGGTAAATATCAGTTCACGGCAATGCCCTTTGGTTTGGTGTCAGCCCCCTCAACGTTTCAAAGATTGATGGACCATGTGCTTGAGGGTTTGGCAGAGTTTACAGCTGCCTACCTTGATGACATTGTCATCTTTAGTCACACTTGGGAAGAGCATATCAAGCACATCAAGATAGTGCTAGAACGTTTACGAAGAACAGGGTTAAGAATTAAATTGGAGAAGTGCCAGTTTGGCAGAAGTGATTGTACCTACCTAGGACATGAGGTAGGGCGGGGCCGTGTGAAGCCTATGGAGTGTAAGGTGGAGGCTATATCCACCTACACTCAACCCAGAACAAAGAAGAATATGAGAGCCTTTCTAGGGTTAGCCGGTTATTATCGGAGATTTATCCCCAATTTCTCCGAAATAGCTGCTCCCCTAACCAACCTAACTAAGAAAGCAATGTCAAATAAAATAAATTGGAATAGTCAATGTGACCAAGCTTTCACCCAGCTGAAAGCTTCCCTGAGTAATCACCCTGTATTGTTGTCACCCAATTGGGAAAGTGTATTTATCCTACAGACGGATGCATCAGCTGTAGGCCTGGGCTATGTGTTGAGCCAGAAAGATGAGCAGGGAAATGAACATCCGGTGGGGTATGGTTCCAGGAAGTTGCTGCCACGTGAGCAGAACTACTCCACGATTGAAAGAGAGGCGTTGGCCATTGTGGACGGGATTCGTCACTTCCGGGTGTATCTAGAGGGTCGTCACTTCATCATCGAGACCAACCATAACCCCCTAGCACACCTGGCCAACCTCAAGGATAGCCACGGACGATTGTCAAGGTGGGCTTTGGCCCTCCAGGATTTTTATTTCATTATTCGCCACCGAGCGGGATCAGCCAACGGGAATGCTGATGCACTTAGTCGTGACGGGTCACGAGCCGAGGAAGGGGGAGTGTCAGGGAAATCGACCACCCTGACTGAGAACACACCTTTGCACTCACCCCTGAACAACATGAGCAAGAGAGACAGAGAACCTAGGTATAGCCCAGATCAAACAGGGGAAGATACGAGCTCAGCAGATATTGTTGGGTCAACATCACAACCAACTAAACCGACTAACTACCGTATATCTGATGACTTCACATCAGAGCAGCTCTCGGACAAGACCATATAGGGTCATTTTAGGAGATAGAATATTTAGTGATATGATGTTTTTCTGTTAGTATAAAAGGAATGATGTGTGCTAGCTAAGATTAGATACTGCGAACCTGAACTCCATTGAACTACTGCTACTTTAAGATAGGAATACTCAGAGACACTGGTATTCTATCAGCTTGTTTAATTATTGGATGTTTGTATCTCACTATGAATACCTGAAATATTGTTATTCATTTAAGTAACTAATATCTGTTACTTGGGTATCCAGTCGCTCCAGAAGGGAGGGCTGAGTTTGGTTTGTATTGTGTGGCTCAGTAGGTTGACTGGGGGCAAATACTTACGACGGCGTACGTGGCAAGGATCGCTTGCACAGTTAGAACCTCTGTGTCAAGGAAGGTTGCTTACGACGACAGTGGCTAATGAAGACCTGATTTTAGCCATCGACTAACTCCCTGGACCAAAGGTTCTCGTTTTTAAAAAAAGAAGAAAAAACATAGGTAAACGCCCCGAATTTGGACCATGGCAGTATATAGCTAGGGTTAGGACCATGGCAGTAGCTAGGGTTAGGACCATGGCAGTAGCTAGGGTTAAGAACATGGCAGTAGCTAGGGTTAGGACTATGGCAGTAGCTAGGGTTAGGACCATGGCAGTAGCTAGGGTTAGGACCGTGGCAGTAGCTAGGGTTAGGACCGTGGCAGTAGCTAGGGTTAGGACCATGACAGTAGCTAGGGTTAGGACCATGGCAGTAGCTAGGTTAGGACCATGGCAGTAGTTAGGATTTGGACCAGGGTTATAGGGTTAAGGCAGGGCAGTGATTAGGGCTATGGCTAGGGAAGGGCTAGAGCCAAGACAGTAGCCAGGGTTAGGGACAGGCAGTAACTAAGGTTAGGGACAGTGGCTAGGGTGAGGGCAACAGGACAGTAGCTAGGGTTAGGGCCAGGGCGGTGGCTATGGTTAGGACCAGAGCAGTGGGTAGGGTTATGGCCAGGGAAGTAGCTAAAGTTAGGACCAGGGCAGTAGCTAAGGTTAGGATCAGGACAGTAGCTAGGGTTTTGGCCAGGGTAGTAGCTAGGATTAGGATCCTAAAGTTAGGACCAGGCAGTAGCTAGGATAGAGGCAGTAGCTAAGGTTAGGACAAGGGCAGTAGTTGTTATGGCCAGTGCCAGTAGTTTGACCAGGGGCTAGAAATGTCATTATGATGCTGTGATTATGTTGTGAGTACCACTATCAGCACGTCACATACATACATAAATGTTGTTACTAGTATAATTATAATTATAAGGCAATGATAGAAGTACCTCATAACTACAATACCGAAGAAAAATAATGGAACCATGGAATTGAGAAATAAAAGTGCATGTACTTGTTACTGCACACAATGCTGAACCAAAATACATGCCATTAGGTATAGTTAGTTGCACCAGTTATTATAATTATAGCAAGTTAGCACAGTGCAGAAATGAAGTAGAACTCACTTCACATAGTATTATAATTGCTGTCAAAACATGATGGAATATAATATACTCGTCTATATATACCACAACCAACAAAAATGGATTTTTAACCGGTTCAGGGGCATGGCCCCCTTTGAGAATAAACTTCATGGACTCTCTCTCCAGAATGAAGTTCATGTTTGTAGTGTAATAATTATGAAAATTAAAACCAAAAATACCCTCACCATTAGGTCACACATTCAGAAAGAGTAATGCCCAGGAGCATTCTCAATTACACATTCTGGGATGTTATTTTGTACTTTTAAAAGTGAAAAATGAACATCGGATTTCCCCCTTGGAGTTTATGTATATACATCCACTCAACTTACCACTTCCCCAAACATTCCAGCCCTCCAGGTTAGGAACCCCTGATATACACCGATTACTAAAATAGATTTGGTAGGGGGAAAGGGTCATCTAGCTAGCTGGTTATGGTGTAGATGGGTCTAGTCTTGTTTCCATTCCTTTATGACAGTCAAGTTGACTTGTTTCTTGTTTGTTTGTTTTGTTTTGTTGTTGTTTCTGCTGAGCAGTGGAGAATTGAAAGAGAGCTTTTGAGTCTCCAAGGTTTTTTAAAACAGTTTTAAACTTTTTATTGGTGTGGTATACTACAGAAATCACTGCATGCAACATCTTATTGCTATTGACTGTACCTATCTATGTACACCATGTTGTCCATTACATATACAAATATCGCATAAATATTTATACCATACTTCGTAGCTACTATTGTTGACTGGCACATTCTTGTATCCACACGGTTTTATATAGTAACAGTTGCATAGGAGAACTCCACCAAAAAAACAGCAGAAGATCAGCTACAGGACTTGGTAACAGACGTGCATTTTTTTTCTGCATCTTGACTATATACACTGCCTTTTCACTTCAGACGTGCTTAGGTCACACTACTGCATCCCTGATATATACATGTATAATATTATTATGATTTGTCAAGAACTTACTAGTGAAGTATATACAAACATCTATGCGTATTAACATTATTATGTACGACCCCTTACCCGTATGTCGCCCCCTTACCTAACGCATGCGCACACACACATCTGTCACTTGTCCATGCATTGCTATTCATTGAAAGCTACTTTATATCCTTGCTGATCCAATGATCAAATGTGTAACGCACTATCCTCTATGCATGGACAAGTGCCCGAATAGCATCTGGTAGTCTTCCTGCGATCACCTACAAAGAGTGCATACCGATCGGAGACTCCTGGGTGATACTCCATTTGACGCCCACCCACATCATGGCCATCCACTGCCCATTCCCAGGATGCGAATATACCATCGCCGAAGGCACTGACCCTGGCATTGCCGCCCCGGTACTCCTGTCAACCCACGCCCTGATCCACCGAAACACCAGAGCCAAACCCGCCCCGGTGAAAAGACCGGAAGTCTCCTCTGGTGGGACGACAGAGGCCTGGATATACTTCCTCCAACGCTGGAGGTCATATGTTCAGGCCGTCCAACTGTCTGGCGCAGACATACCAGTACAATTGCTGGAGTGTTGCGACACGAAACTCAGGCGTGACGTCACGAGAAACTCGATCGGTCCTCTACCCATCGAAGGGTCGACGGAGGAAGCACTCCTCGCTGCCATCAAGTCCCTAGCTGTCAGATCAGAGAACCCGAAGGTGGCCAGGGTAGCCCTCTCCCGAATGACCCAGGACCGTACAGAGCCCATCCGCGCCTTCGCAGCACGCCTCAGAGGACAGGCCGAAGTCTGCCGGTTCCTTAAGAAGTGCCCAAACTGCGACGGCATGACAAACCAGGGGGAGGAGCGAGTGGCCGACCAGCTCTGCATAGGCCTGGCGGATACGGAGATCCAAGAGGATCTCCTTAAGCATCCGGACCAGGACCTCTCGGTGGAGGACACCATCAAATTCATCGAGGTGCGGGCTGCAGGAAAGCGTTCGGCCCTGTCTATCTCAACCCCGACCTCCTCCAGCGCCATCTCCCACTACGAAGACGAGGACACATCAGCCGTTGCCAGCTCATATAAGAAGCTGCAACGCCAAAACCCTCAACCGCCTAGAGGCACCCCCCCTCGACACCGCCACACCCCAACTCAACAGAGGTCAACCAACACAACCCTGGCACCGAGAAACATCCGACCCAGAGGCAACACCCCACAGAGCAGACCCCCAACCAACCGAGGCGTATGTGCCTACTGTGGGCAGCAGGGACACGGAGAGCAAGAGAGGACGGCCCACCGACGCATCCATTGCCCCGCCTTTGGCACAACATGCTCGGCATGCGGCAGACAACACCACCTCCCACACATGTGCTGGCAGCAAGCGGAAAACGAATCTAGCATCTCCGAGCAAGTCCTGGGGATGCACGAAGGCACCCTACAGCACCAAACCTGGAACAGAACCTCCGAGACGTGGACGCAGAGACGCTCCCCACCCCAACCTAACATCCCAGTCACCATATCTGCCAGATATGAGGACTTCCGAGCACACGGCCACACCCTCCCCCAGGAGACCCTCAACGTCCAGACCATAGCCATGGCAGACACTGGGTGCCAGAGTTGCCTGGCCGGCCCCACTCTGATGGATCAACTCCACCTCACGCCTGATGACCTCATCCCGGTCAACCTCCTGATGAAATCAGCCTCAGGAACCAACCTCCCCATTCAAGGAGCCGCCCTGATCAGAATCCGCATTCCATCAGGTGCAGAGACCCGCCAGATGGTGTATTTCAGTCCGTCAGCCACGAAGCTCTATCTAAGTCTGGCCACATGTGCAGACCTCGACATGATCCCCCTGGAATTCCCCCTCAGCTCGCCTACCAAACCCCAGGCACACCAGACAAGGTCAGAATCAGTCGTAGACACACAAAACCAGGCATACACACCCCGCCCCGGACCCCAACCAAGCCCACCACCACCCACCACGGAACGCGGCCAGACCAGGGACCCAGTACGGATGACCCACGGAAACCCACCACCATCTCAACCAGTGAGTGTACCAGCGAATGTCACACACACCAGAGTATCACACACACCAGTGAGCATCCCCCGACCTCAACCAGTGAATGCCCCAGTGAGCATCCCCATAAGAATACCCCAGCAAAACCCGGCACCCACACCTGCCCGCCCCTGCTCATGCCCCAAGAGAGCCGCTCCACCACCCAGACCTACCAGCTTACCATACCCGGCCACAGAGGCCAATCGGGGGCTGCTTGAACGCCACTTGCTGCAGACATACGCAGCAAGTGCGTTCAATGTGTGCGAGCACCAGCCCCTGCCAATGATGGCCGGACCACCCCTGTCCCTCAGTATCGACCCTGCTGCCATTCCCAAACCTTGCCACACGCCCATCAGCATCCCCATCAACTGGCAAGATGAGGTAAAGGCAGGCCTGGACAGGGACGTTCGCCTCGGCGTGCTGGAACAGGTCCCCTTGGGTACCCCAGACACTTGGTGCCATAGAATGGTCATCTGCACCAAGAAGAACGGGTCCCTGAGGAGGACCATCAACTTCCAGCAACTGAACCAGCACGCCACCAGGGAGACCCATCACTGCCAGTCACCCTTCCACCAGGCGCGGGCCGTTCCAGGTAACACCAAAAAGACAATCTTCGATGCCTGGAACGGCTACCACTCTGTCGCCCTGACAGAGTCGGACCGCCACTACACCACCTTTATCACCACTTGGGGCAGGTATCGCTACCGTTCCGCCCCACAGGGGTACATCGCATCTGGGGATGCATACACGGCACGGTATGATGCCATTGTCTCGCATGTCACTTGCAAAACAAAGTGCATCGATGACGCCCTGCTATGGTCCCCAGACCTGGAAACAGCATACCATCAGGCCACCCAATGGCTCGACCTCTGCGCACGGAACGGCATCACCTTGAACCCGCGCAAATTCCGCTTCGCACAGGATGAAGTGGAGTTTGCCGGGTTCGATATCACCCTGACAGACGTCCGACCCAGCAAGAAGTACCTCGCCACCATCAGAGACTTCCCACAACCACTCGGCATAACAGACGTACGCGCCTGGTTCGGACTCGTGAACCAGGTCGCGTATGCCTTCTCCATGGCCCCGGTGATGCAACCCTTCAGAGACCTCCTCAGCCCGTCAAAACCATTCACCTGGACGGACAGCCTACAGCAAGCCTTCGACGCGTCGAAGCTGGACATCTGCCGACGCATCGAAGAAGGCGTACGGATATACGACAAGGACCGACCCACCTGCCTGGCGACAGACTGGAGCAAGGACGGGATAGGGTTCTGGCTGTTCCAAAAACATTGCCAGTGCCCTTCCCGGGAAATCCTCTGTTGCCAGGAGGGATGGAAGGTCGTCCTTGTCGGGTCCCGTTTTACCCACTCTGCCGAGTCACGCTACGCCCCCATCGAGGAGGAGGCCCTCGCCATCGTGGATGCCCTAGAGAAAGCCCGCCACTTTGTCCTCGGGTGCAGCGACCTCCAGATCGCAGTGGACCACAAGCCACTGCTCAAAGTATTTGGAGATCGCTCGCTCGAGGACATCCACAACACCCGCCTCCGGAATCTGAAGGAGAAGACACTCCAATTCAGATTCCGGATGGTATACATCCCCGGAGTCCGCAATCATACCAGCGACGCCCTATCCCGCCACCCATCCGGCGATCGTTCACCCGCCCGACTCCACCTGCAGGACGACACTCACACAACCATCAACACGTGCACTCCAACAAACAGGATCGCCTGCATTGCCAATGACCCCGAAGGACTGGCCACAGCACTAACTGCGGCCATCCGCGACGCCCCGATCACCTGGGAGGACATCCAGGTCGCCACAGCGGCCGACGCCAGCCTCCAGCAACTCTCAGACTTGATCGAGGGGGGGCCACCAGAGGCCAGACACCACATGCCAGCAGCCATCCGAGAATACCACCCCTACCTCGACTCCCTCTCCACCGTGGACGGCGTCATATGCCGAGGCGAAAGGATAGTGATCCCCACTGCCCTTCGCCCCACCTGCCTTCAAGCACTCCACGCCGCACATCCAGGCACCAGTGGGATGACCGCCCGGGCCCAAGCATCCATCTTCTGGCCCGGCATGACCAAGGATATCGGACTCACCAGAACCCAGTGCGCCATCTGTAACGGCAACGCGCCGTCACAGCCAGCCATGCCATCCACGACGCCAGCTGACCCGGAGTACCCCTTCCAGCACATATGCGCCGACTTTTTCCACCACGGAGGATTGGCGTATCTTGTGCTGGTCGACCGGTACTCCAACTGGCCAATTGTCACCACATCCAAGAATGGGGCCGATGGACTCATCCGCACCTTACGCGAAACCTTCTCCACATACGGCATCCCCGACAGCCTCACTTCTGACGGCGGCCCCGAGTTTGCTGCCCACTCCACCCGAGACTTCCTCCTGTCCTGGAGCGTACACCACCGCATCTCCGCCGCATACAACCCACACAGCAACTGCCGCGCGGAGATCACGGTGAAAACCATGAAGCGCTTGATATCTGGCAACACTGGCATCGATGGAGAACTCTCCGACAAGTTCCACCGCGCGTTACTGCAGTATCGCAATGGCCCCAACCCCGAAACAGGCATGTCCCCTGCGAATTGCCTGTTCGGAAGATCCACCAAAGACCTCATACCTGGCATCCCCAGCAAGTACCGCCCACATCAGGACTGGTCAGACCGCCTGGACCTCCGGGAGCGCGCCCTCTCCAAGCGCAGAGTCACTGGCCGTGCCAGATGGGACGAGCATTCCCAAGGCCTGTCTCCACTTCGTTGCGGCGACGCGGTCATGATACAAAATCAGACTGGCCGCCACCCGACTAAGTGGGATAAATCTGGCACAGTTGTAGAGGTACTACAGTACCACCAGTACTCGGTGCGAACGGATGGCTCTGGGCGGCTGACCACACGGAATCGTCGTTTCCTTCGGAAGTACGACCCATTCCTGACATCCCAAAACCCCCACACCATCACGCCCCAACCTGCATATACGCCACCTGCCATCATCCCAGCCACGATCGCCCCAGCTCCACCGACGACCACACCAAACCCCCCGCCCAACAGACCACCCACACCGACACCCCCCAACAACCCAGCTCCATCACCACGACTCCCGGACATCAACACGGCTCCTGCACAGATCAAGATCCCTCCACAGTCAGCGACACCCAGCCCACTACCGACAACGCCGAAAACATATGCGTCCGTGGCCAAGACACCATCCCGAGCATCGCGCCTCCCACAGATCAAGCTGCCATTAAGGAGCCCACTCCTGCCCACATCAAAGAATACACCTCCCGTGGCCCAGTCCAAACTACCACCAACCCCACCACTACCCCGCCGCAGCCTACGAGGACCGAAACCCGTGGACCGGTACGGGTACTAACAATCCTAAATCAGTAGCCCTCCAGCCTACTTGGGGGGAGGTAGTGAAGTATATACAAACATCTATGCGTATTAACATTATTATGTACGACCCCTTACCCGTTTGTCTCCCCCTTACCTAACGCATGCGCACACACACATCTGTCACTTGTCCATGCATTGCTATTCATTGAAAGCTACTTTATATCCTTGCTGATCCAATGATCAAATGTGTAACGCACTATCCTCTACTTACCTACGAGTACATACTATCTTTATAGAATTCTCTAACCATCAAAATAATAAACAGTTCTGGTCTGCATTATTCTATAAACATGTGTTGTTTCATTTGGTTTGTTTTTGCCTTGTTCTTGTCTTTGTTAATCCATACTATACTTTTATTTATTAGTCAAGCAGTCTCCTACAAGATATTACTTATAATTATACTAATCATAAAATTTACCACCATTTTTGTTACTGAAGCAGGCTTGTAGGGAAGGAGTTTCGATAAGCCCCCTTCCTTCCCCCCCCCCCCCCCCCCCAACAAACAAACTATACTTGGTTGACTAGTAAAAAAAGGAAGGATATCGCTTTAGACCACACCCACATAGACAATTTTAAAATAGTCATGCAGACCACACTAATTAATGACTCTTTATACCATTTAATTATGTACAGAATTATGTACATCTTTATCTGGTGTACAGGGTCTTATTTCAAGTGATAAAGAGTCATCTAATTAGGTGTGTCTTCATCAGTATTTATTTGTCTATGTGGGGGGGGGGGGGGGGGGGGGGGGGGTCTCAAGATATTTCCTTTTTTAAATAGTCAACAATTTAATTTGTTTGTTTTTGCATAAAACATTTTTGTACTTGTTTCTATTGTTTGATGTCATGTAAGCTCCACGCTTTAACTTTGTGAAGGATTCATCACACTCGAGGTAGGGTCAAAATCAGCATTATTTTACAACACCAAGAAGCTTTAGCTGAAACATAAACTTTGTTTTGGGGGGCAGGGTTTCATACGGGGGTGTGGTGAAGTGGGATATCCCCTAACCGAAGTTTTATAATTAAATGCCATGAGAGGAAAACAAAATATTGATTGTGCTAGTATGTGTATTATTACTCAGTGCAACTAATTAAAGATTAATATTTTTTTTTTTTTTTTTTTAACATCAAGAATTTCTTCAAATTTCACATGCATCAGTTCTGGTCCCTCTATGGCAATCTTCATTAACCTAGAAGGTTACAATCTGATAGGCAATTCCTAAGCCTGGTCTTGATCATTTTTATGTCACGAATGGAAATTTTTCAGGAGGGCACTTCGCAAAGAAAAGGAGGTGATGATGCATTCGAAGAAGCTAGCAAAACCTCCTAGCATGCAAGATGTAATACAGTCAATCGAAGCTACTGAAGCATATGAAGGCATATTTACAAACCTTTGCCCTCCTTCATATCATTTTGGTCTTGCTAATTGAGACTGCAACAGGGAGCGTTTCAGAGACTTAAAGTCATAGTACAACTTCTAGAGAATCCAAAATGAAATATTTTAAGAATATGCAATACTACATTATCTTTAGCTACAAAAGTCATTACAATTGTAATTCACTTCACGTGGCATGGAAGTGGGTGTGGCCATGAAATGGGCGTATTCAAGTCTAGTTGTGGTTCCCCCCCCCCCCCCCCCCCCACCTACAGAAAAATCCTGCATGAACCCCTGTGGGAGATCCCATTTTAAAATAGGGGTCCACAATATTGTCGTGAGTAATAATCATTGTAAAATGAATACATTTCCATTTCACAGGGAATCGTTCCCAAAAGTGACAAGGAGACCTTTTGCTGATGCAATAGTTTGCCTATGCTCTGTTTGCCTTTATCACACTGGAAAGATGATGACTGCACCCGCCACTGGCAGAAGAGTGAGTGTGTGTGAGTGTGAGTGTGTGTGAAAAAATGCGAGAGAAAATATAAATAAACCTGTTACCTTGATTATCAATCTTTACTTGAGAGGAGAAAAGGCATGATGGCTTGGACACAAGAGAGAGAACTCCTGTTGTAGTCAGACAACAACTTGCCAAGAACACAGCTTATGTTGATACATCGGGGAATCTGTAGCAATTAGCTAGCAACATTTTTGATTACTAAACAACCATACTTTACCAGATTCATTCGCTATTATCAACTTCACCAAACCCACAGACAACATAAATTAGAACCAACATCAACTCAAATCAGCAGACAAAACTTGGCCATTTCTAGTTAAGTCTCTAAAACAGTTTATGAATTCCCTTACTGCCATGCCTTAGCTCTATAAGACAAACTAGCTAGCTACAATATTCCTATTCAAAATAAATCAAATATAGTTGCCTTATTCTGCTAGTGCTTGGCATCATCCATGATTGAGAAGCTTCCTTAGGCTCAGAGGCAAAGCTAACTCCATCTGTCCACGAGAAAGATCGTCACAAAAGTCGAAACCATAAAGATTGCCCTTTGATAACAACAAGAATCGGATATGAATGAATTTTGCATTATCGCATACCTGACAAGTATTACATCTGCGTATTTGACAAATATCACATCTGACGTGCTCACGAATGTCTGAAGTCATTGAAGCAATAAAATCAACTACAAATGTTCTCCATTTTTATCCCATACCAAGTGTCCTCCCAAAAATATAACTCCAGTTCATTTTATCCTCTCTCTCTACCACCTCTTGCTGATGCTCAAGTATTAGTTCTCTCTGGATGTGCATTATATAACTTTACTGTTATTCATATTACAGGCACATTCCACATTATAGTAACATGAGAGTAGGAGAGGTCATTCCACACCTGCATATTGACCTGCCCACTAAATCCACCAAATGTGCATTACATTAGCCTACCTTCAGCATTGGTGTGACAACTCTCCATCACTCTCTTGCTCTCTTCAGCTGTCCTAACTACCTTCTTCCATTCAGTATTCCAATTTGAGGAGCCGAACTCTGTTGGGGTATGATTGAAATAACAGGTATATATCTAGTCCACAATGATTGAAATAACAGGTATATATCTAGTCCACAATTTCTTCATCTTTGAGTGTTGAAGAGGTAGTTTCAACCATCCTTAATATCAGCCTGCAAGCTAGCTAGCAACACATGGATGTTTCAACGAACTCTGCACCACCATGTAAAGAGGAAAAGAAGAGTGGGACATCTAATCCTATATCTCATTAGGATATTTAGGGAAATCAGTCTGGGGAGACATTTTATCCAGGGGGATAGAATATCCTCTGATACCGGTGCCATATATTTTTGGGAACCCCATGAAATTGGGGACCCTTTATCATAGGAATATAGGGACCCCCTCATGAAATTAGGAATCCCACTGGCCTTTAGTCTCGTGAGCCATCAGCTTAGTTTTCTCGCACAACAGTAATCATACTTCAGAGTGCTATGATGGCCACCAGTACAGAATTACATCAGCTTACCATTCCCAAGTAATTTTATAACTGGCTATAATAATGTGAATCATGTAAAACCACTAATAGCTACAACTTTTTATATTTTGTTCAGACCAATGGCCTAACAGAGAGGCTGAATCAGATTCCAAGTCATTCACGGTCTAAGTTAGTTAATGAAGATCATGATGGCTGGGATCAGAAGCTAGAAACTGTCTTATTTGCTTATCGTGTATATATTCAAGCACTATCTCTCTCCTTTCCCTCTGACAGCCTTCTCTCCCAATTGTTCTGAATTACTTAAAAGTTTAGATTGTGATGAAATGAATCAAATTTTTTTGCAATTATTGAAAAAATTACATGTGTTAGTGATGAAATCAAAGAAACAGCTTCATGAAACATTAGCAAGGCACAGAGTGAACATTATCATAGAAGGCACTCGACAGGAGTAAGTGCTATTGGCACATGATAATGTGCAGAGCCATAAGGTATTGTTGTATACAGGAGTGTCAGAGAAAGCCCTGACAGCTGTTAGAGAGGAAGCTGTTAGAGGGGAAACACATCAGAGGGAGGTTGGAGTGTCAGAGAAAGCCCTGACAGCTGTTAGAGACGAAGCTGTTAGAGGGGAAACACGTCAGAGGGAGGTAGACACTACACACCCACAAGTGGCAGGAGACACCCACCAACTCAGAACCAAAACCGCAACTATGGATCATCCCACTTCAACAGCAGAGACCCCTGATTGGTTGGAAAAAGCAACTCCTGATTGGTCAGATCAGTCTCTGAGGAGAATGATCCTAGGCACAAAACAAGATAAACCGGCTGCCTATAAAAGAACAAGAGACTTCGAAAGAAAAAAGAGGAGGAGAAGGAGTAATCTACAAGCCGGGAGAAAGAAGGAAAGCCCCTCAACAAACTAACTCCTCAAAGAACTGAAGAGAGACTCAGAACTGAGCTGACTTGGCTCTGTGTACTGTATATAATTCGGTAGAAAACAATAGGAGTAATGATGTATTGATAGATGTGGTCGTGTACATCATTTTGTTATTGTTGATTATAATGAACTTACCTTATACAGAAAAGGAAGACAGAGGTCTAGAGAGAGAGGGAAGACTCTGGTTGATTATATACTTGGTCTAGATAAGGCTATTGTGAGAGAGAAGCAATAGTAAGGTCTGGGTGTCAAAGAAAGCGAACCTGGAAGAGAAGTTGTGCTGATACTTCTTCTGAAGAATTATATTGTTAGGAAGTAATATCTAGAGTGGGAAGAGGGTTCGCCTTTCTCACAAGGAGCTCCAACCTGGTGCCAAAGTCTTGGTGGAGAACACCCAACAAAAGGAAAGGAAGGGAGGGGTTTTACAAAGAATCATTCATCATCACTGGGGGAAGGTGTCTACATTCTAAAGACAATGGATGGACAAGTGTGAGAAAGACCCTCTTCCTATATACCAGATTAGAAACACCAAAATAGCAACATTTTGAGTGCTGCTTTCTAACTGATCATTACTCCATGAAATACTCAATTTTAGTGAAAAGTATGTATTACAATTATGTTCCTAGATGATTGAATATTTTAACACACAAAAACAATGCATATAGCCACAATGTTTGCAATTTCAATTATTTCAGTTTGAAATGTCAAGACCATAGATAGATCATTATTTCATGAAAAAGTCAATTTTGAAAGTGATATATTACAACTTTGTTCATAGATGATTCTAATTTTTCAAATTTTGTGCCTAGCCACTTCCTTTCTTTTTCTTTTTTTGTGTGCGATTTTCAAATATATTTCAGTTTGATATATATTAAATAAGAAAAATCAATGGTAGTTAGCTAATTATGCTTTAGTTTTTAATGTACTTTTCACGTATAGTGTCACAACTGCGAAGATGCCACTGAGAAAACAATCACGATCATGGGTGAAGCATAGAGGAACATCACACTTTATACTGAGCTTGTCACTTCGCTTGTATTTCTTCTTAGATTTAAGTACACAATATTTCGTTGGGCCATAGGTAAGCCTGTGTCGTGCTCGAGCATTGCATCGAAATGGATGACCCACAGGACAAGACATAAGCCATTCAGTTGAACCAGCCTTTAGCAACTCCTTCACTAATGTTGACCTATGATCATGTCTAGATTGCTGTGACACAGGAATTGATGATCTGTGAAGGAGGTAAGCATTTGTTGTTGCAATATCAACACTGTGATAAAACAAGGTCTTCCAATACTTGTGGTGTTTGCCGTCTTGTTTGGTGGTATTGTAAAAGTTCATCAGAGAGGTCAACCCCTCCCATTTGTTTGTTGTAATCACAAATAGAGTTAGGAATTGACACCTTGGCCTCTTCACAGCCACCACCATCTTTTTTTTTACATGCCTCTTCACCATATGATCTGAATTACCAGTGTGTATGGTGCATGCTTCATATACAACTTTTGTATCTTTCCACAGGAAATAGACTATTGGTCCATCTCGAATCCACACCCCATACCCTCTCTTGTAAGAAGTCTTCATCACCTTCTTCTTTTGTGCTGTCAGAACAAATGGACAGCCCTTACGAGTAGTGTCTTGAGTCCCTACGGCACCAAATCTCTGTTTGACAAGTTCCTTGAAAAGTGTTGGTAATGAATAAAAATTGTCCATGTAAACAATATAACCGTTTTTCTAATCCAGACATCTTCATTACCACATCGTAACTCAGACCATTCGAGCTTACAGATTCTCCCTCTTTTCCACGGTAAACTTGAAAATTCCATGTATATATATCCATTAGAAGAATCAGCAAGAACCCAGAGTTTGAACCCCCATTTTGTTGGCTTGTTCCGTATATATTGCTTGCATGTGAATCAACCCTTGTTTTTTACCATCCGTTCATCAACAGATACATTTTGATGGGGATAAAAGTGATCTTGACATTTTGAATTCAGATGATCTAAAAGATTTCGAACTTTTTGAAGCCGAAGCCGATCTGAATAAGCAATAGTTATTGGGTCAATATCAAAAATGTAAGGATGACAGAAAAGCAGTTCCGACTGATTGGTATAAACACTCTTTATGAATTCAGATGAAAACAAGTGATCCATAGACCAATATGGGAAGTAATCAGGCCTTGGATGCAAACCCAGATAAATAGCTATGGACATGAATAGATAAAAAGAAAGCCGTGTCAAGCCATCTTCAGGATAGAATTTTATAACTATTTGGATATTTGACTTTATAAAGCTTGCATATGTGTTATTCACACATATTTCATCAATTATCTTAGCATAAAAAAAGAGAGAGAAATAATCAAAGGGGCTAGTGGTACCTGTTGGTACGCTGGGACCGGGCATTTGATGTGGTGTAAATGTTGGAGTAGACACTCTAGCTGTATCTTTATCGGCAAGTAGTTTCTTCCTGGTTCATTGCTCACTGTTTTAGGTCTTCCACCACCAGATCCACCACCCCCTCTTCCCCAACCACACCCTCTTCCTCATCTGCCACACCCTCTTCCCTGTACTCTACACCCTCTGCTATGCCCTCTTCCTCTGCCCCATCCTCTAGCTTTCCCTGTTGACAACACACTGGAAGAACTGTCACTCTCTTCTCTGCTCTCATCACTACTTTTACCAGCATTGTCACCCTTGGTACTATTAGTGCCCTCGTCAGTATCAGTGGTGTTATCGGGGGATTCTTCATTGACAGTGGCATTGCTTGCATCAGGAGATTCTTCTCCTGAATTTTCATGTTGGCCTCTATAATAAGAACACTGTGTGATTGAGAACCTTCTATATTATAATACATAGCTAGCAAACTATTTTACAACATGTACCTGATATTAATCACAAGCATATTGCATTGTTGCTTCTGGATCGAGAGGTCAATATCATCATCCTCTGAAAAGTTGGAGCCAAATAGCATTGACACCACTGTGTCTAAATCATACTTCCTAGATAGGCCAGGAAAAGAACAGCCAGCCATAGCAACACAGATAGCTAGAACAAGAACTACTCCCGTTGAACAGCTTTTGTGAAAAAAAGCAGTTCGTATTTCCCCCCCATTTTTAAAGTGGTTTATTTCAATCGTTGATCCCTTACCAAACTTGAGATATAAAGTCAAAAATACTATAGGCTGGTAGGAAGAGGGTTAATATCAAACGTCTAAAGATAAATAATGATGGAATGTATTTTGCCATATAAGTTTATGTAGAACGTGCATCTTTAACTACACTAGACTACTGAGCAAGTAGTGAAAATTCTGCCACTGGACATACAATTTCTAATCGTGTAGGAAATAACCTCTTGTCAGACCCTAAAACTGCCACCTCCACCGATCGTGTTGGTCTTTTATTACATGAAACTCTGTGGTTTATGGCTAATCGAGAACAATGTCAGCTGAAGATGAAGGTGTTGGTGTAAGTTAAAGCTAATAAGCTTGGCTTAGTGCCTTTAGGAAATCGATAACAGTTTGTATCATTATTGACACCATTGTGTTGAGGATCTTGTTGTGTTTGTGTGTGTGGGGGTAACCTTGTATCCTCTCTGTGAACAGTGCTAATAAGTGATGCTTAGTGTGGGGAAGAAGGGTCTTTGTGCCACAACAGTCTCAATTAAAATTTACAAAGTGTCCTCTTGCTGTTATATTCTATTCTACAGTTGTCCTATCTCTTTGAAAGTGATCATGCTCTTACGATAGTCTCTCTTTCTCTCTCCACTGTGAGGGGTGCGATAATTGTCAGCTGATATCTTACTAATACCTTATTAGTATTGGTATAATTGCTAATCCCTCCATTATTCCATCTTCTTGTATTATGCGGATATGACCAGAATAAATACGAAGTCATGTCATTGCATTACATTAACATTGGCAAACTGGAACGATTTCCTTCAGAAATGGTGTATGCATTGCCTGCTGTGAATAAGGTGAAGCTAAAGCAAATGCAAAATGCCTTTGATCTCTCACACCCACTTAGCACATACTTAGTTCATATACTCTACAGTTCTCGGTTCAGCCTTGGTCAGCCAGGGTACAGCACTTCCTGACATCTCTATCTTTGATCCACCCCATTACATTGCCAGACTATTATACTAACTTTCAACCACATGGTTATTTGCAATCACCACAATCTGCATTCATTGATTTTTCATCCCAGACTCATCACAACTACAATCTTGTGGCGTGTCATTTTGGTTTGGCCAGATCAATTTCGCTTCTTGGACCCTGCCTCGTCAGTTTAGCTCAATGAAAATTTATAGAGGGTTTGGTGAAAAGTTTAAAAACCAAAAATATGTCTTTAAACTGACCTTAAATTATTATTATAATTTTTTAAAACTTGCTTTGTCTTTTTTTTTTTGGCCTTTTTAGTAAATAGTGTTTTAGTAAATAGTGTTAAAACTAAAAGTCTCAATGAACTCTCAGTTGATATATGGAATAACTTTCTATAATTTGGCTATATAGATGCCTTCACCAGAAATTACAAGTTCATTGTGGAGAAACGTGTTGATTTTACAATTTTGACTGAAAAAAATGGGGACTCCCCCAAATTACTGACCTGTCCCCATATCACTAGGGATTTGGGTAACCTGGGGTCCTGTCATGCCAAGCGATCCAATTAGGTATGGCATTCAAGTGTTGCCAAAAGTGAATCTTTTCATGAGTTTGTGATTAACACGAGCCATAAGAGTACATGTTCAATATCTGTGTGGCAAGGATGAATAGTGAAAGGTAAGGATGGGAGTTCTGAATTCCCTGTGAAAGACCTTCCCAAATCCCTCCATCTAACATACAGCCCCCCTTGTTGCTTGTGTGCTATAACCTGGCAGTCCACCAACTAAAAAATGAGATTTCTATTTTTGGGTTAAAATAAAGTTCTTGCACAAACTGCACATGCAAACAGTCAAATTGTGACAAATATAATTATGCCAACATTGGCCATGACACCAATTACTTGCTACCAGCAGCACAAAACAGCATTGCAATGATGCAACAGTGATGATGCAGTGTCAGTCCAAAAAAGAATTGGGTCATTTTTTTTGACCAAAAAAAACAGAGAGTGTTCCGTGCAACACTTGCCAAGACCTTTGCGGCACTCCCACTTTGTTCTTGTGAAAGGTGTGCATTTCCACGTCATGTTATATACCTGCAGCCTTGTTTACATTGACATTTTACAACCCACTTCAATTTGTAATCCACCCATTGAAGTGGGCTAGCTACAAGCCTTTTAATCCAGATGAAGGTGTTAACATATAATTTAAACCTGGTTTTGAAGTCTTGTGCTTATGAGATGCTATTATACTACTTTTTAGTACTTACCCATTATGCTTGTCTATTAGGTACTTATTACGCTCAAAATTAGTTGATGGGAAGTATTGTAAAAGATGAAAAAGCTTATGTGGAGAAAGTTAAAATTTGATTATTGTTCTGCAGCATACGAGATAATTCTAAGTATTCTTGTAGCGCACTCACTGTCTTGTTGCTCACTAAAGACAGTGAAATGGACATTTTTTAGGCTACAGTGAGAACTTTGTCCCAGTAAAATTTGCCAGTATAATGGAAGAACTTATTATAGCATAATAGCCTCAGCTACAACTGATGAATGTAGATAGTGCTGGCTTCTATAATCATGGATATATATATAACTATCCAGGAAAATCATGCATGCATGTCGAACATTTTAGTTATGTACATTTTTTAATTCATCCTATTTTTTAATTGACAATCTCCAATGCAATTTTGGTTTCATGTCATGGACAGCAGCTCCTTCCTTCACTAATCTTGGTCATGTAAGCAAACTCTGCTTACTTCTAGGTTCACTGTTTCTGACTCTCTCAATTTCAATTTCATGAGACTAACTCTCTAGCCACACAGGAGTGACATTACACTTGGTGAGTGAGGTAGCTTAATGTTGTATATAATTATATACATGTACAAGGCTAATGCAATTCTATGTGAAGCATAAAATCCCTCTATGTGCACACATGTACTCATCTGCTTTTGTTAGTGCATTTTTATTGCTATTGACATCAGTCCTGAACAAGGAGGAAGAGGAAGAAAAAATCACACCATACATATATGCAGCCACTTGTTATAATAGACACCTTCAACCTCATTGTACTTGCCCCACATATTGTCTTTAACATTTCTCTCACTTTATTTTTTCTCACCAACTTTTCCCTCCTATAATTATTAATACATAGTACTTGTAGCCGACCAACCATGTATGTCCAAATTACATTCATCATAATTATATAGCTGGTATAAACTTTTCACTGAGCCTTTGTATGCCATTCTGGCATAAACTAGTTAACTATTATATATATACACATTTATATACACTGTTTTGAGTGGTCCATATCTCATATTTTGAGGATGAACTTTCGAGTGTCGAGGAAGCCCTCTCTAGTTCACGTTAAAATATTATTTTCTGCACATATCAAGTTTCATGGATCAGAAAACAAAAAAGGAGAAAAATTCATTAGCAACAAAAGTACAACAAATTGACTGAAGAAGCTTGAAGAGTTTGGGTGTTCCCTTCTCTGCATAAATCATTAGCAATCACCAGATCCATTTTCAAAACTTCAGCAATTATCTGAACCATAGCCTAATAGAAATTTCATCAACATAGCTGGTACAAATCTTGCAAGGTGCAGGCCACATAGTATCACATTGGAATGCTCTGTGAAACAGGTCAACTTAAATTCCTACATCACAATGTAAGTATATATATACACATATATGAATACCTTAAACTATAATGACCACATTAATTAGCACAATCCAATCATTGTATAAATAATTTTTTAAGAATAATGACATATCAGATCTGGTGGCTCTAAGGGCCATTCTTGTAGCTGCTTCAGAATCCAAATAAATTTACTGGAATTATTCCTTTAATGATGGATCTTCTTTAATAATGGGTCTTTAATAATGGGTCCCTATTTTTTTTTAATGCAAATGGGATGCTATTTATTTAACTTGTATGACAACTACTTATATACCACATTATTTTTTCCACTAAAAGGGGAAAAATGTACAATATTTGGTCAAACTCTATGTCTAGTTATTCCATCACACTGATCTGGGGGTTGTAGCGAAGGAAAACTCTTGCCATATCTCTGCAAATGTGCTTCAGTCCATTACACTGACATCATACATGAGTGCAGGAGTGCTCTCTTGAACTTGAAAATCAGGAAGTAGAAACTCGACTGGAATCTCAATGTGCTGCAATGGCACCAAACTCATCACTATTACTAAATCCTAAATGGATGAAATTGAATTATTTTGGTGAGTGACATTCTTCGGCCAAAACAAATACTTGTAGCTATGTCCATTACCAGGTTCTTGTGAGCCATATCATCGGCAGCATCATAGCAGCTTGAGTTTCTCTTTGCTGCTTGCCTAACATTGCACAATGTATTAGGTCCACAACATATTAATTAATCCACACAAAACAGGACCAGATCTTGGACTTTCGGAGGGAGGAGGTTATTAGTGCAGAGGTGGATAGCTTATATGTAGGGTCTGTGGATTCAAATCAATATTATTAAGTCACGTGATATTATTTCTGGTGCATATATGTTATGTTGTGTTGAAATTTAATGATTTCAGCTTTTATCTCAAAATTCAAAAGTTCCATTCACTATATCACTCATGTAGAGTAATAGTTTGGCTCTCCAGAAGAGCAATTGCCACACTCATCAGCAAACAGGATGCCCGAGTTACATTTTCCAGCAATTTAAATCTCAGAGCCATCATATCAGGGACTTTTACTCCAATATTTTATTCCATTATAAAGCACACCGAGAGATCTATTCTTTTGGCAGTAAGATTACATGCAGAGACTATTAAGTCTATATACTCCAGTGCAACCTGTAAACACAGTAAACCAAAAACCACAGACTGGCATGGTGTATTGGCATGGTGTATTAGTCCTCGACTCAACCGATGACATGTCAATATCCCTTACAAAAATCCTGGGGAGAAAACTGTTGGAAAACTTCAAGTAGCTATCACTGGTTATTGACTATAGCTTAAATCACTTTCTCAATAAACTGCAAAACAAGACAACATCTCAACAACTAACAACATCGAGCAACTGAACTAAAAACTACATGTAAGTTAGACTAGTTCTATACAATCTAAAGATAAAAAAGCTATATCAAGAAGTGTTAAATGTGCTATCCAAACATTGGTATTGTAATTACTAACTGTAAACTGTAACCCAAAGATAATATATCAAAGCTAACACATCAGTCTACACTACAAGTTCAACATATTGTGCCAAGAGTGCATCTTTCCAACACTCCTCCTCACTTGCAGGCATAACGTTCACATGATTCAATAACTCCAGCCATTTTCCAACTGTTCGCGAGTTAGGCCTTTTGTTAGCATGTCTGCTATCATTTCTTCCGTAGGACAGTATTTGAGCCTTACAGATCCTTCGCTCACTTGGTCACGAATAAAATGGTATTTGATTCCGATGTGCTTTGCTCGACCATGATATAGTGGGTTCTTGGTCACTGATATAGCTGACTGGTTGTCTTCATAAATAGTGGTGGCCTTTGTAGGAGTACTTCCCAACTCAGTTGTAAGCTGCCTCATCCATATAGCCTCTTGAGCTGCACTTGCTAGGGCCATATAGTCTGCTTCTGCAGTGGACAATGCGACACATGACTGTTTCTTACTTCTCCAAGTAACAGCAACTCCACTAATCTGAAACAAGTATCCAGATGTTGATCTCTGACTGTCAAGATCCCCAGCCCAGCGCCACGTGAATTTCCACGCACAACATTTTTAGCGGGAGAATGTTTTTAGCGGGAGAATCTATAGGACTGCCACTGACTTATTGGTCTTACAAGCGCTTGTTGAGAGACGTATTAGTTGATACTGACACCATTATCAATTGGTGCAAGCAGCATGGGCTTCCGACTCGCTCTATGCCTTGTCATGGGTGTGGAGGAGCTATGCGATGGGAGAATACAACAGAAACAGATGGGTACAGGTACAGTGCAGCTATAAACATACAGAGAATAATACAACCCTGTTTCTGCAGGTGGAGGTGCCCAAACAGAAACTGCCGGAAGAAGAGGTCCATTCGTCATGCTTAATGGTTTGAAGGCAGTCACCTATCGCTGGAGAAGATCCTAGAGATCACCTATCTGTAGGCAGAGGAAATCCAGTAGATTAAGATTAGGAAGTGGGTTGGGATTGCTGAACACACAGGTGTTGACTGGTGCCACTTCCTACGAGAGGTAGGGCTAGACTAGGGCTAAGGCTATATAATTAAATCCATTATACTTCATTGCCCTCACTCTTTACAGATATGTGCCCAATATCTTGACAGTCATCCCGACATGCTTGGAGGTCCAGGCACTGTTGTTGAAATTGACGAAGCTAAATTTGGCAAAAGGAAATATAATAGGGGCCGAATCACGAATGGGAAGTGGGTCCTAGGAGGAGTAGAACGTGGCACCGATAAAGTGTTTCTTGCTGTTGTGCCTTGCCGTGATGCCAACACGCTCATCCCTGTAATCCAGAGGTTATGTGCTTCCTGGCACAGAGATTCATACAGATGAGTGGAGAGCCTATACGAGACTCAATCAAGTTGGGTATACACACCTTATGGTAAACCATTCCCAGCATTTTGTTGACCCTGACAGATGCACACACCCAATCCATCGAGGGTACATGGACAAATGCCAAGAGGCTTCATGGCACCAGCAAGGCCCTCTGGGAAGGGTACCTCATAGAATATGTGTGGAGGAGAAAGTATGGCAAAGGGACTCCATTTGCACAAAGCAATTCTCCAGTACTCACCAGTGAATGGGTTAAAGTTAACCGGTGAATAGGTTAAAGTTACAAGAGCTGGCTGAGATCCCTTCTGCTACACTCGATTTGGATGACAAGGACCCGCTTTCCACTAAATTAAGCTCGCCCGTTATGGAGGCGCGGTAAACAAAAAAAATCAAGATCTGATCGATCAGATCCCAGATGAAAAAAGAAGCGGTCTGAATAAGGGTATTTCAAAAGAACATATTGCTAAAGTATCAACCCACCTTTCAGAATGGGAAAAGAAATCAGACACCCATGACAAGGTATAGAGCGAGCACCCATGCTGCTTGCACCAATTGATGATGGTGTCAGTATCAACTAATACCTCAGGCTCTCTCAACAAGCACTTGTAAGACCAATAAGTCAGTGGCACCTATCGCTAAAAACATTCTCCCGCTAAAAATGTTGTGCGCGGAAATTCACGTGGTGGCCCCTAAACTGCGTACCTGTCTGCCTCAGCCTCTTCAGGAAGAGTTTCAGTTCCATTCACAATGACCCATAGACCATCTTTCATGAGTGCCATTCGGCATTGAACTTTCCACGTTGGATTAGTTCTATCCATTCAACGATACAGTTTTGAATTCTGCCATTGCTAACGAGGTACGATCAAAAACGAGTTCGTGGTCACTTTTCAACAATTCTGAGAGCTCGAGTCTAGCTTTATTGAATACACTAGCTGCTTAATCTAGCTATAGCCTTTCTTCATGCGCTGTGGGAGCGTCTGACTGTGCCCATAACCTGTTGGAAAACTTCAAGCTATCACTGGTTATTGACTATAGCTTACACAAATTGCAAAAAAAAGACATCTCAACAACTATGTAAGTTAGACTAGTTCTATACAATCTAAAGATAAAACAGCTATATGAAAGAAGTGTTAATGTGCTATCCAAACATTGGTATTGCTATATATTTACTAACTGTAAACTATAACCTGAATACATCAAAGATATATCAAAGCTAACTACACTACAAGTTCAACATATTGTGCCAAGAGTGCATCTTTCCATAAAAACTGCAGAGACGCAATTTTTTCTTGAGTATTAGGTCCCCTGTAGTGAGATAACTGAGTACATGTTTGTACATATTTGCCATAGTAATTAACTTGAGGGTAAGTTTGTGAGCCATGCACACCGGATCTGCAATGTGTATCTATACAACAATGTACATTCACCTTTAAAGTACATGAACAGTTCCCTGCTTTATAAAAGGAAAATCGCTGCTTAGTGGGGGAAAATTGAGAGAGCATTTGAAAGATCGAGGAAAGCCATACTTTATATAGCAAGTATGAGTTGTTTAAGTACATCACAAAGTACTGGATGTTTATCCTCTTGATGTTTAGCGCACAATAAACGGTTAAATGTTGTTCTCGCTGGTGTTACAAAACTAGGCGTATATGTGCTACCTTGCTAAGAATTGCCAGCACTACTGTCATTGGGGGGGAAATGCATGTCGTAGAGGATGCCTACAGTGTGTGTCCCAAGAATTGTCTTCAACCCCAACAGAATCGAATCTTTCGCCAAAGCAGGATGTCCAAATCGATTTGTAAATATGGTAGCCTCAAAAAAATACTCAAAATATACTCTAATTCCTCTTTCCAGCTCCCCACGTTAGGTCCGAAAAAAGTATGCAAAGTAAATCGCAGGACAGTCGGTGGTATGTGTAATTTAGTAATATTGTTTAATAAATGCCTAGTCGTAGTTAAGCACTGTTTTTTTTTGCCGGTTGAGGTTAGAGGCAGCCACTAAACACACGGATTTTATGGTATTTGATCATGCAATTTCAACGAGGCCTTGGCAGACTCTGTTCAACTGCTACTTTGCTGTACAGAAATGACATTATTATTTTAGCTCTAATACTCCTACTATATACTCTTCCTGCCATTCCTTTCTTGAGGCAAGAAAAAAATTCTTTGAAGCATATACTGCTCTAGAGGACTGTTCTTAAACAGCTTTACTCCTCGATAACAAAGAGTGAACTTGGTTTATGAAACAGGCAAGCAAGACAATGTGGTGCAAGGTGATCTGCAGGAAAACTAACTCTCCTACAGTTCTGTTCCAACACTAGTTACTCTTGGTTACATTTAGCCATTCCTAGCTACTATGAGTTCAGGTCCAACTATAACCACTCTAGCTAATCCACCAAGCCAAGGTAATCATGTATTTATAAATGTACACACACACACACACACACATATATATATATAACTTGACCCAAATCCTGCTATATTTATAACCTTGCAAAGTTACCTGGACTCAGTCAAATAAAGAGAAACATCCTTGATCAGGTCACTTTCTGCAGGTATTCAGTACCTGAACATTAGCTCAAAGGCCTCACTACTGATGGCGTGGTCGGGCAGCTGTATGCAGGAGAGAGAAAATGGAAAATTCGTCTCAGAGGCCAGGGTTTCAGGCATCACAACATACAAGATGCACATAGTATACCCCGGTCCTTATTTTTCAAAAATGGACCGCCCAGTCCATATTTTGCCCGGGTCCATTTATTCGTGAGAGGGCTCAGTCCCTATCAAAACTTGCCACCTTGGATGCAGTGTTCCTTCTCCAGCGATTAAGAAGAGAACTTAATGGACAAAGTGGAACAGTTTTTCATAAAAAGAGAAGCACCCGATAATGTGATGGAGAGGGTTAAAAAAAATCAATCGGAGATCCTATATATAGCTACTATTGTTAGATCACATTACTCTCAACACTGTCCGGCCCCAATCATAGCTGCAGGCCTAACACTAACACTGATCTGTATATTATTGATGTTATGAGATTAGATTTCTCGTATTGTGATATGTAGTAGTAACTAAGAAGCCCATCAATAATTGAGTGACGATCATTTCCAGTTTAGAGTGGCTAAGTCAGAATGACCATCCTTCTTGTCATATAACTCTTATAGAAACATGGACCAACAGAGTGTAGAAGCTCTACCTGAGGCTAAGGAAGTTTCTCGATTGGGATGAGAACATGCACTAGCAATGAAGGTCACAAATAGGCAACGAGATCCTGATGGAGGCTAACATCTATATAGTCGAAATGTCGAGAGAGTAAATTTCAAGTTTGTTATTGGGAAGGTCTTGTTATTGGGAAGGTCATTGTAATTTATGTCAACAGAGTTCTAGAGTGAAACATTGATTTTAAACAGGCATCTTATTAAATGTATATCTTTTCTTGCCAGATAGGGTAGCAAGTGAATGAATAAACTGTCTCGAGACTAGCTATATAGAAATAGTTGTGCTGATTTTGAATTGATGCCAGTTCTAATTCCAAATTTATAGTATTTGTATTTGTGGGTTTGGTTGAGTAGAATGTTGTTTTCTCTTTCCGACGACCCTTCCCGATTTTATATAAGCCCGCATTATTTTAAGAACAGTTTCGCGTTCCACAATGAACATTGCAAATTACAAGAAGCCGTCTGAGGGTGGGTCCCTTTCCACTGGCAGATATTCGCTGAAAAGGTGCCTTGTGCTTTCAGGGGAGGTATGCCCAGGCGTTGCCCCTGAAGACATCTCTCATACCTTTCAGGGGAAAAAACATCTAGCCCACCTTTAGTGCATGAGTCAGTTTCAGTTATGGACCCAATTATGGACCCAAAGATTAAAAAGCAAAAATATTTAATAACTTTTTCCATTCAACTTTCACCAAGAGTGAGTACACCCTGCGTGAGATCTGTGATCTTCCAAGTACATCAATTCAACTGAGCAATATTACAATTGACGAGTTGGATGTCTTTCGAGTTCTAAATAAGCTAAGGCATACGGTTGTGATAATATCCCCTCGTGTATTCTGAAACATTGTGCATTATGCTACAGCGCTCTATGAACCACTGGCCCATTTGTTTAACTATTGCATTGACTCGGCTACTATTCCTAGAGAGTGGAAACTTGCTCTGTGCCAAAAAAAAAAGGGGAAATCTGTCTGATCCAACCAACTGTCGTCCGATCTCCCTACTCTGTATTGTATCAAAGGTTCTAGAAAGAATCATATATGACCAGATCATTGCCTTTATTAGGCCCAAGATCTCACCAAAACAATTTGGTTTCTTAAAAGGTCGTTGTGTTTGACATAAATGTTATCTTTCCTGTCAGTTATTTTCGACTCGATAGACCAAGGGAATGACTGTGATGTTTTATTCCTGGATCTTAGCAAGGCCTTTGACTCAGTCCCTTATTACTGTTGAAACTATGGAGAATTGGGATCACTGGTCCCTTATGGAAATGGTTTTGGGGATATCTAAAGAATAGAGGCCATTTTGTATGCATCTCCTTGTCAGGCTCCAACCACCCTGACTGGCTGACACAGCCCTACTGAACACTAATTAGCTAGAACACCTTGACCCTAGTCATGTGTGTGTGTGGGATAATTATCACTTAACTATTGTATCACCTTTCACCCTTAATCCTTATCTCACTCATTAACTACTACTTGTAAATCACCTACCTTGAACTCTATGCAACTTCAGACATTTCCATATTTGGTCATTATTGTAACTACTCTCTGGAGCCTATAAAAGCTCCAGCTGAGTGTATATGTGTTAAGTTCTCGATTCACTCTACTTCTACTCATTACAAGTTAACTTAAGGCCTAATAACCTTATAGTCTAGCTGGGTAGGCTTAGTGGAGGACTCTGGTGGCAGCATTACCAGAGAAGTAGGTTGCTTGGTGGTTATAGCAGGTTATTTCTCCCCCCTGTTAGGTCCCTGTGGTTGCGGACTCTAACATCTGGTGGCAGCGGTGGTGGAACTAAGACATTGGAAGTTCGCTACTATCACAGAATAAACTGAAGAAGGAGCGTTAGCCCTTGTGTATTACCGAGTTACGCGTTTCCGCGTGTGTTAATTGTATTGCATATTATCGTACATACTGTGCTGTATATTATTGCATCTTGTTATTTGATTGTGATTGTTTCTCTTTCTATTATTGTTATATCTGTACTGTTGCGCAATGGAAAAAAACACCAGCGAATCGGAGGCGTCTGGACACCGTCCCATCACCCGAAGCCTCAAAGACTCCTCGGCAGTAGACATACAGACCATGTGGGAAATGATGGAGGAGCGGAGACGAGACGATATTGAGCGGTTGGAACGCAGAGAAGATCGCAGGAGACTAGAGAAGGACGAAAGGGAAGCCAAGCGACAAGAAAAGGAAGCCTGTCTGAGGTTAGAGATGGAAGAGAAACACGCCAGGCTGACAAAAGAAAATGAGGATAAGAGGAGAGAGATGGAAGAACTCCGGCAAAGACATGAGCTTCGAATGCTTGAGAAACAAGCGGAATATGCGAAAGAAATAAAGGATAGAGAAAGGAAGTTCAAACTGGCAGATAGAATTGCCCCTTGGACAGACAAGGAACAGCCAGCATCCTTCTTAATGAAATTTGAGGAGACCCTGAGAACTGCAGGAATCCCCATGGAAGACTGGCCCAGCAGATTAGTGCCACTACTAACGGGAAAGGCATCCACTGCATACATCACCCATGTACCAGAGGAGGCAAAGAAAGACTACGAGCTACTAAAGGAAGCACTGCTAACAGCCTTAGGACGATCAAAACAAGCTTGTGAAAGACAGTTCTGGTCCTTTAGAAGGACAGATGGTGAAGTGTGTGCAGATGTTCTGCGAGAACTGCTCAGCATGGCAGAAAGAATACTAGACCACTGCAACTCTGTCAAGGAGGCGGCTCAAACATTGGCTCGAGGAAAATTCCTTTCTCTATACTCGATGGAAGATGCAGACTACATACGGCTTCAGAGGCCCGACCATCTTCTTGACATAGCCAATCTAATGCAGGAACGTCTAGCAAGTAAGCAGCAAGCAAGAGATAGACGACCCTACCAGCCGAAACCATGGTATCGCTACGGTGAAGGACAGAGAGAACACTACAGAGACAATGGAGGAGAAGCTCAGCCGAAATACCCCTTCCAACCAGACAGCAACAACACCTGGAACAAGCAACACCAGGAGCCCGCAAGTACAGGAAACCAAGGCCAAAGGCAAGGTGAGCTCAGTACATTTGCCCCTACGTGTTTTGCATGCGGGAAAAAGGGCCACAGGAGGCCTGACTGCCCATCCCGGCAGAAAGTGGGGCTGGTAAAGCATACCCAACAGTATGAGCCCTTAGCACAAGATACAGTTGTAGTGGACCAAAACTCTATAGGACTGGTTGTAGTGCCCATCAGACAACCCATTATGTATGTGTCAGGCAAGGTCGGGGAAACAGAATGCAAAATGAGAATAGACACGGGGGCAGACCAGACAGTGGTTGAACCAAAGTTAGTAAAACCCAGTGAATATCTAGGTACCACTAAGACACTGATTATGGCAGATGGTCGTAACAGAGAAATCCCTATGGCTCGAGTATGGATCACCTTTGGTATCTACCAAATCCATCAGCTAGTAGCAGTGCTGGAGGAGACCCCCGAAGAAGTTTTATTAGGGTTAGACATAGGGAAGTTTCACTATCTAATTCAGCTGGAAGAAGAGCAAATGAAAGGCAGATTAAACAAAAAGGTTGTAGCCAACCCAACAGCGGAGGGTGTCCTTGCTACTAGAAATCAGGCAGCCCAAGAGGCAGCAGAAGAAAGTGAAGATGTGGCCCTTAGTAAGGAATCAGGAGCTTGCCCATTCGATTTCTCAGATGATTTGTTTGAGGAGGATGCATGCTGGGAGGGTGAGGTACAGGCCACACAGGACGGTGAGCCTGATAACATTCCTATCCCGGAAATTCAAGAACAAATACTTGATAAACTCAAACTCAGTAGCCAGCAGGAAGAAGACCCCACCCTAGAGAAAATCAGGCAGATGGCTAAGAATAGGTCAGAGGGGTACCAGTGGAAGGAGAAGGTACTAATGCACAGGTTAGAGAAGGAGGATGGGAGGGTACAGGATAGAGTTGTAGTCCCCGTGGAAAGACGAAAAGCCATATTGAAGATGGCTCACTCTAACAAATTGGGTGGTCATTTCTCCAATAGGAAGACTATAGCTAGGCTATTCATGTGGCCCGGAATGTCCAGGGACATCAGGGACTGGTGTAAAACATGTCCAGAATGTCAGAAAGCTGGCAGAAACCCAGCTCACCGAGCTCCCCTCATTCCCTTACCCGTCATTGCGACACCCTTCTCAAGAATGGCATTTGACCTGGTCGGTCCCTTACCCAGAGCCAAATCAGGCAACAAATACCTGCTAACGTGTATGTGCTTAGCTTCCAAATATCCAGAGGCAGTAGCCCTGCGTAGGGTCGATGCAGAGACAGTGGCAGAGGCTATGATGGAGATCTTCTCCAGAACAGGAGTACCAGCAGAGATCCTGACAGATCAGGGCTCTGTGTTTATGGGACGGTTGACCAGACAGCTGTGCAAACTCCTAGGAATCCAGCATCTCAAAATGTCGCCCTACCACCCGCAGACTGATGGCTGCTTGGAACGTTGGCACGGCTCTCTCAAGAGTATGCTGCGGAAATGCCAAGACCGTAAGTCTGAATGGGACAAAATTCTGAAGTATTTCCTTTTTGCCTACCGTAGCTCTCCCCACACTAACACAGGCTTTTCTCCCTTCGAAGTGGTACTGGGTAGACCAATTAGAGGCCCATTGGATGTATTAAAGGAGGGATGGATGAGTGGGGAGATAGAACAGAAGAGTGTCGTACAGTGGGTTGACGAGCTAGGTAAAAGCATGGAGGCAATGAGGCAGGTGGTTGGGGAAAGAGAGAAGGCAGCAAAAGCTTCTATGAAGTATCAGTACGACAAAAAAGCCAAAGCCAGAGAAATGGAAGAGGGCATGTTAGTTCTGGTTCGCACACCTGACATCAGCGGCAAATTAGATGACCTGTGGGAAGGCCCGTTTGAGGTTGCTAGGAAAATCAGTTCAGTTACATACGAGCTCACCGTACCCAATAGGCGAACCAGAAAGAGGATGGTCCACCTCAATATGCTAAAGAAGTGGAACCCACCGGATGCCTCAGTCCTTGGGTTGGTAGTTGTGGCTGAGGAAGATGAAGAGGAGGATCAAGACCCTAAGGTAGTGGTAGAACACCCAGCCCTAAATGAGGAACAGACAGCTGATGTTGCAACCATACTAGACAGATACTCTGATGTAGTAAGGCAGGAGGTTGGCAGGGCCACTGAAACATCTCACCTTATTGACACTGGTGACGAAAAGCCACTCAGATCATGTCCATACAGGATAGCTCCAGCCTGGAGAGACCAGTTGAGAGAGGAGATACGCATACTACAAGAGTCAGGAACCTTGATACCCTCCCTTAGTCCATGGTCCTCCCCCATGGTGCCTGTTCGGAAAACCGATGGCACAGTGCGTCTGTGCATAGATTTCAGGAAAATCAACAACATAACCAAACCTGATCCATACCTCATGCCCAGGGTGGACGATATGATATCCCAGTTAGGTGAAGCCCGTTACCTGTCCAAACTAGACCTCAACAAGGGTTTCTATCAGATACCACTGCACGATCAAGACCAGGAAAAAACGGCATTTTGTACTCCCTGGGGGAAATTTCATTTCACAGTTATGCCTTTCGGGCTCAGGAATGCCCCGGCCTCATTCCAACGAATGATGGACACGATTCTAGATGGCATGCTAGACTTCAGTGGAGCCTACATAGATGACATTATTATATTTAGCCGGTCCTGGGAAGATCACGTCACTCATGTAGATCAGGTCCTGCAACGACTGCGAGAAGCTGGCCTGACAGCCAAACCATCTAAGTGCCAATGGGGCTCAGCTTCACTAACATTCCTAGGCCACACAGTTGGCAGAGGACAAGTATCCACTCCAGCTTGCAAGGTGGACGCCATCAAAAACTATGTACGTCCAGTAACTAAAAAAGATGTACAATCCTTCCTAGGTACAACAGGATACTACCGCCGCTTTATACCCAGGTATTCCCACAATTCCATCGAACTGACAGAGGCAACGCGAAAGAGCGCACCTAATATTGTTATGTGGAATGATGTGCTGAATGATGAATTTACCTATCTGTGTTCGTCTCTATGTCAGTTGTCCTCCCTTACCATCCCCAACCCCTCAGATATATTTGTCTTACAGACAGACGCCTCAGCCAAAGGTATAGCTGGTATACTGAGCGTGATCCGGGAGGATGAAGAGTTACCTGTTGGGTTCTACTCGAGGAAGCTGAAGCCAGCGGAGACAAGATACTCTGCCACTGAACTCGAGTGCTTGGCCATTGTCCGCAGCATCCAACACTTTGGAGTCTACTTGGTGGGGAAACCATTCACAGTGGAGACTGATCATCGAGCCCTCACTTATCTCAATTCTTCTCGTCACCTCAATGGACGATTGACCAGATGGGCTCTGCTCCTTCAACCCTATACCTTCACCACCCGTTACAGGCCAGGCTCAAAGAATGCCAATGCGGATGGCCTCTCCAGACAGGCTTGGGACAGCCAAGAAGAAGATGCAGACCGACCATCACCTTAAAAAAGAGGGGGGTGATGTCAGGCTCCAACCACCCTGACTGGCTGACACAGCCCTACTGAACACTAATTAGCTAGAACACCTTGACCCTAGTCATGTGTGTGTGTGGGATAATTATCACTTAACTATTGTATCACCTTTCACCCTTAATCCTTATCTCACTCATTAACTACTACTTGTAAATCACCTACCTTGAACTCTATGCAACTTCAGACATTTCCATATTTGGTCATTATTGTAACTACTCTCTGGAGCCTATAAAAGCTCCAGCTGAGTGTATATGTGTTAGTTCTCGATTCACTCTACTTCTACTCATTACAAGTTAACTTAAGGCCTAATAACCTTATAGTCTAGCTGGGTAGGCTTAGTGGAGGACTCTGGTGGCAGCATTACCAGAGAAGTAGGTTGCTTGGTGGTTATAGCAGGTTATTTCTCCCCCCTGTTAGGTCCCTGTGGTTGCGGACTCTAACACTCCTCTACAAGTTACCGGTCCTGTCGGGTGTTCCGCAAGGTAGTGTTCTGGGACCTTACTATTCATCGTTTATATAAACGATGCTACTGAGGCTATAACACACTCAATTCCATTCATATATGCTGATGACACCAAGCTTGTTAGAGTCATTTCTAGTCAAGGTTATTGCTGCAGTATCTGTGCTCGTTTGATGTGTGGTGTAAGAATGGATGCTCAAATTGAACCCACAGAAATGTAACGTGCACTTCTCAACAAACAAATCAGGATGTAAATTCTGTCATGATTACTGATTACTCTATAGGTGACACAGAGATCCAAAGTCACCAACTGTTGGGTATTCAAGTGAGTAGTGGTCAACGTGGTCAAATCACTGCACTAGACTGTCTATGCATCTGATAAGAAGAGCTATTACATCAACTGATGAGTCACAAGTGTGCTACCTAGATTTATATTCATTGATCTTTTGAAGATTGAAGCACCTGACCAGCTGTAAATGAAATCCATAACCACATCATAAAATGACCTCATGTCTTGTCTGGCAGTCATTATGCCTCTGCTGTGGTAGAGGTAACTGGGTAAGTGAAATACAGTTTTAACAACTTCACCCAACATGCCTTTATAGATTTCTGATTGATTCATAGCATCTGTAATAGTTCGTATGCTTGTTATTTTTGTAACAGCACAAGTCGAACGTGCAGTTTTGATGGCACCAGGAAGCATTGAAAGTTGAATCATCAACTGGTCTTGATCAACATCTTTGTTCAAAAACTTCTTTACATCATCTGGTACTATGAAGTTTTCACCATTAGCAGCTTTTAGTAAAATGGTTTCTATATCTTTCATGACATAGAGATCAGCCTGATCAAACCTTCTTTTTACCTCACCAACAACTACTTCAAGAACATGCATATCTCTGGGGGATTGATACATATGAGCTACCTAGATTTAAATTCATTGATCTTTTGAAGATTGAGATCTGTGAGCAACTGACCAGCTGTAAATGAAAGCCATAACCACATCATAAAAATTAATGACCTCATCATGTCTTGTCTGGCAGTCATTATGGTAAAGTCAAGTGCTTTATACACAGAAGGTCAGTACAGCTCTACATTGTAATGTAAAAATTTGGGGGGCCCTGGCCCCCCTGTTCCTACGCCACTGACACCAACTGTTGTTCTTATCTGGGTATTTGAGTAGTGGTCTAATGTGGTCAAATCACTGCACTAGACTGTGCTATTCAGCTAGCTATGCATCTGATAAGAAGAGCTATTACATCAACTGATATCACTCTCAGAAAGAAATTATACATAACGTTGGTAAGAAGTACTCTTGCATACTGTTCACAATTGTGGCTACCTAGACTTATCAAAGATGTTGTCAAACTAGAAAAAATTCAGCGACGTGCAACCAAATTCATTCTAAGTTTTGAGGCTCTAGAGTATAACTGGTCAAGTTAAATTTGCTACCAATGAATTATGTACTGCTATATACCAATTATGTACTGGCTTAAGACGTGATGTTTCTGGTCAAAAATTTGAAATCACCTGCTGACAACTTTGATGTACTTGACTATATCCAGTCAGTGTTCTATCTAGAAAAAAGTGTTTGGGGGGGAAGCTTGTGTTACTGTAACCCAAGCTTCCCCCACCCCCAAACAATTTATAATTTTCTCCAGCGGGGAGTCAGTGTGAAGAAAAATTATTGTAGGGTACACAAAATCATACCTATAGTTATTATATTCTTGAGAAAGTGTATAAATGAGAGGATGGTCACAAATTAATTTTACGTGTTTTAACAGACTTGTAATGATTAATTATATCTTCTAAAATGTCATGAGACAGAGTATCAGGACCTTCAATGCAGATGCGCAGTGTTTTCGAGTGTGTCCTCACCCATTCGGTTTCGAAGCCTCGTCTTGATGAATTTCATACTACTGTACGTTCAACAGTTGCTGTTGTAACTGGTAGAACAGAAATAATTCCAGCTATATAGCCTAGACAAATTGGGGAAAGCATCTGCAATGTCACCTTGGCTAATCAGCTTGGACAGGACTTGATGTATAGAACTGCTCCTGTACTGCATAAATATGAGCCGCCTGAATAATTTCCATTCAGAAAGTGTATCTTCAGCTTCAATGTCAGGCTGTGAAATTCATTCCTCTCCATCATATTGCACTTTCTGCACAGCTCCATAGAAATTTGTCAGTTCCAAAACTTTATCCACGCCATAATTGGGAAGTTTGTCTTCAGTGTCAGGAAGATGTTGTGGCTCAAACACAGACATTGCAGAGATGAGATCAGTTGACCCCATTCTGACATTGATGTGATCAACTACACTCTGTATGTATGGACGGTAAATTCTCTGTAAAAACTTGGCCTTATCTTCTTCACTTACAACAATATTTTTCTTTCCAAGCTGTGCAGGATCAGAAAAAACTTCCATATGATCTTTGAACCACGTGCTGGTGTTTGGATGTTCTTTCAGTTCGTGTAGCCTTTTTATTGTATTACTCACCATCGTTGGCACACTAGCAAGATCAATTTGTTTGCTTTGCAAACTACCCTGAAGTTTGGCCACGATGTGCATGACATTTGACAGCATGTAAATGCTAC
Organism: Cladorhizidae sp. MBARI D1340-BT2; assembly: GCA_028752905.1. NCBI lineage: Eukaryota > Metazoa > Porifera > Demospongiae > Poecilosclerida > Cladorhizidae > Cladorhizidae sp. MBARI D1340-BT2. Next base: position 19,172,727 of record JAQNBH010000007.1, on the reverse strand, counting down.
TACAGTCTTGTATTTTGTTAACAGAACTGCTATTCCATGTGCTTCAGCATCCCCTGTATTATCATAGATTTCTTCAAATGTACCAACTAAAGCTGCTAAACTTCTACGCACTGCTCGTATTGCCCTTTTGCGAGCAAGCCATCTGGTGTCACTAGGTTTCTGCATTTTTATTTCTGGACAATCAAGTTGAGCTTGAATTTCAACCAGCTTTTCTGCCTTCTTTGGGGAATAGTGAAACGATTTCCAGATGGTCAACAGTGTACCCAATACCCTTTTCACTTCCTGGTGTTCATTAGCAGAGCTGCATTAATGGAAGTGAGCTGTAGCTTATAACATTGGCAATGAATATAGAGAGCAGAAGGTGCCAACATCCTCAATCATTTTTGCACACCAGTTTTATGGCCTGACATAGTGCTGGCACCATCAAAGCCAAATCCACGCAACTTCTCACAGCTGATACCATGGGAGTTAAGAAAATCAGAAAGATATTTAGAAATGGTTTAGCATTTGTTTCTTTAACATGGATGATTCCAAGGAAATGTTCAACTACCTTATTTTCGTGAAGCCATCGAGCACAAACAGACAATTCTTCCTGTGATGCAGAGTCTGTAGACTCGTCTGCCATCAATGAGTAATATGCACTAGATTTCAAGCTAACCAAGAGTTTTTCCTTGATAATCTCACTAATACTTGAGAGAAACTCAACTATTGTCATGTAAGACTCATATGTAGCACTTTGCGGGCATGTATTGCGGTGCATTTGCAACTTAACATTCCCATTATCAATTTGCAACGTTAGAAGAGAGTTGAAGGTAGTAGTATGTGGAATATGGAATTTAACTAGGAAATACAGAGATCGAAGAAGTGTTTTCATTAATTCACGGTTTTCTTTCTTGTCTTCCTCACTAGCTGCCACTATTTGTTCAACTACAGTCCCTTGTTCAGAGAGAGAGAGAGAGAGAGAAATAGCCCTTTTTTCCATCGCTGCAACATGCCAGTCTGATTTGTCATGTTTAGATAAAAGAGATGTTGCCTTAACCCAGTTGCTCACAGAGCTGCTCACCTAAGACCCTCTGGATTGCACTGGTACCTTCCCATGTACCTTACAAACTGAACACAGCATGCCCTTACTCTTCGGATCATACTCTATCCAAGGATAGTTCACCTTCCACTTAGTGTCATACCTCAAATTATCCTTATATGACTTCATTTTTCCTTTCTTTCCAGGTGGTTGTTGAGGTGACTCTTCACTAGCTCTCTTTCTAGTAACAAACTTATCCATGTTTAGCTTGCTGGCAGCAGAACAGCTGGAATACTACTGCATGTGCTTACTGGGTGTGGTAGTGAATCAGGACTGAGGCCAGTGAGGTGTTGATGACCTTTCATAAGGATGGTCACAGAGTGACCACTAACACCTTATGTAATGGCCTGCATGCTATAGGCAGGCTGCTACCTAATATCTACTATATAGCGCAGACCTACAATGTGAAGGCAAGCAAATATTGCTATGCCAACGATACTGCTATGCCTATACCTGGGCAGTTGTGAAATGTTGATGTCCAAATATCCTTGAAAGATGGGACACACACTAAGTGATGTGATCAGGCAGTACTGTGAGCTCACTTCGCTCGCCAAATGATACTAATTTCCTCTAAAATATTTTGGGGGGGAAGCTGGAACTTTTGGGGGGGAAGCTTCCCCCCCCCGCCCCCCCCCCCCAGTAGATAGAACCCTGCCAGTTATCAACAAATTCAACCAGGTCTGCCTCAATGGGAAAACTCCTACATCCCTGTTCTCGACACTTCTACTTCAAAAGAATAAACAGACTATGGAACTCTCTACTAGTGTTTGATCTCTCTCTCTCTGTCAGCACAATAAGGATTATGAATTTATGAATTTATGTGGAATCATTTCCTTGTAAATTTTAACGTAAACATCGTTTGTTCATTTCATTTTTTTTGCCCCAAGTGTTTTCTTGTATCATCATAATATAATTATAATTATAATTTTACTCTATGCCCAGCTCTGCCAGCCCTTGGCAGTAGTCTGTCAACTTCAGTTGAAACTGTTTTTCTTTTGTTTTGTCTTCTCACACTTCATATGTAAGTATATAACTATGCCTGTAGTTGTAAAGTTCAATTAAAAAAAAAATTAATAATAATAATAATAATAATAATAATAATAATAATAATAATAATAATAATAATAATAATTAATAATAATAATAATAATAATAATAATAATAATAATAATAATAATAATAATAATAATAATAATAATAATAATAATAATAATAATATTAATAATAATAATAATAATAATAATAATAATAATAATAATAATAATAATAATAATAATAATAATAATAATTAATAATAATAATAATAATAATAATAATAATAATAATAATAATAATAATAATAATAATAATAATAATAATAATAATAATAATAATAATAATAATAATAATAATAATAATAATAATAATAATAATTATTATTATTATTATTATAATATAATAATTATAATTATAATTATAATTATAATAATTATAATAATTATAATAATAATAATAATAATAATAATATAATAAATTAATAAAATAAAAAAATATATAAAAATAAAGACGGCCAGTGCTGCTGGTGGTCTACACGTCATCCACATACCTTTTTTTTTTAGAATACAAACATAGATACCACATGCGTGGCAATACCAAGGTTTCCGCCCTGTGAGGGCTCGCTACGCTCACCAATTGGTGTCCAGGCTTCAACTTTCAACCCGAGACAGCGGCAACGTGACCTGTCCAAATTGAAACTGGATCTGACCATGCGTCACGGACCCGCTGGCAACAGACTGTAAAGAAGATTGTTGGTAAAGATGCCGTTCCTTATATAATAAAGGAAAAGGTCAAGTACCTTATATTCTCTTCCATCCGAAATTCTCTGCGTTTGCCCTTAGCCATGTATGCTGGCCTAGAACTTGGAGCTAAGCATGTACCATTGATTGGCCTCCAGATCGAAGGTAAGGAAGTTGTGATTCCTCTGAAGTCTTGTAGCGTGAAGGCCGAGGTTCATGGCTACGTGGTCGGCTTGAATTCGACTCTCAAATACGCCAACAACAATGATACGCCAGTGGAGGTGCTGTTCAGGTTTCCTGTGGAGGAATCGTATGCTGTAGTGGGGATGGAAGCTGTTATTGCTGGCAGAAGGATCAAAGCAGAAATCAAAAAGAAGGAAGAGGCCAAACAAGATTATGACAATGCCATAGCCAGTGGTCGCACTGCAGCTTTTGCAGAACAGAAATCTGGTGACATATTCAGTGTTTCTCTCGGAAATTTGCCAGTTGGAGCTGAAGCAGAAATCCACCTTAAGCTTGTTGGGGAACTTTCTATAGACGCTGAAGGAGGAGTGAGGTTCACACTTCCATCCGTTCTGAAGCCACGGTACACTCCTTCAGGGTCCACAGACCCTCTGGCAGCAGCAAGCAATGCTGCGCAAGGCCAGGCTCCAGCTGTTTACCACTTCAAAATGAATGTTAAAAAAGATGGAGTGTCTGATGTGACATCACCAACTCACGCCATATCGGTTGATAAAAGTGATGAAGTGATCATCGTATCTCTCTCAGGTGAAGATGCTCAGCCTCTCAAAAAGGACCTGGTTATCCTGGTGCACCAGGCCAACCCCCACCTTCCTAAGGTTGTGTACGAGCTGGGTGACCCAACTTTGAGCCAGCGCTCTTACATGGGAGCCCCTGCTGTAATGCTCAGCTTTTTCCCCCAGTTTGAAGTGAAGCGGACTGCTTGTGAGTTCATCTTCCTTGTGGACCGCAGTGGTAGCATGAGAGGTTCTTACATCAATAGCGCCAGTGAGACACTGATTCTATTTCTGAAGAGCATCCCCCCTGGATGCAGTTTCAACATCATTGGCTTTGGGTCCAGGTATGCTTGTCTGTTCCCTGAAAGTGTACCTTACAATCAGGAACATCTCGATGGTGCCATTAGTCACGCTGAAACTCTGCAAGCCGATATGGGAGGGACAGAACTTCTCAGTCCTCTGCAACATATTTTTCGTCAGGAAACACTGGCAGGGTTGCCTAGACAAGTATTTGTGTTGACTGATGGATCTGTCAGTAACACCCAAAACTGCATTGATGAAGTCTCCCGGAATGCAGCCAAATGCAGGTATGCCTGTTACAATATTGATGTGGTATATAGCAGACGAGCTCCATTTTAAATGTCGTGAAAAAAGGAATTGTGTTTCACCTACCACCTACAATTACAATTGTGAAAAACTGTATACATGTTTCACAAATAGAAAGTGATGCATGTTTGGAAAATAGGCATAGCAGTTGTGTGCTCTAGAGCTCTATAGCTATTTCTGGACACTACTGCTGCCTGCCTCATGGAAGCCAAACCAAGCAACCATAGTTAAGGAGGTCAAAAGGGGGACCCAGAAAACTGGTATCACAGGCCATGCCTGCAAGATTACTAGGGACAAGAGAAGTTAGTGCAGTTCCTCTGCAACCAGCAGCAGCCATCTCTCATGTCAAACTCATGTTCTGATTACAGTGTCTACCAACAACATAATTGCATGAATAGAAAAAATGCTCATCTCATGTTGCATTCATTCACGCTGTTCCGTCATTCTCTAGGGTCTTCACGTTCGGGATTGGGTCAGGAGCATCCTCAGCACTGGTCAACGGGCTGGCCAAAGCTGGGCGTGGCACTGCCGAGTTTATCAAGGAAGGGGAAAGAATGCAGCCCAAGGTCAGTCAATTAATTATTATAATTATTATAAACTAAATGCTTGCTGCCATCAAGCAGAGCTTAACTGGACATGAGAACCTTCACCTCCACCTCAGGATGCAGCAGCAAAATAAGTCTAGATTCATTGAGTAGTAGCAATGGAGGTGTTGTACCAATCTCTGCCAATGCTTGTGCTGGCCCAGTGAAGGAGGAAATAATTATAATGAGGGAAGAATCACTAATTAGTGGGATAGTGCTGGAACAATGTGCAAAGGTTTACTACTATCATAGACAGGAAATCAAATCAATGGAGTAATTTTGAGCTGTCCATCTACAGATGCCTGGGCATCCAGAGATGCTTGGCAGTGGATGCCAGAGTGTGCAAAGTCACCATTTTAGAAGGCGAAATTAAAAGCCATTGTCTTAGGCCTCACGTTGTACTCGCTCTCTCTGGTCAGAGTTGTCTCGGTCTGGAATCTAATGTGCACCCCAGGTCATGTAACTTTAAGATTGTGACAGGCATGGCACCATAGGATATTCTAGCATCAGAAATGCAATTTTTGTCTCAATTTGTGAATGCTTGTGTAGATATCTGCACTGAAGGATAACTAGCCAAATACCAGATCACTGACCAGGTGCTGTTATTATATTTATTTACCTAAGCATATGGCATGAGCATGTGCTGTTACTATAACTACCTAAGCATGACTTGACCACATGCTCTTATTTAAATTCAAGCTACTGATCATATTTCAAAAAGGAAACAATGCTACTACGAAGATTTGGATGAGCCTTTACCATTTATAATTGCATTCACCAATGATTGGTAAAACCTGGTTGAGGTCAACTTGATTACAGTCTTGTTTTCTTGCTTTTTCAATCCAGTCTTCATCCTAGATGCTCTAGCCTTCATTCATCATACTCCAGTCTTCATCCTAGATGCTCTAGCCATTATTTATCATGCTCCACTCTTCATCCTAGATGCTCTAGCCATTATTCATCATGTTCCAGTCTTCATCCTAGATGCTCTAGCCTTCATTCATCATGCTCCAGTCTTCATCCTAGATGCACTAGCCTTCATTCATCATGCTCCTGTCTTCATCCTAGATGCTCTAGCCTTCATTCATCATGCTCCTGTCTTCATCCTAGATGCTCTAGCCTTCATCCTAGATGCTCCAGTCTTCATCCTAGATGCTCTAGCCATGCTCCTGTCTTCATCCTAGATGCTCTAGCCTGATGAAGGGTGGACCATCTAGCAGAAACATCGAGAAACAAATTTCAAGTTGATCATCTCGACCGAGAGCTCATTGAGAGTGTTCCATGTCTTGTTTGCTGCTACTGTTGATGACTCTTCAAGGACTTGATAAAAGTTGCACAGGAGAACTCCACCAACTAAACAGCAGGTGTTTTGGTATAAAGGACCAGCTACAGCCTCCATTGGACTTTGTCATAGTTTCCTATGAGTAGCGGAACTATACAAGGTCATTCATCAGCATACAATACTTACTCAATTCCAATTATAAAACAGAACACAAGCTAGCTAGAGTGTTCAATGGACAGCACCTCCGGCCACGCTTTTTTTTGCTGCAATCAAACAGCATGTGCATTGGAAAATGTGAAGTTCCATGTATTAGTTCCATAATACATGCACTAAAACTTCTATGAAGGGGCATATTGAACGCAAATTATGTGGGGGGAAACTAATAATGGCTGCTAAGAAGTGCTGATGTGAGTTTTAGCTGAGACAAGCTTCGGCTATCGTTGTTTTCTATTATTATTATGTATTTTTGCCACATCCAGTTCACGTGCTGGACGCGTGTGTCAGGGTGTGGTTTGTATCACAGGGTGGATAGCTAGCTACCAGCAAATAACAAGGCCATGCGAGTCCTAGCATCTCATTATTCCTAATGAAGGCTAGAGCATCTAGTTGAAATGGTACGAAGCAAAATTCTTGAGAAGGTCATTTTAAATTAGGTTGTTGTTGTTGTTGTTGTTTGAGGGCATTGCTGTCCGCCATTTAAAAATATCTGGTTAAACCTGTATTCCCTGATCATGTACGCCATTGTGTTTCAGCCATCCAAATCTCTAGTTTCATGTGATATGACATGAGCACGTTCTGTTACTATATTTAGCTATGACTTGTGCCATGACATAATTACTGTACATTATGTAATTCCATTGTGAACGTTTTATCTGTCCAAATCTCTAGTTTCATGTGATATGACATCGCACGTTCTGTTACTATATTTAGCTACCTAATGATATGACTTGTGCCATGACATAATTACTGTACATTATGTAATTCCATTGTGAATGTTTCATCTGTCCAAATCTCTAGTTTCATGTGACAACTTTAACCCTTTCTCTGTGCACCTCAGGTTATTGGCAGTTTGAAACGAGCACTACAGCCATCTGTGACTGAACTGGAAGTCAACTTCAACCTCCCCTCAGGCTTTGAAGCATTCCAAGCACCCAGCAACATCCCCACCGTCTTCAATGGAGATAAAATTGTCATCTACGGCATTCTCAAGAGCAAGGCTGCTTCAGACGACCCACTTCAATCTGGAGTCCAGGGAACTGCATCGCTCAAAGGTCAGATATCTGGCAAGTCCATTGCACACACAGTTTCCTTTGATATTCCTGCCCCTCCAATAAAGGGCGAAGATCAACTGGAATCATCCACTGGATTTGACATGCCCGTAGTCCACCAGCTCGCAGCCAAGTCTCTCCTCAGTGACTGGGCAGCCGGGAAGGGGTGGATATCCACTTCGCTTACCCAAGAGAGGGAGAAGGAATGCACCAATCTCAGCATCGAGTCGGGCGTGATCTCCGAGCACACGGCCTTTGTGGCAGTAGATGTGGAGCAAAACCGGCCCATAGAGGGTGCCATAACCTTCTTTGATGTGACTGCAACTATGGCTCAGCAAAGGATGCCAGTGCAAATGTTATGCATGGGAGCAAGACCAGGAAGAGGAGGAGTTGGAAACCTCAGTATTTATAAAGAGATAATTGCCTGTTCAAGATCCTCGCAAAGTAACACTGAGGCCCCCTCAGTTCGTTCTGCACGACCTCTTCTTTTATCTCGTAGTGCCTTATCAGGTCCACCACCTCAATTAGGTGCTGCCACCGTTGGATCATGTCCACCTCCCCAAGTCGGTGCCTTTGCATCCCTTGAAGGTGCGTCCTCTCAAATACAGTCTGACGGCATGTCAGATTTTAGGGCTCAACCGAGGCAGACAAGTACTGGAGGAGCTCGGTGTGATCTGACAGCTCTTATTTCACTTCAGCAAGCCAATGGGAATTGGTTGCTAGGAGATCTTTGTGACAAGTTCTTGCAAAAGACGGAAGCTAAAACAAAGCGCCCAGCCGATTTGTCTGAAGAAGTTTGGGCCACCATTATTGGGTTGGTTTGCCTTGAAAGTCGCTATGCTCAGCAGAAGGACGAATGGGAGCTGGTGGCTCTCAAGGCAGAAATGTGGCTAAGCAGTCAGAGCTTGCCACAAGGCCTCTACATGCAGTCACTCAAGGAGATGGCCAAGACTGTGATTTAGTAACACACTTTTACAGATACGCTTTTAGCTAGATTATTTATAGTTTGCCGTGCAGATTATGATAAGAGTCGTGTTGTCATATTTTATGCCCAATATATACAGCTTTATTTTTTTAAATATATATTTTAGTCATTGGCTAACTGGATCAAATGGTATGAGCCTGCATGAATAATTCGCTAGGACTGCAACAGTATCAAGGTCCCCACTTCACTACCACCCAATTAGTACTTTCAGCCCCTGCAGGAACTCGACCATTGAGCTCATTAAAAAAAATGTCATGTAGAACCCATTCTGTGTAGATAGAACCCTTACCAGACAGAATGCACTACAAGCAGTGAATACAGCAACTAGCTGTTTATTTGTGCTGCTGACCCAGACCAGAACCCTAGAAGTGGGTAGGTAGGGGCATTGCCAGGCGAGGTTCAAGGGGGAATGCTCCCTAGAAAATCTTGGGCAACAAATCGTGCATACATGTCATTTTTTTTTACTAGAGGAAATGCCAAATAATCTGGGGAAATCCAGATGAGGCCATGACCTTATGTGTTTTGTGCTGACTACAGGTTGCAGTTACAAGGCATGATCTGCATTGCTGTGCAGACTCAACTGTGGTTGATGCTGGCTGTGGTTGCGGTGGAGAAGTAAGCTGCAACTACGTAGCTTGACGGCAGTTGCATAATTCTGCTGTTACATCATGTTAATAATTATTATACAGAGCAGTACTGGATTAGGGTTTCAGCTAGGGGTAAGACCATGGCAGTGGCTACAGTAAGGGTCAAAGTAGGATTAGGGCAAGGGCAATGGTTGGGGTTATGGGCAGGACGGTGGCTAGTGTTAGCTGGACTGTGGTGAGGGAGCAATGTGATTCATGATGTTATCATGAAAAAAGTGCCCACAACATTTTGAGATGAGTACTCCTCTACACACCAGTACAAGGGTGTCTCCAGGGTTGATTCCACACAAGCACAAAAAAGGATGCTTTCTTGTGCCAAAAGTACATCCCAGTATTACATCACCATGACATAATGAGCATTGCATCGCTCTAGCCATTGCCCTGGGGCTTACTCTAGCTATTGCCCTATATAGCCCTAACCTTAGCCATTGCCATCGTCTTAACCTTAGCCATTGCCTTGGCCCTAACCTTAGCCACTGCTTTGGCCCTACCCTTAGCCACTGCCCTGGCCCTAACCTTAGCAACTGTCCTGGTCCTAACCTTAGCCACTGTCCTGGCCCTAACCTAACCTTAGCCACTGCCCTGGCCCTAACCTTAGCAACTGTCCTGGTCCTAACCTTAGCCACTGCCTTGACCCTAACTTTAGCCACTACCTTGGCCCTAACCTTAGCCACTGCCCTGGCCCTAACCCTAGCCACTGCCCTGGCCCTAACCTTAGCCACTTCCCTGGCCCTAACCTTAGCCACTGCCCTGGCCCTAACCTTAGCCACTTCCCTGGCCCTAACCTTAGCCACTTCCCTGGCCCTAACCTTAGCCACTTCCCTGGCCCTAACCTTAGCCACTGCCCTGGCCCTAACCTTAGCCACTGCCCTGGCCCTAACCTTAGCCACTTCCCTGGCCCTAACCTTAGCCACTTCCCTGGCCCTAACCTTAGCCACTGCCCTGGCCCTAACCTTAGCCACTTGCCTGGCCCTAACCCTAGCCACTTCCCTGGCCCTAACCTTAGCCACTTCCCTGGCCCTAACCTTAGCCACTGCCCTGGCCCTAACCTTAGCCACTTCCCTGGCCCTAACCTTAGCCACTTCCCTGGCCCTAACCCTAGCCACTTCCCTGGCCCTAACCTTAGCCACTTCCCTGGCCCTTACCTTAGCCACTTCCCTGGCCCTAACCTTAGCCACTTCCCTGGCCCTAACCTTGGCCACTTCCCTGGCCCTAACCTTAGCCACTTCCCTGGCCCTAACCTTGGCCACTGCCCTGGCCCTAACCTTGGCCACTTCCCTGGCCCTAACCTTAGCCACTGCCCTGGCCCTAACCTTGGCCACTGCCCTGGCCCTAACCTTAGCCACTTCCCTGGCCCTAACCTTAGCCACTTCCCTGGTCCTAACCTTAGCCACTTCCCTGGCCCTAACCTTAGCCACTTCCCTGGCCCTAACCTTAGCCACTGCCCTGGCCCTAACCTTAGCCACTGCCCTGGCCCTAACCTTAGCCACTTCCCTGGCCCTAACCTTAGCCACTTCCCTGGCCCTAACCTTAGCCACTGCCCTGGCCCTAACCTTAGCCACTTGCCTGGCCCTAACCCTAGCCACTTCCCTGGCCCTAACCTTAGCCACTTCCCTGGCCCTAACCTTAGCCACTGCCCTGGCCCTAACCTTAGCCACTTCCCTGGCCCTAACCTTAGCCACTTCCCTGGCCCTAACCCTAGCCACTTCCCTGGCCCTAACCTTAGCCACTTCCCTGGCCCTAACCTTAGCCACTGCCCTGGCCCTAACCTTAGCCACTTCCCTGGCCCTAACCTTAGCCACTTCCCTGGCCCTAACCCTAGCCACTTCCCTGGCCCTAACCTTAGCCACTTCCCTGGCCCTTACCTTAGCCACTTCCCTGGCCCTAACCTTAGCCACTTCCCTGGCCCTAACCTTGGCCACTTCCCTGGCCCTAACCTTAGCCACTTCCCTGGCCCTAACCTTGGCCACTGCCCTGGCCCTAACCTTGGCCACTTCCCTGGCCCTAACCTTAGCCACTGCCCTGGCCCTAACCTTAGACACTTTCCTGGCCCTAACCTTAGCCACTGTTCTGGCCTTAACATGGAGTCCAAATCTGGTGCTGATCTGTACAGTATTGATGATGTCATCATAGTGATACGACCTTGTGTGGAAATGTTTCAACTACTAAGCTATTACAAGTGTTGCTAATCCTTTTTACTTCATGTCAATCCTAGCATTGTACATGTATCATCATGATGACATCATCTATACTGTACAGATCAGCGGGAAAGTGGCTAGGATCAGAAAGTGGCTACAGTTTGGACCAGGGCAGTGGTCAGTGTTCAGAGTCAGGACTGTGGCTAGGATTAGGGCGTGTGATACCACATAAAGTAAATGAACCAGACATATGCTACGCATGAAGTAAATGAACCACGCAGGGCATGTATTAATTGCTTAATTTTCATCACTGACTGTAGCTAGTATTTTACAATCACTGATGTAAAAAATGTCGCTTCCATGGAAAAGCTTCCTTCCCATACAGTAATATATCAACTATTTTGCAATATAAGGCTCCAGTAAGGATTAGGACCAGGACTGTGGCTAGGATTAGGGATATGGCTAGGGCAGTGGTCAGTAGCTAGGGCCAGGGGCTAGGGCAAGGAGATCAGGACAATGGCTAGGGTTAGAACCAGGACAGTGGTTAGGGTTAGGAGCAGGGCATTAAGTTATGGTTAGGCCAAGAGGTGCTAAGGTAAGGACCAGGGCAGCGGTTAGGGTTAGGGCCAGGGCAGGGCAGTGGCTAAGGCAATGGTTAGGGTTAAGACTAGGATAGTAGCTAGGGTGCCATTTTAATGATGTAATGCTAGGGCATACTCATGACAGACTGAGAGAACCACATTTCTTCATGACCGGATCAGCAGTGCATACATTGTACACAATTGTTGTTACTCACATTTAATTGGCACTAAGAAAAATCACTATAACTAATGTAATCCTCGCAGTGATGTAATGCTAGGATTTTTTAAAACATGAACAGCTTTGAACAAAAATATCCCCAGCATAAAAGTTGTGTGTATAATGTACTTAGAAGGTAGTTTGCTGGTGAAGGCTACAAATAGTGCTAAATGCAGCTATTGTAATAATAGGGTGGCTAGTCCTACTATAGTTTCATGCTAATGCATATATGAGGTGGGGCAGGCAAGTGGGGTGATGCAAGTCCATGGATGGGTGTATGAATGGGTGTTGATGAATGTGATAATTCAAATGCTCTTGAGGAGAAACTTGTTCTTGTGCCTACACTTTGAAAGGAATTCTGATCGCTTGTTCAATGATGTTTGGCTGTCGGAGTAGATAATGTGGAATTTTTCAGCAATGCATAAGTTGCAACGTTTCAATATGGTGGAATATGATGCTGCTCTGTCGATAATGGCCCATTTTATGTTGTGTCGGGTTTTGCTGTCTTTTAAGTTTCCATGTGTATTTGGAGAGTTCTGTAGTGTTTCTCTTGTTTTCATGGTTGAAGGAGAACTTGTGGTTTGTGTAGCGTGCCTTGAAAGTTGTATCCGTGAGCCCTATGTAGTGTTTTTCGTCATGGTCGGTGGAGACGGAGGCTTTATCAACTATAGATGTGGCAAGGCAGTGCCCATCCAGCGGGCAATCTTTCTTATTTCGGCAGCTGCATGACTTGCTTGGCTCTTGTTGTAGGTTGATAGGTTTGTTTATTATTTTGTTGCGGGACATAATTGTTGCAACAGTGCAATAGCAAACATTTGCCTAGTGCTCACCACACATAAAATACTGTTAGCTGTGCTCTGAACTCCAACCGCAAATATAAAATCCAAAAATACTATGACTATTCATGCGCTAGCGCTCAAACTTCTGGTGGACAAGAATGCAAATGGACTCGAGTGTGGTGGAATTATGTGGACATGGACAATGACAGAAGTACTTCCGAGAGACCTCCCCGTGAAAGGGAGGCCAAGTTGTGGCCATCCACAGGCAGCCGCTATATACAGAAGAATAGTAATGCTGCCATAGAAATGATAGAAATGATAACCAAAAATAAATATATATACTATATAGAAAAGTATATACATGTACTGGGATGGCTAGTCCTGACTAGCCATCCCAGTACTTTTCTATATTCAATAGCTCTGCCTTAACACAGCATTGAGCACTATTTGTAGCCTTCATCAGCAAACTACCTTCTAAGTATATATACTATATATATATAGTACTTGTTGCTTTGACAATACTGAACCAGTACCATGGTACATGCCAATGTCATAGCGTGGTATATTAATATGATTGTAGTTATTTTCACCCACAATTAAATAGTACTGCATTCCATTAGTTAGTCAACAAGTTGGCTCTGAATATATATCATAATGTAGAAATGGAGTAGAACTGACTACATACAGTAATGAAATATATAGATGCAAGAAAAAGAGAGGAAAAGACTATCAAAGAGTGACTCTCAAGAGCATCCTAACTACTCATTCTGATGTAGTTAACATGAAGAAGAATTAGATATCTTCCTAATCCACAGACATTTCATGGACCACCAGTTAAGAACCCCTATAAAAAACAGTAAATTGGTAAAGGGTCATCTAACTGGTATATATACACGAGTATTATATACACGAGTATAGTTAAGACCACTTAAGTTGGCAAAATTTACTTCAGGGAGACTGTACCTGGATTTCAGGGAGAAAAGGCCAATTTCAGGAAGAATCAATGTAAGCCACATTTGATCGATGTTCACATCATAAAATAAATTTAAGAACTGTCCGGTTAGGCTTAGGTAGAGCTTCTACTCTGTCCATGTTTCTATAAGAGTTGATAGCTGACAATAATGGATGAAGTTTCATTTTGACTTCCCACTTAATTAATTCATCAACACACTTTAGCTATGGACATGTTGCTAAACTGGAAATAGTCAACCACACAAATAGGGAGGGGGGGGGTAGAACCGTAGAAGTGATAATATTGAGCTGTTATTCTTCCCAACCTTACACCAGTTTGAAAACTTAGTTACTTCTCCATAGTAAAATCCATCTGATGACATAAATAATTTACAGATCATAGCGTTAGGCCTGCATCTATGCTTGGGGTAGAATACTTGAGAGCAATGTGATCTAAAACTACTGGGATTTCAAATTCATGTTTTTTACTTTTTATTACTCACACCCTCCACCTCCTTCCCAAGCAACAATGCCACCTTCCCCTCGGTGCCCACCATCTCAAACTCCTCCAACCATATTCCAGCTCCCTCAATTCCATCCATCCAGCCTACTGACCCTGTCCTCAACCTAAACATCAAACCCCGCTCCCTCATATCCCTGTAATGACCTTCTGCTATCACCCTTTGCCAACAAAGACCACCTCAGGCTGCTCTTACTCTCGATTTCCTGCTCCCTATCACACAGATTTCTCATCTTCATCTTCTATTGCCTCACTGACCCTAGCGCATCATTCAGATTGTATTTCCTCCTCAACAGTATATATTCTTCCTACCATCCTATCCCGCCATCCATTCTTAGTTTGTCTGCCACAATTTTTACTAGTCTACCCTCCTCCACCTTTAAGCTTCCTACCATAGAGATTTTTTTCTTCTCTCTCCTTTCTGCCAACTTCCTCCATCCCAAGTCCAACAGCATAGTGTTGCTAGTTCCTAATAGGATTACTCTCAACTGAGCCGACTCTAATTTCCTACAAGTAGTCTGTCCTCCTGTCAACCACACTTCAGCAGCATGTTCCAGGCTTGGCCAAGCCAACAGCTCACACACCATCCCATTTCATTTTCCCATTCACATATAAAGCGCATGCGCGTAAGCATGCCGGGTCTTTCACACGACGACTTTCTATGGCAGCGACAAAATAGCAAAATATTCTTTATTATATACTGGATTGACTAGTCAAAAAAGGGAATGAAGCATACAGAATATCCTTATCCATTAATATAATGAACTCCGAATATAGTTTAAAAAAGCAGTATTATAATTATTATTGTTCTTCATAGAAGGATCCTGTAAATGTTTGTGCTGTTTTTACATTCTTTGCCTGTTTCCAATTGATTTTTTATAGTCAAGCAGCTACATATAAGAACTTACTCAGTATAACAGCAGATCATAGCTATATGTTATATTATTTGTTGAGCCTGTTAAGGCCACCATATTCACAGCACAGTGTGATACTACAGGAACAAAATAAATAACAGCTAAGAGTGTTCATCTGTTCAAGGCAGGAAGGAGACCAATTAGCTCGCCATACAACAGTTCCTTTCTCCTCTGCCACCATTTCTCTACCCAATACATAACACACTCACCCACCTCCTGCATCACTTACTCCCTCCACATCTTTCCCCAACAGCAATGCCACCTTTTCATCCTCACCCACTCTTCTATATTCATCCAGCCACTGTCCTGCCCCTACAATTCTGTGCACCTCACCAGTACCAGCCGACCCCTGTCAAATTCCCTGCACATCACCAAGAAATGTTCCACATCCTCCCCTGCTCTACTATCACACATGAATACACCTCTCATCCCTAACTATCCCACATCTCTTCCTATGTCAGATCACACTGAGCCTCTCTTCCTGTGCTTTGATTGAACAACAATATATCATAACAGAGTCATGTTTATTTTCACAATGGCCGGAGGCAGTTGCCTTACCAGAGAAAGATGACAAGGCATGAGTGCTGTAAAGTAAAGATCAGTGACTGAAGACGTAAATAAATAATACAATTGATTCAGTACATTAAGTGGCAGCTGCACTTCAATGTCTGCTGGTTGATAAAGAGCAAGCAAGAAAATGGGATTTAAACCTAGATGCCATTCCTTTTTTACTGTGGTGTTTCTCCACCAAGATTCAACAAGAACTTCTCCCTTTTTTCTCGAGTATGGTAGACAAGCACACCTTCCTTTTGAATCCATACAAAACCATGGGGTGGAGAAGCTGATAATTTACTATCTTGATTTTGAAAAAACAAACACCCAAGTGACATTTGATATATGTAATAAAAGGTCCAATGGAGTCGAGTTCCAGCCAAGAATTATTGGGTGTCAGTTTCCTGGAGTTCTTGAGCAGCACCAATACACCGGCATTGTATTTGCCCACACCTTGCAGTTCTTTGCATTGTAATGTCTTTTTTCTCCCCCCCCCCCCCCCCCCCCCGGGGAAATCGCTACGTTCTGAAGATCATTCTCACTTAGTGAAATAGTTTGGAAAGGGTACCTATCGGCTGTAATTCATGTCATAGAAAAGTAGAAAAAGAACATGCCACTATGTCTATATATACACTACCTAGCAATGTTAATGGGGGTGACGATTCAATGATTGGAATTCCTATACAGTTAACAGATAATGTCCATATATATATATAGTACATATATAGCTACTTGAAAGAATAATCTCAATTTTATGTGGATCTGTCCAGTATTTTCTTTCCACACCTTCTATAATGGTTTTCTCTTCATTAACAGGAGAACCTTTCTACATCAGCTCAAATGTCGTATTCTAACTCCAGTTGGTCACAACCTGGAGAAACTGTTGTCACACCCATAAAGTTTACTGTAGCTTAGAGTGAACCAACGACAGTTAAATCCACGGTTTGTTATCATACCCGACTCCGATCAGTGTATTAGATCAGAGTCAATCAACCAGTGGAAGCTGTAGTTGCTCAACATGTGTCAATAAAGGTTACACCCACCTCCCACACCCTGATAGGACTGCTTTCTATCCTCGTTGAAGGACTCTAACCTTAACCTTCCTGCTGCTGTCAAATGTGGATTCCAAGTTGCCAACAACAACAACAACAACAACAACAAAGGGGATCTCGAGGTATCGATGTGAAGCAACCAGATATCTATAAAACATTTTTCATTGTTGCGAGGGACTCGGAATCCTCTCAGTTTTTCAGTCATAATGCTCAATGTTCAACATATCAATGCCCCAAGTTCGTTAGGGTCTGTAATTTCTATCCTGGGGGTAATTTTATTTCTCTATATAGTCTGGGATGCCTATTATCAAGAAATTTCTTTTGTGGGATGAGTAGAGGAGAATCACGGCTATTCTTCGTTAGAGTGAGTACAAGTTTCTCCTCCTTTTGTCCATACTTATAGTGCAAGAAGGACAAGCATAGACAAGGTGGCAAATTTTAATTTTGCCATCCTATAAAATCATGCATCAACCAAGCTGTTAAACTCAGCAACCTGTTGACCTCACAGGATATGAAACTTCCTCCAAGCAACCTGTTGACCTCACAGGATATGAAACTTCCTCCAAGCAACCTGATTGGACTAAAGTTGATGACAATAACTCGGCACTCTACTATAAAGACAAGAAATACTTGAATCTAGTAGGTGGCTGACAAGACAAGCATTCAAAAGATATTTAAGAAGAAGCATCCTCATATTGCAGGCTTCCAGGACGCACTACTGCAACAGATGATGTTTGACACATCCATATTGTGTGTGGAAATTGTTCAGTGTCTTTAGCTTAATGGCAACCAACTACTGGATAATAGTTGGCTGATGACTTGGCACAGCGAGAGTTTATTACACCATCCACCTCACTCCAGAGAATGGTTGCCAATCTTTTAAATATCAGTAACTCAACCATCACAGTGGAATATGCATAAACAGGACAGTGGAACATGCGCAGTGGAATATGCATGGGACAGTGGAATATGCAGAAATGGGGCAGTGGAATATGCAGAAATGGGAGAGTGGAATATGCAGAAATGGGAGAGTGGAATATGCAGAAATGGGAGTTGAATATGCAGAAATGGGACAGTGGAATATGCAGAAATGGGGCAGTTGAATATGCAGAAATGGGAGAGTGGAATATGCAGAAATGGGAGAGTGGAATATGCAGAAATGGGGCAGTGGAATATGCAGAAATGGGAGAGTGGAATATGCAGAAATGGGAGAGTGGAATAAGCAGAAATGGGAGAGTGGAATATGCAGAAATGGGAGAGTGGAATATGCAGAAATGGGAGAGTGGAATAAGCAGAAATGGGAGAGTGGAATATGCAGAAATGGGAGAGTGGAATATGCAGAAATGGGAGAGTGGAATATGCAGAAATGGGAGAGTGGAATATGCAGAATGGGACAGTGGAATATGCAGAAATGGGCCAATCAGGAGCAGACGATGGCAGACTATCTTCTGCCTGCACCCTTAGCCATGGGAAAATAACCTACCATGCTTAGTTTTGAGCAAAACCCATTGCATCCAACGCTCCTTGATATCTCGCCTCCCAGGAAATGGGTGTTGAAGATGCAGTTGCTACATAAAGACCATATCAATGTCTATTGCTCTTCTGGGCTCCCTGATGATGGCAGAGTGATGGTCATGTGCTCAGAGGGTGGGGAATGATACCACTCCAACTGTGTTTGAGTTTCTGAACGACTTTTAGGGAATAGTCAGTCAGCGTTACAGCTAGGGGAGTAGCCAGGGTTGAGGGCCAGGGCGGTGGCTATGGTTGAGGGTCAGGGCAGTGGCTATGGTTAGGGTCAGGGCAGTGGCTATGGTTAGGGTCAGGGCAGTGGCTATGGTTAGGGCCAGGGCACTGGCTATGGTTAGGGTCAGGGCAATGGCTATGGTTAGGGTCAGGGCAGTGGCTATGGTTGAGGGTCAGGGCAGTGGCTATGGTTGAGGGTCAGGGCAATGGCTAGGGTTAGGGTCAGGGCAATGGCAGGGCAATGGCTATAGTTGAGGGTCAGGGCAATGGCTATTGTTAGGGTCAGGGAAATGGCTATAGTTGAGGGTCAGGGCAATGGCTATAGTTGAGGGTCAGGGCAATGGCTATAGTTGAGGGTCAGGGCAATGGCTAGAGCAATGCAGCCTACTTATGATGTCATCATGATGATGCAATGTTAGGATATATGTTGCACACTCCTATCAGAGAACCAGTGCTGCTTATGTTATGAGTACTATCAAATCAGCATAGTCACATAGGTACACGACTGCTGTTATAGTGGCATCAGTAGTTATGAGCACTAGTCAGCTCTGAACTTGATAGTGCAGAAATGGACTAGAACTCAATAGTGTTAATATATATTTCGTGCATGTGTGTGCATGTATACTTAGTGTGTGTGTGTGTGTGCATGTGCATAGACATATATGGAGAAATGGCTTCACCGAACACATATGTAATGGGTTAGGTAGTCTTGGAACATACGACCAAATATAGAAGCATGTAACCAACTACAAGAACATAATTATGACCAAGTATTGTGTTACAGTAGGGTGCTAATTAATACCACAATTAAGACTAGCTTTCACATCACATTTGGTATATCAGTGAGTACAGATACTGCAGGCTTTAGAAACACATACATGTAGTAGACAGGTTTAGATAAGTCATGTACAATGTGCTACCACTTAATAGTCAATGCTGACAGAAACTTTTTAATTTCATGGTATTCAGTATGAAGAATGTTCTGTGCTAAGCTCGGGTCCTCCTGCAAGGTCCTGTAAGGAGATGTGCAGAAAAATAATCGACATAGTTAATGTCTATCTCTGTGTGGACCTATGTAGGATATTATGTCTGTCTGTGTGTGGACCTAGGATATTATGTCTGTCTGTGTGTGGACCTAGGATATTATGTCTGTCTGTGTGTGGACCTAGGATATTATGTCTGTCTGTGTGTGGACCTAGGATATTATGTCTGTCTGTGTGTGGACCTAGGATATTATGTCTGTCTGTGTGTGGACCTAGGATATTATGTCTGTCTGTGTGTGGACCTAGGATATTATGTCTGTCTGTGTGTGGACCTAGGATATTATGTCTGTCTCTGTGTGGACCTAGGATATTATGTCTGTCTGTGTGTGGACCTAGGATATTATGTCTGTCTGTGTGTGGACCTAGGATATTATGTCTGTCTCTGTGTGGACCTAGGATATTATGTCTGTCTCTGTGTGGACCTAGGATATTATGTCTGTCTGTGTGTGGACCTAGGATATTATGTCTGTCTGTGTGTGGACCTAGGATATTATGTCTGTCTCTGTGTGGACCTAGGATATTATGTCTGTCTGTGTGTGGACCTAGGATATTATGTCTGTCTGTGTGTGGACCTAGGATATTATGTCTGTCTGTGTGTGGACCTAGGATATTATGTCTGTCTGTGTGTGGACCTAGGATATTATGTCTGTCTGTGTGTGGACCTAGGATATTATGTCTGTCTGTGTGTGGACCTAGGATATTATGTCTGTCTGTGTGTGGACCTAGGATATTATGTCTGTCTGTGTGTGGACCTAGGATATTATGTCTGTCTGTGTGTGGACCTAGGATATTATGTCTGTCTGTGTGTGGACCTAGGATATTATGTCTGTCTGTGTGTGGACCTAGGATATTATGTCTGTCTGTGTGTGGACCTAGGATATTATGTCTGTCTGTGTGTGGACCTAGGATATTATGTGTCTGTGTGTGGACCTAGGATAGGGATATTTCAATCCTGCATTGTCATTGCTGCATACTAATTACCATCATTATGCACTCTGCATGAACACACTGGTTGATGTAGTAGTATCTATATGCTGGACTACATTGCCATTTTGGCTGTAAGAGCTGACCATTTGGCCACAAGATCTGTCAAGAACTCCCAACCTCCCCTCCTTTCAAAATCCTGTAATATCCTGTAATGCTCGCATGTGCGTGCATGTGTGTGTGTGTGTAGACTCATGCAGGACCTAAGATATAAGGCTTACTTGTATAAGGCCAGAGCTTCTGTGTTCTCCTCAGGTGTCCTCAACCTTCACAATAATACAATATTAAAGTGGTAGAGATATTGTTGATAGAATATGCATGTCCTGTCGTGATTTTTTAAAAATTGTCCAGGACCTAAAATAGACTCTAGCACAGCACCTAGCCCTTGGTCCTTACCCTAGCCATGAGGTGACTGCTGCTGGTGGGAGCCTACCCTAGCCATGAGGTGACTGCTGCTGGTGGGTACCTAGCCATGAGGTGACTGCTGCTGGTGGGAGCCTAACCTAGCCATGAGGTGACTGCTGCTGGTGTGAGCCTACCTACATGTAGCCATGAGGTGACTGCTGCTGGTGGGAGCCTACCCTAGCCATGAACTGACTGCTGCTGGTGGGTACCTAGCCATGAGGTGACTGCTGCTGGTGGGTACCTAGCCATGAGGTGACTGCTGCTGGTGGGAGCCTACCCTAGCCATGAGGTGACAGCTGCTGGTGGTAGCCTACCCTAGCCCCATGAGGTGATTGCTGCTGGTGGGAGCCTACCCTAGCATGAGGTGACTGCTGCTGGTGGGTGCCTACCTAGCCATGAGGTGACTGCTGCTGGTGGGAGCCCACCCTAGCCATAAGGTGACTGCTGCGGGTGGTAGCCTACCCTAGCCATGAGGTGACTGCTGCAGGTGGGAGCCTACCCTAGCCATGAGGTGACTGAATAATGTGCCTACTGCAGGGTGGTATCTGGTACCTGCCACTCACCTAGCTGTCAGTGCCTACAGTAGGCCAACATCACCCAACAATAGCCTCTAAGCAAACACTTGCACTCAACTATGCTATACTCAGTCCTCCAAACACTCTTCTTCCACATCCACAAACTACTTTTGGTGAAGCCAGTTCACCCATCACCAACCATGATGGTTCACGTGGCTGGATATTTACAGAGAATAGATTAGTGGCCAAAGCCTGTAACTTCCAAATATAATCTACCAATATAATGCGCACCCATCAACAATAACCATGACAACCATCATCGCCAAGTTATACAGGCAAATGTCATTCAATATCCGAACTGTCATCTCTGTCTAGAAGGAAACCAACTTTGGATCCTGGCCTTTAACCATGACTGCAATATGTGCTGCAATATGTGGGCAGAGCGTCACCATGACTGCAATATGTGGGCAGAGCGTCACCATGACTGCAATATGTGGGCAGAGCATCACCATGACTGCAATATGTGCTGCAATATGTGGGCAGAGCGTCACCATGACTGTGCACAATATGTGGGCAGAGCGTCACCATGTTGATAGTTGCTTCCCCCTGCCTGTGTCTGGTGTTTGCTTACCTTACTGACGAATAGATGCCTTCAGCTTTCGACAGCAGCTCCGAGGAGGACATGCCGTTCAGTTGCTTGACCTGACCTCCTCCATTCACACATCCTAATGGCCCCAATGGATTACACAAGGTCAATATTTACACATGAAATGTTGTCATGGTGCTGTTAGTAATGTTGGTGTCATATTCGTGTTGATATTTGTCGAGCGAAGCAAGACTTCAGTGGGGAACACTTGGATGGAAAATTTGGTACTGCAGCGTGTGGCGTATGTTTGTTTGTTTGTATTCACATTACGTTTATCTGTAAATAAAAACATGAATGGCTCACTGCCTTAAATAATGCAGGCTTATGTAAACCGGGAATGGTCGTCACAGTGAAGAATAATACAACAGCATATTCAGAGCTAGAGGAAAGGAAAACTGGTTGCCATGCAAGTGAGAACAGGCTACATGGTAATAGATGAAGTGAGAACAGGCTACATGGGTAATAGCTGAAGTGAGAACAGGCTACATGGTAATAGCTGAAGTGAGAACAGGCTACATGGTAATAGCTGAAGTGAGAACAGGCTACATGGGTAATAGCTGAAGTGAGAACAGGCTACATGGTAATAGCTGAAGTGAGAACAGGCTACATGGGTAATAGCTGAAGTGAGAACAGGCTACATGGTAATAGCTGAAGTGAGAACAGGCTACATGGTAATAGCTGAAGTGAGAACAGGCTACATGGGTAATAGCTGAAGTGAGAACAGGCTACATGGTAATAGCTGAAGTGAGAACAGGCTACATGGTAATAGCTGAAGTGAGAACAGGCTACATGGGTAATAGCTGAAGTGAGAACAGGCTACATGGTAATAGCTGAAGTGAGAACAGGCTACATGGGTAATAGCTGAAGTGAGAACAGGCTACATGGGTAATAGCTGAAGTGAGAACAGGCTACATGGTAATAGCTGAAGTGAGAACAGGCTACATGGTAATAGCTGAAGTGAGAACAGGCTACATGGGTAATAGCTGAAGTGAGAACAGGCTACATGGGTAATAGCTGAAGTGAGAACAGGCTACATGGGTAATAGCTAAAGTGAGAACAGGCTACATGGGTAATAGCTGAAGTGAGAACAGGCTACATGGGTAATAGCTGAAGTGAGAACAGGCTACATGGGTAATAGCTAAAGTGAGAACAGGCTACATGGGTAATAGCTGAAGTGAGAACAGGCTACATGGGTAATAGCTGAAGTGAGAACAGGCTACATGGTAATAGCTGAAGTGAGAACAGGCTACATGGTAATAGCTGAAGTGAGAACAGGCTACATGGGTAATAGCTGAAGTGAGAACAGGCTACATGGTAATAGCTGAAGTGAGAACAGGCTACATGGTAATAGCTGAAGTGAGAACAGGCTACATGGGTAATAGCTGAAGTGAGAACAGGCTACATGGTAATAGCTGAAGTGAGAACAGGCTACATGGTAATAGCTGAAGTGAGAACAGGCTACATGGGTAATAGCTGAAGTGAGAACAGGCTACATGGTAATAGCTGAAGTGAGAACAGGCTACATGGGTAATAGCTGAAGTGAGAACAGGCTACATGGGTAATAGCTGAAGTGAGAACAGGCTACATGGGTAATAGCTGAAGTGAGAACAGGCTACATGGGTAATAGCTGAAGTGAGAACAGGCTACATGGGTAATAGCTGAAGTGAGAACAGGCTACATGGGTAATAGCTGAAGTGAGAACAGGCTACATGGTAATAGCTGAAGTGAGAACAGGCTACATGGGTAATAGCTGAAGTGAGAACAGGCTACATGGTAATAGATGAAGTGAGAACAGGCTACATGGTAATAGCTGAAGTGGGAACAGGCTACATGGTAATAGCTGAAGTGAGAACAGGCTACATGGGTAATAGCTGAAGTGAGAACAGACTACCTGGGTAATAGATGAAGTGAGAACAGGCTACATGGGTAATAGCTGAAGTGAGAACAGGCTACATGGGTAATAGCTGACAGCTAGGATGATGGAGTTTCATTCTGACATAACACCACTCATCCACCAACATGCCATAGGAGATGTGATACCACCTTAAATAAAAATGGCTTGCTCTAAACTTGAAATGATTGTCTGGTGAATCTAGAGAGTATTTGAACAGTCTCTCTCCTCAACCTAGGGCAAGTCCGGAATCTGTGAGGAATATAGCAAACCTCCCTATCACAACCTAAGCATTATAATATGATGCCATCAACAATGTACAACAGCACACTGTATTAGGGCTTCTGCTAGGCTATATTCAGGACAAGGTCTATAGCAAGGCAATGAAAGGGACCTCATGCTTTGTCCAGGAGGCCATCATGCTAAAATAATTTCTTGTTTATATTTCTTCCTTCCTACGCCGCACCCTCGCTCGCCACTCAATGACGCACCCTCGCTCGCCACTCAATGATGCGCCCTCGCTCGCCACTAAATGACGTATTGCTAGTAGCACTATGACCTTCAGCTGCCGACCTCCAGCATAGGACTTCGAAAGGGGAGAGAGGTAGGGAGTGTCTTGACAGATGCTGTGGCCAAATGGTCAGCTCTTAAGCCTGGCTGACAATATGTCGTTTGATGTAGCATAGCATTGCATCACTATTGTCGCTGGTGGGTGAGAGTTTTTGATCGATCAATTGCATGAAATCCTTAAGAAAATTTCGACTAAAAAAATAAAATAATTTCAGTTCTTCCCAAGATGCACTATGTGCACCGATGGGGGTGCACCCCTGTGGGCACATAAACCACACCCATTACCAGCCCTTGGGATAGCGTGCAGTGATCCACGAGGCTATCACTGCCATAGAGACAAATGAAGTGCTTCACTTGGAGAAGTGTTGCCTTCAAATAGTAACAATGTGTGTGAATAGTCTCATGAGCCAGACCCTTTACCAAATCACAACCTTTTCTAATTTGGTAAAGGGTCTGGCTTGCAATGGACAAGAGCTTTACATGAAACAAAGGAAATTCCTCCAGCTAATATTTCTCTGTATGTGGAGGATAACTGCTAAACAAACAGTGTTTACAGTGTTGGCTCACCTGATGGACAGGCCATTACTTCTATGTAGTGATACTGACACTTCTTCCTCTTCAGCTTCTGCACGATATTCTGGATGTTTCTGAAGCCATATGCAGCCACAAACTGCAACACCGGCTTCCCATCCACCTAATTAAGATCAAGACACCATCTCTTTATCAGGATGAGCAGGATGAGGAGAATTGGGAAGGAGGAGGAGGAGGAAGAGAAGAAAGATGACAAGGTGGAGGTGGAAGAGAGAAAGAGAAGTTGACAGAAGTTGTGCAAGTCCAAAGTCTGACCACAACATATTATAATTCAAGCAGAATTCAATACCTCAATGGCTGTACACTTACCTCAAGAGTGATTCTATACCTCAATGGCTGTATAATACCTACCTCAAGAGTGATTCTATACCTCAATGGCTTATATACCTACCTCATGACTCTATACCTCAATGGGTGTACGTACTTCAAGAGTAACAATGGCTGCCTCAAGAGTGACTCTATATCGTAAATACGTACCTCAAGAGTGACTTCTCTGAGGTCCTTGTTGCGCAGAGTCTTGTAATGGATCTCATGCACGTCCTGAGCAAACAGCTGACAGGGAAGGTTGGTGTGGGGGCGGGCAGGGAGAGATACGTGCACTTGATCATCAACTACCACACATCTAATGAAAACCAATGCCGGGAGAGCTATAGGCCCTGCCCAATGACCTTTCAAAACTTAACCTCGGTACATTCCTAAGTCTGCCTATCAAGAGATTGGTAAAGATCTGTCGAGCCTTTCTCTATTATTTTGTTCACACACACACACATACATTCATGTGCACACACAAACATACACACACACACGCGTGCACACACACACACACACACATACATGCATGTGCACACACAAACATACACACACACACGTGCACACACACACACACACAAACCGTGATAGTAATTGAACTAGAATATACTGGTAATACAATGTGATTAATTATTGGTGGGACTCCAGGCGCTGGGCTACCCTCCCTCCCCCCTTCAGAATGTTGTACATATTTTTACACCATGATGACCCAGTCCTAATTGTCTGCACTTCTCCCACTTCTCCCTCAATGATAGTAATAGTATGATAATAACAATGTTGATAGATATAATATAATAATAATAATAATAATAATAATAATAATAATAATAATAATAATAATAATAATAACAATAACAACAACAACAACAACAATAATAATAATGCGAATGATAATAATATTAATGACGATAATGATAATGACAATATAAAATATAATAGCCTCGTGCAATTATACTCCGACTGTTACTCGTACATTCCCAAATTAGACTAGAATCCGTGTAATTGCCTATTAGAACAAAATTAATTAAAAAATGAATTTTGTAATGATATAAGTGACTATAACCTAGATAAGGGTGATGTCAGCTCTTTTTCAGAAAATTTATACCGAATAATCTTTGAGTAAAAGGGAATGAGAAATTCCACTTAGCTACCAAAACTAAGAACTGTCTAAGGATAACTAGCTTCGTAATTATTTGTAGCTACTCACTTTCTTCTTGCAGTAACAAATTCTCCTGCTGTTAAAGCACCCAACAAGGTTGACTCAGAAAAATCTTCCATATTTTTTCCAAGTTCTATTTCTCTGCGAGCTAAAAAAAGAAGAAATTGAGCACGTTTTTTTTGTTGCTATGGTAAGATACGAATGTAACAGCACCCAGGTGTAACTAAGGTGCCAAAATACTGGGCATGCTCAGTTCTGTGGCAACACAATATGCAAGCCTAAAGCTACAAAATTAATAAACAACAACCAGGAGCTATAAAATGAGAAAAGGAGTACAGTTAAAAATGCCATGGGCCACGAATAATTGTGCTCTTCCCTGTGGGAGTAAATAGACTATCACTATACAACCATGTATAATAATAATAATAACAACAATAACAACAATAATAATACCTATTATAATTGTTTTGTTAGTTTTGTTACTCGTAAAGTAATAATAATAAAATGATAATAATATAATAATAATAATAATAACAACAACAACAACAACAATAATGACAACAACAATAATAATAATAGTAATAATATGATAATATTGATAATGATAATAAAAATGATGAAATTAATTAAAATGTAATGATAATGATAATTAATGACTTAATGGTTATACCTCCTCACAAATTATCAGATAATTATGTTATGAAATAATAATACAGAGCAGTGCTCACCTCAGATGATGCACACTTGAAAATGTGCTCCAAGTATCCACCCTACAGCATTCAACATGGTGTGTTAGACTAGTGATAGCAGCTGACCACATCATACATGATACACTGCCTCTTACTCCACACACACACACACAGTTACCTTGTATCTCCCTACTACGTAATACAATCCATGTATGTATGAATGTGGGTGTATGTATGTATGTATGTGACTATGTATGTTGTTTGCATGTGTGTGTTTAGAGGTGCATGTGTAGAGGTGCACATGTAGAGGTTCATATGTAGAGGTGTATGTGTAGAGGTGCACATGTAGAGGTGCATGTGTAGAGGTGCATGTGTAGAGGTGCACATGTAGAGGTTCACATGTAGAGGTGCATGTGTAGAGGTGCATGTGTAGAGGTGCACATGTAGAGGTGCACATGTAGAGGTGCATGTGTAGAGGTGCATGTGTAGAGGTGCATGTGTAGAGGTGCACATGTAGAGGTGCACATGTGTAGAGGTGCATGTGTAGAGGTGCATGTGTAGAGGTGCATGTGTAGAGGTGCATGTGTAGAGGTGCACATGTAGAGGTGCACATGTAGAGGTGCATGTGTAGAGGTGCATGTGTAGAGGTGCACATGTAGAGGTGCACATGTAGAGGTGCATGTGTAGAGGTGCATGTGTAGAGGTGCACATGTAGAGGTGCACATGTAGAGGTGCACATGTGTAGAGGTGCATGTGTAGAGGTACATGTGTAGAGGTGCATGTGTAGAGGTGCATGTGTAGAGGTGCACATGTAGAGGCGCACATGTAGAGGTGCATGTGTAGAGGTGCATGTGTAGAGGTGCACATGTAGAGGTGCACATGTAGAGGTGCATGTGTAGAGGTGCATGTGTAGAGGTGCACATGTAGAGGTGCACATGTAGAGGTGCATGTGTAGAGGTGCATGTGTAGAGGTGCACATGTAGAGGTGCACATGTGGAGGTGCATGTGTAGAGGTGCATGTGTAGAGGTGCATGTGTAGAGGTGCATGTGTAGAGGTGCATGTGTAGATGTGCACATGTAGAGGTGCACATGTAGAGGTGCATGTGTAGAGGTGCATGTGTAGAGGTGCATGTGTAGAGGTGCACATGTAGAGGTGCACATGTAGAGGTGCATGTGTAGAGGTGCATGTGTAGAGGTGCACATGTAGAGGTGCACATGTAGAGGTGCATGTGTAGAGGTGCATGTGTAGAGGTGCATGTGTAGAGGTGCACATGTAGAGGTGCACATGTAGAGGTGCATGTATGCATGTATCTACATTACATGTATATGTATATATGTGTGTATGCATGCATGTATATATGTATGCATGAATGTGTGTATGCATGTACATGTACATACATGTGGGTATTATGATGTATATACATGTGGGTAGTATGATGTATATACATGTGTGTATGCATGTACTGTATATACATGTGTGTTTATGCATGTATATTGTTTGAATGTATATGCATGGGTGTGCATATTATGCATGGATGTGTGTATGCATGTATGTACATGTGTGTGTGCATATATATACATGTGTGTGTTCAATATTCATGTGTGTGCATGTATATACATGTGTGTGTGTGCATGTATATATACATGTGTGTGTGCATGTATATACATGTGTGTGTGCATGTATATATACATGTGTGTGTATGCATGTATATACATGTGTGTGTGTATGCATGTATACACATGTGTGTGCATGTATATACATGTGTGTGTATATACATGTATATACATGTGTGTATACATGTATATACAATGTGTGTGTGTATGCATGTATACACATGTGTGTGTGTATGCATGTACATGTATACACATGTATGTGCATGCAAGTGCTGACTGAGATCTAACTCGTGTACAACATTGTCAGGTTCTTACTTACTGCTCCACCCCCACAATGGCTGTACAAACTGTCAGCACTGCTCTTCATCCTAAAAAACAACAACAACAACAACAATAACAATAAACAAAGAATAATTAGACGACAGATATCTACCACTCACAGCTTGTCATGGTGAGAGAGGGCCAGGGATGCAAAGTCAACGTCTTCCTTGGTGATCATGGCTACCACTTCCCCTGCAAAGGAAGGACGCGGGTCTATCTAACTCTCCTAGTGGGTGTGGCACATATATGGAATGGGAGGGAGCAATTTATATAGCTGGCACACTGACCCTCACCAGGGACACACCCTCACCAGGGACACACCCTCACCAGAGACACGCCCGCACCAGGGACACACCCTCACCAGGGACACACACCCAGGGCTCGCATGCTCTTCCGTGTGCAACCAGCATTAATGTCAAAAATGGTCCCCGGTATTCCTTATCTGATCTTTCTATATGTGTATTCCCTTGCACGTGGTCAAGTTCAACACGTCTTAAACACTTCTCTATAGCTCACCATCGCACAGGGAGCGAGCAATCCTGTGGGAGAGGCGGGATTAATGTTGCCCTCAGCCCCGGAATTAACTGAACTGAACCCCCTCAAGGATTGAGGGGCACAGCTGTAGCAAACGGGAGATTTTGGTCCTTATGAAGTGTGTGTGTGTGCGCGTGCACATACTGCAGCCTGCCCTGCTCGCCCACACAGATGATTTAGGTGAATATAAAGGTCTGGCAAAAATTACCAGTCGTGCCTAAAGTCAAAATTTCTTCCTCTCCATGCACGAAATACACGCACGAAATATTGAACAAATTAGAAGATGAGCAGTATAATAATTATTGCTTGTACACCGACCATGCCGGCTACTTGTTCTAAAGGTAAAGGATCGTCAATGTGTCTGTCGTTAACTTTTTTATTTATTATTTTTTATTTATTTACTAATTATGTGCAAACTTGTACGGTCACTTTCAGCTAATATTAGAGATCTCCCTTTCAAGTGCCTCAATCAAGATGCAGGACTGGAGCTATCCGATTGCTGGGTCTCAACTACCAAAAGCGATGTGCATGAAACCACTCCCATCATTGTTACCCTAATGTGTTGTTATGCTTACGCTCTCTGATACTCAGACAGATCATGAATCACATGCACTTACATTGTGTGAAATGCGTAACCAGCGTGTGAGCATGCGTTACATGGTTTTTCATTTTATTTAATCACCCTGATGAAGACAGAAGTATTTCTTGGAGGAAAAAAAATGGAGAAAAAAAGGGGGGAAAAATTGAGAGAAAGATAAATAGGATTTCTTACCTGATGTCAGAACACAGTCCACATCTCGCGTTTGATAGATGTCGCTGTAAAAGTCACTCCTCGATGCTTCAAGCTTCTTGTCGTAGCAAGGCATCACTGTCACGTGGTAGATTTCATCAGGTCTAGAGAGAGAGAGCAAAGTTTGAGGATGGGTTTGCCATGACAACAGGACCTGCCGGTAACCACAGGCAACAACTGCACGACACAATGCTGTGAGCGGCTACACGGCAGAGATAAGTCGCTCCTTCATGCGTTACCATGTTTATTGAGCATGTGAATCTGAGTATTACATCATCATGATGACATCACATCATGAGCTTTGCTAGATTGCATTGCTCTAGCCATTGCCCTAACCCTAACCTTAGTCACTGCCCTGTCCCAACCCTAGCCACTGCCATGGTCCTAACCTTAGCCACTGTCCTGTCCCTAACCCTAGCCACTGCCCTAACCTTAGCCACTGCCCTAACCCTGACCATAACCACTGCCCTGTACCTAACCCTAACCACTGCCCTGTCCCTAACCATAGCCACTGCCCTGTCCCTAACCACTGCCCTGGCCCTAACCCTAGCCACTGCCCTGGCCCCAACACTAGCCACTGCCCTGGCCCTAACCATAGCCACTGCCCTGGCCCCAACCCTAGCCACTGCCCTGGCCCTAACCATAGCCACTGCCCTGGCCCCAACCCTAGCCACTGCCCTGGCCCTAACCATAGCCACTGCCCTGGCCCCAACCCTAGCCACTGCCCTGTAGCCACTGCCCTGGCCCCAACCCTAGCCACTGCCCTGTCCCTAACCCTAGCCACTGCCCTAACCCTGACCATAACCACTGCCCTGTACCTAACCCTAACCACTGCCCTGTCCCTAACCCTAGCCACTGCCCTAACCCTAACCCTAACCACTGCCCTGACCCTAACCATAGCCACTGCCCTGTACCTAACCACTGCCTTGGCCCTGGCCCCAACCCTAGCCACTGCCCTGGCCCTGGCCCCAAGCCTAGCCACTGTCCTGGCCCTAACCCTAGATGAAGCCCTAATCCAGTACTATCTGTGTACAGTATTGAAGATGTCATGATGATGTCATGATGATGATGTAATGCCAGAATCATACAGGGAAGCAACTATTTCCTAAGCAACTACGTGCTGTGCATCTCACCTCTTCTGCATCTCCCTCCCAAGCCATTCCTTAATGAGCGAGCCCATGATTTGCTGAGGGGATTTAGTTGTGCTAATGTAAGGCAGGACGAAGTTCCCGTGGGTCTTTTCAGCGTAACATATCCACCCTGAGGGGGGAGGGTGTGTAATAATTGGAAGAACAGGGAATAGTAATTAACCTGAGCGTGAACAACACTGTATAATAATCAAGCTTCCCATTGCTATATATATATATATACAGTCTATATACTATACACAGTGTACATATTATATATATAAATATGTATAGTAAGTATTGAGATGGCTAGTCCTACTATAGTTTCATGCGAATGCAATCATCAGGACAATGAGCAACTGAGGTGGCATGTGAGCATATTACTTGAACATATACACATGTGACATTCCATGGGATTTTGGTACTTCGCGTTAAACATCCATTTTGAGAAAAAAACAATTTAAGTTTCTACATCATTTCCAGGCTAAATATTTGTGTGATTTTAGCCAAATAATATGTGGTGATAGAGCTCTTTTATAAGAAGAAAATTTAGAGGTGGGGCAGGCAAGTGGGCAAGTCCATGGATGGGCGTTAATGAATGGGTGTTGATGAATGTGATAATTCAAATGCTCTTGGAGGAGAAACTTGTTCTTGTGCCTACACTTTGAAAGGAATTCTGATCGCTTGTTCAATGATGTTTGGCTGTCGGAGTAGATAATGTGGAATTTTTCAGCAATGCATAAGTTGCAACGTTTCAATATGGTGGAATATGATGCTGCTCTGTCGATAATGGCCCATTTTATGTTGTGTCGGGTTTTGCTGTCTTTTAAGTTTCCATGTGTATTTGGAGAGTTCTGTAGTGTTTCTCTTGTTTTCATGGTTGAAGGAGAACTTGTGGTTTGTGTAGCATGCCTTGAAAGTTGTATCCGTGAGCCCTATGTAGTGTTTTTCGTCATGGTCGGTGGAGACGGAGGCTTTATAAACTATAGATGTGGCAAGGCAGTGCCCATCCAGCGGGCAATCTTTCTTATTTCGGCAGCTGCATGACTTGCTTGGCTCTTGTTGTAGGTTGATAGGTTTGTTTATTATTTTGTTGTGGGACACAATTATGCTGCTCATGTTTCTGCAGCAAGAGTAGCTGACCTTGACATTGTTGGCATTGAATATTTTGTGCAGCTCGATCCCCTTGGGGAAATGGAACTTGACGAGGTTGAGGAAGGATTTGCCGATGGTTGATGGCTACATTTTTGCTGAAGGGTGGGCTGTACCATATTATCTGCCTGCCTCTTGACTTTTTGGTGGGCTTAGTGCTATTTTTTTGTTGTTGGGGGTTGAAAACTCATTTGATATTCGTGTCCACTGTTGTGGAGGTAGTCTGGTGCTGCCTTTCTGAAGGTACTCTCGTTATTGGAAATGCTGTTGATTCTCCTATTGATGGATAGGGGGATGTTTTTTATTATAGAGGGAGGGTGGTTTGATTTTTTGTTGATGTATAGGATATGGCTGTTAGGCTTTCGGTATGGTTGGTATGACCCATTGGCGAGGGAGAGTGTCACATCGAGGAAGTTGGTGATCTTGGTATTGTTGTGGATGGTGATGCAGAGGTCGAAGGCATGGAAGATAGATATAACTTCCTTCTTCATCCTCTCGCATTGCCTTGGTGATGCGTCATGGAGTATTGCAAGTCCGTCAAAACCCAATTTTGTGTTTCCCAAGCTTGGCTGCGAGATGCGACAGGAGGAATGTGCCGACGAGCTCATATACCTCCGCTCCATCATAGCCCCCCAACTCATCTTCCCTGACAACCTGCATTGGCTACGACTGTTAATATTTGGACCAAGACCTCACTGGAGGCTGTCTCAGCTATTTAAAGTGGAAGAAGATCGAAGGGGGGAAGGCGGGGTGGGGAAATTCAGCTCCTCGATAATGATATTCATGAAATTTAGTGCCTAGATGAACTTTGGCACCTGATCGCAAATCTGCAATTGGCTTTTCATTCTGATCCATATTGGGGTTACCAGGGGTTACCAGAGATCACTAAAGGATTTTCATTTTTAGCCTGTTAAATTTCTTCATTTTTAGCCTTCATTAAAGGGTTATTCCCCCCCCCCCCCCATTTTTAGACATACTAAATACTAAAGGCCTGTTTGATTGAGCCAAAGGATGAGATACATGTACTCCTCTCTATCTCAGACTGTGCCTTAGGACCATGTATTGTGTGTTGTTGCCCTAAAACCATAATCACACTTGGAAGTATTAAGTAATTACTTGTAATTAATTAATTACTTGGAAGTATTTATTAATTACTTGTAATTAATTATTAATTACTTGTAATTAATTAATTAATTAATTGGAAGTATTGATTATTTACTTGTAAGTAATTAATTATTTACTTGTAAGTAATTAATTATTTACTTGTAAGTAATTAATTACTTGGAAGTATTAATTACTCAATTACAATTTTATGCCACATGCTCTCGGTGGCAGTGAGCAGTGAGCTAGTTCATTGCATTGCCATTCTCTACCTACTTGTGTTGTGATTACTCACGAGTGTCAAGCAATGGACTGGACTATGCACGGAGGCAATAGGTCAGCACACAGCCGCCGAGAAACTCCGCCCCATTAATGGCACGTCAACAAACGGACACTTCAGAGACGTATGGAACATTTCTAGACAATGTCCGTGAATTCAAGCAGTTGGCGGTGGTCCTGGTCCGACTCAAGTTTAGTGAGGACATGACCAAGATCCAGCACCAGGCACAGGGACAACACACGTCAAGTTAAGTCCAGATAAACTGGAAAGAGCTGGGAAGAGGGAGACTGGTATAGAGAGGGATGCTGCAGTCAAGCGACGTCGATTCCCACATGGCTACCTAGTAATACCCTGTTGGGAGGGTACTCTGGTGTTCGCCAAGAACTCTCCAGCTCTGTTGAGTTGTCTACCATCGCAAGGAGTGAGCAGGCAGGGCAGACATCCAGGGCAAGGAGAGAGCAGGCAGGGCAGACATCCAGGGCAAGGAGAGAGCAGGAGGGCAGACATCCAGGGCAAGGAGTGAGCAGGAGGGCAGACATCCAGGGCAAGGAGAGAGCAGACAGGCAGGGCAAGGAGAGAGCAGGTAGGGCAGTCCTCACTGCTGAATGATCCAGTATAGTCATGCAGAAGAGGGATGGAGACACGAGGAACTGCTTCAAGCATGAAAATCCTCCTTCTCTCTCCGGCAGAGGTAAACTACAGCAGGCAGAAGGAGGAGTCAACACGAGATTGATGAGCACCAGTTCGAACCTCCTATGTAGGTCATGTGATGTGAAATGTCTGGATGGGGCTTCTGTTGGTGCCTCTCCCAACCAATCATCATCAACATCAACACATTTGATGAATATGCCAGTGGTGTCATCTGTCTGACAGCACCCCCCCCCCCCCCCCCCCCCCCCAACACACACACACACCATCAGCTGTTAGAGAGCACGGCAAGAGTTGACGTAGCTCATGACACATGTGTGTCCAGCAGCATCAGAGAGCCTACAGTACATGTAAGGAGGGAATGTGGCAAAGGCATCAGAAGGCTGGTCAAAACAAAGGTTCCAGTCCTGGTCAAAACAAAGGTTCCAGTCCTGGTCAAAACAAAGGTTCCAGTCCTGGTCAAAACAAAGGTTCCAGTCCCGGTCAAAACAAAGGTTCCAGTCCTGGTCAAAACAAAGGTT
The DNA here is from genome assembly GCA_028752905.1 of Cladorhizidae sp. MBARI D1340-BT2. Taxonomy (NCBI): domain Eukaryota; kingdom Metazoa; phylum Porifera; class Demospongiae; order Poecilosclerida; family Cladorhizidae; species Cladorhizidae sp. MBARI D1340-BT2. Next base: position 19,137,425 of record JAQNBH010000007.1, on the reverse strand, counting down.
CCAGTCCTGGTCAAAACAAAGGTTCCAGTCCTGGTCAAAACAAAGGTTCCAGTCCTGGTCAAAACAAAGGTTCCAGTCCTGGTCAAAACAAAGGTTCCAGTCCCGACACCAGAGCAACACCACTCCCGACACCAGAGCAACACCACTCCCGACACCAGAGCTACACCACCCGGTCAAAACAAAGGTTCCAGTCCCGGTCAAAACAAAGGTTCCAGTCTCCTGGTCAAAACAAAGGTTCCAGGACACTAGGAGGACTTCCTGCATGGCAGCATCAGTAAGCAACAAGAGAACTTTGCAATCTCCTCTGTGTCTTACCGAGTGCAAAAAATGCAAGCAGCTCTTCGTGGCATCTGGCAGCAGGGTTGTCGGCAGAGGCACCAGCCAATCGCACAACAAACTGCGACCATGAGGAAGCAGATACAAGGACACTTATCCACTTGCATGATGCCGCCACAGAGAGTGTTCTAACATCAGCTCGGTGTGCACCGTGCACACTGGCGGAGCTGTGAGCCTCATCGGCAAATTCCACGCCGCCATCACCACCAGCTACCCAGACATCTAGCAGACATCTGGGCTGCTTATGGCACTGGCAGGAGCTCAACTGCCCTACATATCCTTGCCATCTGCCATGCTCTAGTTAGAAGCAGGTCCACAGCCATTCTCTCGTTCCACAGGGAGAGATACAACCTCAGCACTCTATAATATACATAGACAAGAAAACCATTAATGTTGGGAATGGAATTCTGACCCTGACATCACCCACGCTATTAACTAGAGGGCAAAGGTCTTCACGCCCACTTACCGGGGGGCGGGGGGGCGGGGGGAGATTACTCTCACCATTTCAAACTTCTCGAGGGCTTCACAGGTATTATATTTAGCAAGACCAGCATTCTGGCGTCCATGAATGAGGCATGGAGAGAGTTGTTCTGAAAAACAAAGACGATGGAGGACATTCCACCAGCTCGGGGTAGGCTGCGGCACTGGAGGAGTGCTGCCCACCGAGCAATGTGCAGGGTCTGGAGCACATTGAAATCAGAACTGCAGCAGACTCCTACTCCAGAAGGTGTGGGGATGGTCATTTGACAGAGCAAGCAACACCTGGCTTCCTGTGTGGAGCACACTATCGATGGTCTCCAGAGCACGCAGTGAAGTAGTGAAGTACATATGAGAGCTTGAGTGACTGCAGAGCACACTACCGATGGCCTCCAGAGCATGCAGTGAAGTAGTGAAGTATGAGAGCTTGAGTGACTGCAGAGCACACTACCGATGGCCTCCAGAGCACGCAGTGACGTAGTGAAGTATGAGAGCTTGAGTGACTGCAGAGCACACTACCGATGGCCTCCAGAGCATGCAGTGAAGTAGTGAAGTATGGAAGCTTGAGTGACTGCAGAGCACACTACCGATGGCCTCCAGAGCATGCAGTGAAGTAGTGAAGTATGAGAGCTTGAGTGACTGCAGAGCACACTACCGATGGCCTCCAGAGCACGCAGTGACGTAGTGAAGTATGAGAGCTTGAGTGACTGCAGAGCACACTACCGATGGCCTCCAGAGCATGCAGTGAAGTAGTGAAGTATGAGAGCTTGAGTGACTGCAGAGCACACTACCGATGGCCTCCAGAGCACGCAGTGACGTAGTGAAGTATGAGAGCTTGAGTGACTGCAGAGCACACTACCGATGGCCTCCAGAGCATGCAGTGAAGTAGTGAAGTATGGGAGCTTGAGTGACTGCAGAGCACACTACCGATGGCCTCCAGAGCACACAGTGAAGTAGTGAAGTACAGTATGAGAGCTTGAGTGACTGCAGAGCACACTACCGATGGCCTCCAGAGCACGCAGTGAAGTAGTGAAGTATGAGAGCTTGAGTGACTGCAGAGCACACTACCGATGGCCTCCAGAGCACGCAGTGAAGTAGTGAAGTATGAGAGCTTGAGTGACTGCAGAGCACACTACCGATGGCCTCCAGAGCATGCAGTGAAGTAGTGAAGTATGAGAGCTTGAGTGACTGCAGAGCACACTACCGATGGCCTCCAGAGCACGCAGTGACGTAGTGAAGTATGAGAGCTTGAGTGACTGCAGAGCACACTACCGATGGCCTCCAGAGCATGCAGTGAAGTAGTGAAGTATGGGAGCTTGAGTGACTGCAGAGCACACTACCGATGGCCTCCAGAGCACACAGTGAAGTAGTGAAGTATGAGAGCTTGAGTGACTGCAGAGCACACTACCGATGGCCTCCAGAGCACGCAGTGAAGTAGTGAAGTATGAGAGCTTGAGTGACTGCAGAGCACACTACCGATGGCCTCCAGAGCACGCAGTGAAGTAGTGAAGTATGAGAGCTTGAGTGACTGCAGAGCACACTACCGATGGCCTCCAGAGCATGCAGTGAAGTAGTGAAGTATGGGAGCAGAAGCTTGAGTGGCAGTCGAGAAGATGTTCATGCAAAAAGGCACACTGGGAACTCTCTAGCTTTGCAGCCGCAAATGTGACGTAACAAAACTCACAACATTTTGACCTGACAAGTATCTATTGTCACTAAATTAATAATTTGGGTGCATCTATACCGTCAATATGTAACCCCCTAGAAAGCTCAGCCCACATCAAATAGATTAAAAAGCTGACTAGTATGAGCTAATAAAGAGCTGGTGTTATTGAATTTGTCCCGACCATCACTTTGCTAATCTGCAGCACAACACGAAGTATCTGGGCATGACTTCTGTGAGCACATCTTGTTGATGTTACACTCACAGAAGACACACATACACACACACGACATGCTTACGGGGCACAGAGATGCATGCACACACACTAGTTTTATTTCCTTAGAGAAGGGTTCAGTGCAGGCAGGGAAGTGCTTCTGGAGCTAAGGCCAGTCAAAGATGGACTTCGACCTGCCAACCCAATACACGAGATGAGGGTTACGTCTTCCCCGGGATACTTAGGACGCTCAGGTTCAGGGTTACGTCATCCTCAGGATACTTGGGCCGCTCCAGGGTTCAGGGTTACGTCATCCTCAGGATACTTTGGCCGCTCCAGGGGCAGGGTTACGTCATCCTCAGGATACTTGGGCCACTCCAGGATGTCCTTGGCCCTAGCCCAATCCATAGCATATCCCAAGCCCTGGTAATAGAATAACCAAGCATACCAAGCCTTAGAATACCCCTAATCCGGGCCCTAGTCTCATTTGGTGGGGGGCATTCGGTTTTCCTTGGCCTTCATTTGGTGGGGGGCATTCGGTCCTCCTTGGCCCTAGTCAGGGTTTCATTTGGTGGGGGGCATTCGGTCCTCCTTGGCCCTAGTCAGGGTTTCATTTGGTGGGGGGCATTCGGTCCCCCTTGGCCCTAGTCAGGGTTTCATTTGGTGGGGGGCATTCGGTCCTCCTTGGCCCTAGTCAGGGTTTCATTTGGTGGGGGGCATTCGGTCCTCCTTGGCCCTAGTCAGGGTTTCATTTGGTGGGGGGCATTCGGTCCCCCTTGGCCCTAGTCAGGGTTTCATTTGGTGGGGGGCATTCGGTCCCCCTTGGCCCTAGTCAGGGTTTCGTTTGGTGGGGGGCATTTGGTCCCCCTTGGCCCTAGTCAGGGTTTCATTTGGTGGGGGGCATTCGGTCCCCCTTGGCCCTAGTCAGGGTTTCATTTGGTGGGGGGCATTCGGTCCCCTTTGGCCCTAGTCAGGGTTTCATTTGGTGGGGGGCATTCGGTCCCCCTTGGCCCTAGTCAGGGTTTCATTTGGTGGGGGGCATTCGGTCCTCCTTGGAATTTAGGATTACATGGTTTTAGTGATACGGATCGATGATTTGTTGTCATTTGTGCTGGTTTTGGTAATCTATCACCTCATCATTTCTTCACTGTAATAAAATAACAGTAGTAGTAGTCTGGCTAAACTAGATACATTCCTCATGAAGATACAAGTCTGGCACATTCCTCAGGAGACTAGCAATGATAAAGATGAAAAGATAAAATCTGTGGACTGTGCAAGAATATTCATTATCAACCTCCAGTAGCTATTGCGGTGAGAAATCTGTAGGTCTGTCAATACTAACAAAGTGCCCCCTCAGCACTAAGCTTCGGTGGAGGGTCTAGAGGGGATCCATGGGTTCCGTGCCGCTATGACGGCTCACTATTACAGGTCTAGAGGGGATCCGTAGGTTCCATGGAACCCGCTATGGCAGCTCAACATTGCAGGTCTAGTCATGGAACCCTCTCCTTCCTGATGTTTCAATATTGCGGGGTTAGAGGGCTCCGTGGGTTCCATGGAACCCGCTACCTCCTAATGGTTCTATATATTGTCATATCCTTTCAGTCTCCAACTCCTGTTCTCTCCTGTGGAATAAAACAGCATGCAAACCAACTCCTCCTAGAGTGCATCAGAACAAACCTCAGAAGGCAAAATATCTCAAACCTTCCGGGGAAGCATCCCTCCAGACACCCCCTCCCTCCAGACACACCCTCCCTCCAGACACCCCTCACTCCAGACACACCCTCCCTCCAGACACACCCTCCCTCCAGACACCCCTCACTCCAGGAAACCCTCTCCCTCAGACACCTCTTCCTCCAGACACACCCCTCCCCAAGCAAGGCTCAGCTTTCACCTTATGCAGATGATCACACATTCATCTGAGAGTGCACCAGAAGTGAACCCAGATGATCACACATTCATCTGAGAGTGCACCAGAAGTGAACCCCAGATGATCACACATTCATCTGAGAGTGCACCAGAAGTGAACCCAGATGATCACACATTCATCTGAGAGTGCACCAGAAGTGAACCCAGATGATCACACATTCATCTGAGAGTGCACCAGAAGTGAACCCAGATGATCACACATTCATCTGAGAGTGCACCAGAAGTGAACCCCAGATGATCACACATTCATCTGAGAGTGCACCAGAAGTGAACCCAGATGATCACACATTCATCTGAGAGTGCACCAGAAGTGAACCCAGATGATCACACATTCATCTGAGAGTGCACCAGAAGTGAACCCCAGATGATCACACATTCATCTGAGAGTGCACCAGAAGTGAACCCCAGATGATCACACATTCATCTGAGAGTGCACCAGAAGTGAACCCAGATGATCACACATTCATCTGAGAGTGCACCAGAAGTGAACCCAGATGATCACACATTCATCTGAGAGTGCACCAGAAGTGAACCCAGATGATCACACATTCATCTGAGAGTGCACCAGAAGTGAACCCAGATGATCACACATTCATCTGAGAGTGCACCAGAAGTGAACCCCAGATGATCACACATTCATCTAAGAGTGCACCAGAAGTGAACCCCAGATGATCACACATTCATCTGAGAGTGCACCAGAAGTGACCTCCAGATGATCACACATTCATCTGAGAGTGCACCAGAAGTGAACCCAGATGATCACACATTCATCTGAGAGTACACCAGAAGTGAACCCCAGATGATCACACATTCATCTGAGAGTGCACCAGAAGTGAACCCAGATGATCACACATTCATCTGAGAGTGCACCAGAAGTGAACCCAGATGATCACACATTCATCTGAGAGTGCACCAGAAGTGAACCCAGATGATCACACATTCATCTGAGAGTGCACCAGAAGTGAACCCCAGATGATCACACATTCATCTGAGAGTGCACCAGAAGTGAACCCAGATGATCACACATTCATCTGAGAGTGCACCAGAAGTGAACTCCAGATGATCACACATTCATCTGAGAGTGCACCAGAAGTGAACCCAGATGATCACACATTCATCTGAGAGTGCACCAGAAGTGAACTCCAGATGATCACACATTCATCTGAGAGTGCACCAGAAGTGACCTCCAGATGATCACACATTCATCTGAGAGTGCACCAGAAGTGAACTCCAGATGATCACACATTCATCTGAGAGTGCACCAGAAGTGAACCCAGATGATCACACATTCATCTGAGAGTGCACCAGAAGTGAACCCAGATGATCACACATTCATCTGAGAGTACACCAGAAGTGAACCCAGATGATCACACATTCATCTGAGAGTGCACCAGAAGTGAACCCCAGATGATCACACATTCATCTGAGAGTGCACCAGAAGTGAACCCCAGATGATCACACATTCATCTGAGAGTACACCAGAAGTGAACCCAGATGATCACACATTCATCTGAGAGTACACCAGAAGTGAACCCAGATGATCACACATTCATCTGAGAGTGCACCAGAAGTGAACCCAGATGATCACACATTCATCTGAGAGTGCACCAGAAGTGAACCCCAGATGATCACACATTCATCTGACAGTGCACCAGAAGTGAACCCAGATGATCACACATTCATCTGAGAGTGCACCAGAAGTGAACCCCAGATGATCACACATTCATCTGAGAGTACACCAGAAGTCAACCCAGATGATCACACATTCATCTGAGAGTGCACCAGAAGTGAACCCCAGATGATCACACATTCATCTGAGAGTGCACCAGAAGTGAACCCAGATGATCACACATTCATCTGAGAGTGCACCAGAAGTGAACCCCAGATGATCACACATTCATCTGAGAGTACACCAGAAGTGAACCCCAGATGATCACACATTCATCTGAGAGTGCACCAGAAGTGAACCCAGATGATCACACATTCATCTGAGAGTGCACCAGAAGTGAACCCAGATGATCACACATTCATCTGAGATTGCATCAGAAGTGAACCCCAGATGATCACACATTCATCTGAGAGTGCACCAGAAGTGAACCCAGATGATCACACATTCATCTGAGAGTGCACCAGAAGTGAACCCAGATGATCACACATTCATCTGAGAGTGCACCAGAAGTGACCTCCAGATGATCACACATTCATCTGAGAGTGCACCAGAAGTGAACCCCAGATGATCACACATTCATCTGAGAGTGCACCAGAAGTGAACCCAGATGATCACACATTCATCTGAGAGTGCACCAGAAGTGAACCCCAGATGATCACACATTCATCTGAGAGTGCACCAGAAGTGAACCCAGATGATCACACATTCATCTGAGAGTGCACCAGAAGTGAACCCCAGATGATCACACATTCATCTGAGAGTGCACCAGAAGTGAACCCAGATGATCACACATTCATCTGAGAGTGCACCAGAAGTGAACCCCAGATGATCACACATTCATCTGAGAGTGTACCAGAAGTGAACCCAGATGATCACACATTCATCTGAGAGTGCACCAGAAGTGAACCCAGATGATCACACATTCATCTGAGAGTGTACCAGAAGTGAACCCAGATGATCACACATTCATCTGAGAGTACACCAGAAGTCAACCCAGATGATCACACATTCATCTGAGAGTGTACCAGAAGTGAACCCAGATGATCACACATTCATCTGAGATTGCATCAGAAGTGAACCCCAGATGATCACACATTCATCTGAGAGTGCACCAGAAGTGAACCCAGATGATCACACATTCATCTGAGAGTGCACCAGAAGTGAACCCCAGATGATCACACATTCATCTGAGAGTGCACCAGAAGTGAACCCAGATGATCACACATTCATCTGAGAGTGCACCAGAAGTGAACCCCAGATGATCACACATTCATCTGAGAGTGCACCAGAAGTGAACCCCAGATGATCACACATTCATCTGAGAGTGCACCAGAAGTGAACCCAGATGATCACACATTCATCTGAGAGTGCACCAGAAGTGAACTCCAGATGATCACACATTCATCTGAGAGTGCACCAGAAGTGAACCCAGATGATCACACATTCATCTGAGAGTGCACCAGAAGTGAACCCCAGATGATCACACATTCATCTGAGAGTGCACCAGAAGTGAACCCAGATGATCACACATTCATCTGAGAGTGCACCAGAAGTGACCTCCAGATGATCACACATTCATCTGAGAGTGCACCAGAAGTGACCTCCAGATGATCACACATTCATCTGAGAGTGCACCAGAAGTGAACCCCAGATGATCACACATTCATCTGAGAGTGCACCAGAAGTGAACCCCAGATGATCACACATTCATCTGAGAGTGCACCAGAAGTGAACCCAGATGATCACACATTCATCTGAGAGTGCACCAGAAGTGAACTCCAGATGATCACACATTCATCTGAGAGTGCACCAGAAGTGAACCCAGATGATCACACATTCATCTGAGAGTACACCAGAAGTGAACCCCAGATGATCACACATTCATCTGAGAGTGCACCAGAAGTGAACCCAGATGATCACACATTCATCTGAGAGTGCACCAGAAGTGAACCCCAGATGATCACACATTCATCTGAGAGTGCACCAGAAGTGAACCCCAGATGATCACACATTCATCTGAGAGTACACCAGAAGTGAACCCCAGATGATCACACATTCATCTGAGAGTGCACCAGAAGTGAACCCAGATGATCACACATTCATCTGAGAGTACACCAGAAGTGAACCCCAGATGATCACACATTCATCTGAGAGTGCACCAGAAGTGAACCCAGATGATCACACATTCATCTGAGAGTGCACCAGAGGTGAACCCAGATGATCACACATTCATCTGAGAGTGCACCAGAAGTGAACCCAGATGATCACACATTCATCTGAGAGTACACCAGAAGTGAACCCCAGATGATCACACATTCATCTGAGAGTGCACCAGAAGTGAACCCAGATGATCACACATTAATCTGAGAGTGCACCAGAAGTGAACCCAGATGATCACACATTCATCTGAGATTGTATCAGAAGTGAACCCAGATGATCACACATTCATCTGAGAGTGCACCAGAAGTGAACCCCAGATGATCACACATTCATCTGAGAGTACACCAGAATTGAACCCCAGATGATCACACATTCATCTGAGAGTGCACCAGAAGTGAACCCAGATGATCACACATTCATCTGAGAGTGCACCAGAAGTGAACCCCAGATGATCACACATTCATCTGAGAGTGCACCAGAAATGAACCCCAGATGATCACACATTCATCTGAGAGTACACCAGAAGTGAACCCAGATGATCACACATTAATCTGAGAGTGCACCAGAAGTGAACCCAGATGATCACACATTCATCTGAGATTGTATCAGAAGTGAACCCAGATGATCACACATTCATCTGAGAGTGCACCAGAAATGAACCCCAGATGATCACACATTCATCTGAGAGTGCACCAGAAGTGAACCCAGATGATCACACATTCATCTGAGAGTACACCAGAAGTGACCTCCAGATGATCACACATTCATCTGAGAGTGCACCAGAAGTGACCTCCAGATGATCACACATTCATCTGAGAGTGCACCAGAAGTGAACTCCAGATGATCACACATTCATCTGAGAGTGCACCAGAAGTGAACCCCAGATGATCACACATTCATCTGAGAGTGCACCAGAAGTGAACCCAGATGATCACACATTCATCTGAGAGTGCACCAGAAGTGAACCCAGATGATCACACATTCATCTGAGAGTGCACCAGAAGTGAACCCAGATGATCACACATTCATCTGAGAGTACACCAGAAGTGACCTCCAGATGATCACACATTCATCTGAGAGTGCACCAGAAGTGAACTCCAGATGATCACACATTCATCTGAGAGTGCACCAGAAGTGAACCCAGATGATCACACATTCATCTGAGAGTGCACCAGAAGTGAACCCAGATGATCACACATTCATCTGAGAGTGCACCAGAAGTGAACCCAGATGATCACACATTCATCTGAGAGTGCACCAGAAGTGAACCCAGATGATCACACATTCATCTGAGAGTGCACCAGAAGTGAACCCAGATGATCACACATTCATCTGAGAGTGCACCAGAAGTGAACCCAGATGATCACACATTCATCTGAGAGTACACCAGAAGTGAACCCAGATGATCACACATTCATCTGAGAGTACACCAGAAGTGAACCCCAGATGATCACACATTCATCTGAGAGTGCACCAGAAGTGAACTCCAGATGACCACACATTCATCTGAGAGTGCACCAGAAGTGAACCCAGATGATCACACATTCATCTGAGAGTACACCAGAAGTGAACCCCAGATGATCACACATTCATCTGAGAGTGCACCAGAAGTGAACCCAGATGATCACACATTCATCTGAGAGTACACCAGAAGTGAACCCAGATGATCACACATTCATCTGAGAGTGCACCAGAAGTGAACCCCAGATGATCACACATTCATCTGAGAGTGCACCAGAAGTGAACCCAGATGATCACACATTCATCTGAGAGTGCACCAGAAGTGAACCCAGATGATCACACATTCATCTGAGAGTGCACCAGAAGTGAACCCAGATGATCACACATTCATCTGAGAGTACACCAGAAGTGAACCCAGATGATCACACATTCATCTGAGAGTGCACCAGAAGTGAACCCAGATGATCACACATTCATCTGAGAGTGCACCAGAAGTGAACCCAGATGATCACACATTCATCTGAGAGTGCACCAGAAGTGAACCCCAGATGATCACACATTCATCTGAGAGTGCACCAGAAGTGAACCCAGATGATCACACATTCATCTGAGAGTACACCAGAAGTGAACCCCAGATGATCACACATTCATCTAAGAGTGCACCAGAAGTGAACTCCAGATGATCACACATTCATCTGAGAGTGCACCAGAAGTGAACCCCAGATGATCACACATTCATCTGAGAGTGCACCAGAAGTGAACCCAGATGATCACACATTCATCTGAGAGTGCACCAGAAGTGAACCCCAGATGATCACACATTCATCTGAGAGTGCACCAGAAGTGAACCCCAGATGATCACACATTCATCTGAGAGTACACCAGAAGTGAACCCCAGATGATCACTCATTCATCTGAGAGTGCACCAGAAGTGAACCCCAGATGATCACACATTCATCTGAGAGTGCACCAGAAGTGAACTCCAGATGATCACACATTCATCTGAGAGTGCACCAGAAGTGAACCCAGATGATCACACATTCATCTGAGAGTGCACCAGAAGTGAACCCAGATGATCACACATTCATCTAAGAGTGCACCAGAAGTGAACTCAGATGATCACACATTCATCTGAGAGTGCACCAGAAGTGAACTCAGATGATCACACATTCATCTGAGAGTGCACCAGAAGTGAACCCAGATGATCACACATTCATCTGAGAGTGCACCAGAAGTGAACCCAGATGATCACACATTCATCTGAGAGTGCACCAGAAGTGAACCCCAGATGATCACACATTCATCTGAGAGTGCACCAGAAGTGAACCCCAGATGATCACACATTCATCTGAGAGTGCACCAGAAGTGAACCCCAGATGATCACACATTCATCTGAGAGTGCACCAGAAGTCAACCCAGATGATCACACATTCATCTGAGAGTGCACCAGAAGTGAACCCCAGATGATCACTCATTCATCTGAGAGTGCACCAGAAGTGAACCCAGATGATCACACATTCATCTGAGAGTGCACCAGAAGTGAACTCCAGATGACCACACATTCATCTGAGAGTGCACCAGAAGTGAACCCAGATGATCACACATTCATCTGAGAGTGCACCAGAAGTGAACTCCAGATGATCACACATTCATCTGAGAGTGCACCAGAAGTGAACCCCAGATGATCACACATTCATCTGAGAGTGTACCAGAAGTGAACCCAGATGATCACACATTCATCTGAGAGTGCACCAGAAGTGAACCCCAGATGATCACACATTCATCTGAGAGTGCACCAGAAGTGAACCCCAGATGATCACACATTCATCTGAGAGTGCACTAGAAGTGAACCCCATGATCACACATTCATCTGAGAGTGCACCAGAAGTGAACTCCAGATGACCACACATTCATCTGAGAGTGCACCAGAAATGAACCCAGATGATCACACATTCATCTGAGAGTGCACCAGAAGTGAACTCCAGATGACCACACATTCATCTGAGAGTGCACCAGAAGTGAACCCCAGATGATCACACATTCATCTGAGAGTGCACCAGAAGTGAACCCAGATGATCACACATTCATCTGAGAGTGCACCAGAAGTGAACCCAGATGATCACACATTCATCTGAGAGTGCACCAGAAGTGACCTCCAGATGATCACACATTCATCTGAGAGTGCACCAGAAGTGAACCCCAGATGATCACACATTCATCTGAGAGTACACCAGAAGTGAACTCCAGATGATCACACATTCATCTGAGAGTGCACCAGAAGTGACCTCCAGATGATCACACATTCATCTGAGAGTGCACCAGAAGTGACCTCCAGATGATCACACATTCATCTGAGAGTGCACCAGAAGTGAACCCAGATGATCACACATTCATCTGAGAGTGCACCAGAAGTGAACTCCAGATGATCACACATTCATCTGAGAGTGCACCAGAAGTGACCTCCAGATGATCACACATTCATCTGAGAGTGCACCAGAAGTGAACTCCAGATGATCACACATTCATCTGAGAGTGCACCAGAAGTGACCTCCAGATGATCACACATTCATCTGAGAGTGCACCAGAAGTGAACTCCAGATGATCACACATTCATCTGAGAGTGCACCAGAAGTGAACTCCAGATGATCACACATTCATCTGAGAGTGCACCAGAAGTGAATTCCAGATGATCACACATTCATCTGAGAGTGCACCAGAAGTGAACTCCAGTTGATCACACATTCATCTGAGAGTACACCAGAAGTGAACTCAGATGATCATACATTCATCTGAGAGTACACCAGAAGTGAACCCCAGATGATCACACATTCATCTGAGAGTGCACCAGAAGTGAACCCAGATGATCACACATTCATCTGAGAGTGCACCAGAAGTGAACCCCAGATGATCACACATTCATCTGAGAGTGCACCAGAAGTGAACCCAGATGATCACACATTCATCTGAGAGTGCACCAGAAGTGAACCCAGATGATCACACATTCATCTGAGAGTGTACTAGAAGTGAACCCCAGATGATCACACATTCATCTGAGAGTGCACCAGAAGTGAACCCAGATGATCACACATTCATCTGAGAGTGCACCAGAAGTGAACCACAGATGATCACACATTCATCTGAGAGTGCACCAGAAGTGAACCCAGATGATCACACATTCATCTGAGAGTACACCAGAAGTGAACCCAGATGATCACACATTCATCTGAGAGTGCACCAGAAGTGAACCCAGATGATCACACATTCATCTGAGAGTGCACCAGAAGTGAACCCAGATGATCACACATTCATCTGAGAGTGTACTAGAAGTGAACCCCAGATGATCACACATTCATCTGAGAGTGCACCAGAAGTGAACCCAGATGATCACACATTCATCTGAGAGTACACCAGAAGTGAACCCCAGATGATCACACATTCATCTGAGAGTGCACCAGAAGTGAACCCAGATGATCACACATTCATCTGAGAGTACACCAGAAGTGAACCCCAGATGATCACACATTCATCTGAGAGTACACCAGAAGTGAACCCAGATGATCACACATTCATCTGAGAGTGCACCAGAAGTGAACCCCAGATGATCACACATTCATCTGAGAGTACACCAGAAGTGAACCCAGATGATCACACATTCATCTGAGAGTGCACCAGAAGTGACCTCCAGATGATCACACATTCATCTGAGAGTGCACTAGAAGTGAACCCCAGATGATCACACATTCATCTGAGAGTGCACCAGAAGTGAACTCCAGATGATCACACATTCATCTGAGAGTGCACCAGAAGTGAACCCCAGATGATCACACATTCATCTGAGAGTGCACCAGAAGTGACCTCCAGATGATCACACATTCATCTGAGAGTGCACCAGAAGTGAACCCCAGATGATCACACATTCATCTGAGAGTACACCAGAAGTGAACCCAGATGATCACACATTCATCTGAGAGTGCACCAGAAGTGAACCCCAGATGATCACACATTCATCTGAGAGTGCACTAGAAGTGAACCCAGATGATCACACATTCATCTGAGAGTGTACCAGAAGTGAACTCCAGATGATCACACATTCATCTGAGAGTGCACCAGAAGTGAACCCAGATGATCACACATTCATCTGAGAGTGCACCAGAAGTGAACCCAGATGATCACACATTCATCTGAGAGTACACCAGAAGTGAACCCAGATGATCACACATTCATCTGAGAGTGCACCAGAAGTGAACCCAGATGATCACACATTCATCTGAGAGTGCACCAGAAGTGACCTCCAGATGATCACACATTCATCTGAGAGTGCACCAGAAGTGAACTCCAGATGATCACACATTCATCTGAGAGTGCACCAGAAGTGAACCCCAGATGATCACACATTCATCTGAGAGTGCACCAGAAGTGACCTCCAGATGATCACACATTCATCTGAGAGTGCACCAGAAGTGAACCCAGATGATCACACATTCATCTGAGAGTACACCAGAAGTGAACCCAGATGATCACACATTCATCTGAGAGTGCACCAGAAGTGAACCCCAGATGATCACACATTCATCTGAGAGTGCACCAGAAGTGAACCCAGATGATCACACATTCATCTGAGAGTGCACCAGAAGTGAACCCCAGATGATCACACATTCATCTGAGAGTGCACCAGAAGTGAACCCAGATGATCACACATTCATCTGAGAGTGCACCAGAAGTGAACCCCAGATGATCACACATTCATCTGAGAGTGCACCAGAAGTGACCTCCAGATGATCACACATTCATCTGAGAGTACACCAGAAGTGAACCCAGATGATCACACATTCATCTGAGAGTGCACCAGAAGTGAACTCCAGATGATCACACATTCATCTGAGAGTGCACTAGAAGTGAACCCCAGATGATCACACATTCATCTGAGAGTGCACCAGAAGTGAACCCCAGATGATCACACATTCATCTGAGAGTGCACCAGAAGTGAACCCCAGATGATCACACATTCATCTGAGAGTACACCAGAAGTCAACCCAGATGATCACACATTCATCTGAGAGTGCACCAGAAGTGAACCCCAGATGATCACACATTCATCTGAGAGTGCACCAGAAGTGAACTCCAGAGTGGCCTATAACTAAATATCCTCCGAGGAGCAAAAAGGATATAATCTGTGAGAATATGGATGTAACCATGGTGACTAGGCAGGAACACCAACTCTCTTATTTTGTACATTGAGAGAACCTGCCAGGAAGGTAGTAGTATTAATAATAATAATAATAATAATAATAATAATAATAATAATAATAATAATAATAATAATAATAATAATAATAATAATAATAATAATAATAATAATAATAATAATAATAATAATAATAATAATAATTATTATTATAATAATAATAATAATAATAATAATAATAATAAATAATAATAAATAATAATAATAAATATTAATAAAAAAATAAAAAATAATAAATAAATAAACTCTACCACATTAATAAAGCAAGGTAACAGGTTGTGCCCATGCAGACCACAGCCTGATAGATGACCCTTTAGCATTTAAAATCAATCACTTGGTGTGCATGATTATAAATGCTAAACAGTCATTAACTAGTTGTGACCCACCCACCCCAAACACCTTTGGCTTACCCATGCTAACTGAAACCCTGGTAAAGGGTCTCCACGCT
Source organism: Cladorhizidae sp. MBARI D1340-BT2 (assembly GCA_028752905.1). Taxonomy (NCBI): domain Eukaryota; kingdom Metazoa; phylum Porifera; class Demospongiae; order Poecilosclerida; family Cladorhizidae; species Cladorhizidae sp. MBARI D1340-BT2. Next base: position 19,121,826 of record JAQNBH010000007.1, on the reverse strand, counting down.
CACTGTGCATATCATCTACACACTCAGACATGAATATACGTCTCACATTCCCAATACACAGTTGGCCACCAAGTCGAACACCTTTGACCTCTGTTGCTTACCAGGACAAGCTGAAGCAAGCATGGGCAAGTCTCCGGGGCAACCGCTCTTGAACCTTGCCACAAACTCCTTGTAACTACACGAAAAAATGAAGTCACGAGGAACACTTTCACAAAGGAAGTTGAACATAAGTAATGACATCATCGGCACACCATAACCCTTTGTGTTTAATATGACACATGCAAAAATATTATGACATTTTCCCCGTAGAGTATGAGGCTTGAGAATTCTTTTCCACTGATGCAACTGACCACGAGGCAATACAAAGAGAAACGGCTAAAGATAAACCAGTTAAAGATAAACAGCTAAAGATAAACCAGCTAAAGATAAACAGCTAAAGAGAGACAGCTAAAGATACACAGCTAAAGAGAAACAGCTGAAAAGCTGTGGATGAGAGTGCCAGTCCATGCTTGAAAGAGGCCATCATGTTTTTAAGAGAGTTCTATGGAAACCAGCAATTGGGGAATTGCTGTGAAAGAGAGCCTACAAACCCAGGCTACATAGTAGCAGTGATAAAGATGGCTACACAGTAGCAGTGATAAAGATGGCTACACAGTAGCAGTGATAAAGATGGCTACACAGTAGCAGTGATAAAGATGGCTACACAGTAGCAGTGATAAAGATGGCCTCATTATAGGAAACACACAGTATCTAAGAAAGTGGCATGTGTTCACTTCATACAATGTATCTTAAAGAGAGACACGTTTCCAGTTTCTAATACTCTAGAAGCTATCATTCTTCTCCGTCCCACCTGGTGCATGCATGTGCTCCGCCCCACCTGGTGCATGCATGTGCTCCACCCCACCTGGTGCATGCATGTGCTCTACCCCACCTGGTGCATGCATGTGCTCCACCCCACCTGGTGCATGCATGTGCTCCACCCCACCTGGTGCATGCACGTGCTCCACCCCACCTGGTGCATGCATGTGCTCCACCCCACCTGGTGCATGCATGTGCTCCACCCACCTGGTACAAGCATGTGCTCCAGCCACCTGGTGCATGCATGTGCTCCACCCACCTGGTGCATGCATGTGCTCCACCCACCTGGTGCATGCATGTGCTCCACCCCACCTGGTGCATGCATGTGCTCCACCCCCACCTGGTACATGCATGTGCTCCACCCACCTGGTGCATGCATGTGCTCCACCCACCTGGTGCATGCATGTGCTCCACCCCACCTGGTGCATGCATGTGCTTTGCCCCACCTGGTGCATGCATGTGCTTCACCCCACCTGGTGCATGCATGTGCTCTACCCCACCTGGTGCATGCATGTGCTCCTCCCCACCTGGTGCATGCATGTGCTCCACCCACCTGGTGCATGCATGTGCTCTACTCCACCTGGTGCATGCATGTGCTCCACCCACCTGGTGCATGCATGTGCTCCACCCACCTGGTGCATGCATGTGCTACACCCCACCTGGTGCATGCATGTGCTCCACCCACCTGGTGCATGCATGTGCTCTACCCCACCTGGTGCATGCATGTGCTCCTCCCCACCTGGTGCATGCATGTGCTCCACCCACCTGGTGCATGCATGTGCTCTACCCCACCTGGTGCATGCATGTGCTCCACCCACCTGGTGCATGCATGTGCTCCACCCACCTGGTGCATGTGTCTGAGCATATTTAATTTCTGTAGCTACGTGGGCCTACGAACACTTACATGTATCAACAATGAATGCTTCCAGTACTACGGTATGATGAGGCATTAAAGGGAAGATTAGACCTTCTTTTTAATCATATACCTTCACTGCTATACTAACCATGTTTCAAGCTTCAACTCATTATTGTCGGCCATTCTTGAGTTGTGATATTTTTATGTATGCCGCTGCTTCACTACATACTGTTTGGGAAATGGACGAGAAGAAGCATGAATAACATGGCTCCCCATAGAAGTCATTGATGATATATAAATGTCTTAACTCAGTCAGTTTTTTTCTTTCTTAAGCGCTCAGCGATCCATTTTTCATCTTTCCTCATTACAGTGTGTGTGTGTGTGTGTGTGTGTGTGTGTGTGTGTGTGTGTGTGCTTGCTCACCAGCTGGTATTGACCTAATAGGAGAAGCAAATTTATCCACTTTCACATCGCCATAAATGGCAAGTGTTGTTGACCCACAGCTAGGGTGTAAAGTTATTTTTAATGGAGAGCACACAGAATGGACTGTCCTTTGAGACCAAAATTATTGAAAATAGCACAGAATGGGCTGTCTTTTGATACCAAAATGATTGAAAATAGCACACAGAATGGGCATATTTTGAGACCAAAATTAAATAGACGAAGCATAAAAAAGTGATGAAATTAAAAATTAAATATATATATCTACCTATACGGAGGGTCCTCCCTTTAACCTCAAGCGTTCCAGAGCCAGGAAAATTTACGGTCAAAAGATATTTGACAATTTGGATGGGGATTGGATGGGGACAGTATTAAAACTTGGCGGTGGTGACAGTAAAGTGGGTGTGTCCAGACTGACTCGTGGAAAGATGAGGAAGAGTTATGGAGAAGTTTTAAACTTGCTAGCAAGAGCAAGTCCAAAGGCACTAGGGGTCATCTCATGGGTTCAGACGTAGAATTTGAGAGGAGGGATTGCCTATGGTGACCCCCCCCCCCCCCTCCCCCCTTTTCCCCGCTCCATTCTTCTTTTCTTTGTAATGGCAGCAGTTTTGAGCAAGTTATGGCCTTTGGCTGGCAATGTGCCATGCATACTTCTTCAAAGCTTCCTGCCCTGCTATCACAGTACAGTGTACATCAACACTACCTTTCCATCAGAGCCAAGTCTCTGGCAAAGGTCTCGTCAAAGACAAAGTCCACTCCGAGTTGCTTGAAGAAGGTCACCAGCTTGAATGCTGCCTGTAATCACGAGTACACAGACAAACACAGTTGCCATAACAACTGGGACACTAGTAATGATTGCAATGCATTGAGTGGCGAGCAAAGGTGAGATGGGAGGGGCTGGAATAAAATCTATAATGACTTTCTTGATAATCATTTACTCACTCGACACTTCTAGATGCTCTAGCCTCATCGGAATAATGCCATTATTTAAGTTTGAAATCCTTGCATTGCATTGCTCTAGTCCCGACCTGGCCCTGGCATGGGTGTAGGTCCAACACACTGCACTGATCTGTATACTGTTGATGTCATCATGTTGTTATGCTCGGATTGTTGGGTGGGGAAGAGGCTACGAATTATTTATATATTCCTTGCGGGTTCTGAACCGCTGCAAGGTTGAGGCGGGCAGTAACTCGGATATTCTCTCTCCAGATTCACCATGAAGATCGTGTCCAGTTTAGCAAACCCTATACGTACAGCATTTAAGGTGACGGCACATCTTCACAGCTAGGGCATGCTGATGACACACCTCCATAGCTAGGGCATGCTGATGACACACCTCCACAGCTAGGGCATGCTGATGACACACCTCCATAGCTAGGGCACGCTGATGACACACCTCCATAGCTAGGGCATGCTGATGACACACCTCCATAGCTAGGGCATGCTGATGACACACCTCCATAGCTAGGGCATGCTGATGACACACCTCCATAGCTAGGGCACGCTGATGGCACACCTCCATAGCTAGGGCACGCTGATGACACACCTCCATACCTACATGTAGGGCATGCTGATGACACACCTACACAGCTAGGGCATGCTGATGACACACCTCCATAGTTAGGGCACGCTGACGACACACCTCCATAGCTAGGGCATGCTGATGACACACCTCCATAGCTAGGGCACGCGGATGACACACCTCCATAGCTAGGGCACGCTGATGGCACACCTCCATAGCTAGGGCACGCTGATGACACACCTCCATAGCTAGGGCACGCTGATGACACACCTCCGTAGCTAGGGCACGCTGATGACACACCTCCATAGCTAGGGCACGCTGATGACACACCTCCATAGCTAGGGCACGCTGATGACACACCTCCATAGCTAGGGCATGCTGATGACACACCTCCATAGCTAGGGCACGCTGATGACACACCTCAATAGCTAGGGCACGCTGATGACACACCTCCATAGCTAGGGCACGCTGATGATACACCTCCATAGCTAGGGCATGCTGATGACACACCTCCATAGCTAGGGCACGCGGATGACACACCTCCATAGCTAGGGCACGCTGATGACACACCTCCATAGCTAGGGCACGCTGTTCTGGGAAGCCACACATGTCAGAATGAAACTTCATCATCCATTCCTGTCGGCTATCAAGCTCTCAGCATTCCACTCGCCTGTGTGGCCATGTTTTATTCCCTTAAGCTTCAAATCTGAACTGCCACTTTCTTGATCTTTCTCTTCGCCATGACGACCATTCCCGGTTTACACAAGCCCACTTCATTTAGGGCAGGTGACCCATTCATAATTTCTTTACGGGTGAACGTTGGTGAACACGTGGATACATCATACGTAGCAATACCACGTGTTCCATCTCTAACTCCCCACTGGGGGCACGCTTTCACATGCCAATTAAGTAACACATGCTTCACCACCCACTCAATCATACCCACTGGACCCCTATAATAAACCATGACCCCTCAATCATAACTGCACATCTCAATTGTAACCATGCCCCTTCAATCGTAAACATGCCCCTCAATCATAACCATGCCCTTCAATCATAACCATGCCCATCAATCATAACCATGCCCCCTCAATCATAACCATGCCCCCTCAATCATAACCATGCCCCCTCAATCAATCATAACCATGCCCCCTCAATCATAACCATGCCTCTCAATTGTAACCATGCCCCCTCAATCATAACCATGCCCCCTCAATCATAACCATGCCCCTTCAATCATAACCATGCCCCCTCAATCATAACCATGCCCCTTCAATCATAACCATGCCCCCTCAATCATAACCATGCCCCCTCAATCGTAACCATGCCCCTTCAATCGTAACCATGCCCCTTCAATCATAACCATGCCCCCTCAATCATAACCATGCCCCCTCAATCATAACCATGCCCCCTCAATCATAACCATGCCCCTTCAATCATAACCATGCCCCCTCAATCATATGCCCCCTCAATCATAACCATGCCTCTTCAATCATAACCATGCCCCCTCAATCATAACCATGCCCCCTCAATCATAACCATGCCCCTTCAATCGTAACCATGCCCCTTCAATCATAACCATGCCCCCTCAATCATAACCATGCCCCTTCAATCATAACCATGCCCCCTCAATCATAACCATGCCCCCTCAATCATAACCATGCCCCTCAATGGTAATCAACTCATCACAACTACCTCCTCCTCTTTCTTATCGTAACCACTCCCAACCATAGCCACACACCCTCAACCATGACCACCAACCTCCAACCATAACCACACCAACAGAATGACGTTCATGTGCGTACCTCTTCTGCCGTCAAGTCGTAAGTGGCAGCTATTGAAGCCCTAGCCTGAGGCGACAGGGAAATGACAATCGTCTTTCTGTCGGCCACACTCTCTGCCTACGAACAACAGCAATAACAGAACATCCTTCAGTGTGGCACTGCTGGAGCTATGTAGTGCAGCTAGTGCACTAGATAACTCACTTGGACGGCAGCTGCATTGAGCTGGAGGACTCTGTACAACTGGTCCTGGCTCTGCTGTGTGATGAGGACGCTCTCCGCTGAGGTGATGCACCCACTGCAGGCCAGGCAGTCGTTCAGGGTGATCTGGGCCTTCTTCAGCTTCACTGTCCCTCCCTGCACACACACCGCACACACACACCAGAGAAATACATGGTAGTTAGTTGAAATAATTATATATATATATATATACAGTATATGTATACATGAAGTCCACACAAACTAATGAGTGTTGCCATGAAGAATCATCCAGCCCTAGCAGAGTCCTAGATGCTCATTAATTCTACCTTAGCCCTAGATGCTCATTAATTTTACCTTAGCCCTAGCAGAGCCCTAGATGCTCATTAATTCTACCTTAGCCCTAGATGCTCATTAATTCTACCTTAGCCCTAGCAGAGCCCTAGATGCTCATTAATTTTACCTTAGCCCTAGCAGAGCCCTAGATGCTCATTAATTCTACCTTAGCCCTAGATGCTCATTAATTCTAGGTTAGCCCTAGCAGAGCCCTAGATGCTCATTAATTTTACCTTAGCCCTAGCAGAGCCCTAGATGCACATTAATTCTACCTTAGCCCTAGATGCACATTAATTCTACCTTAGCCCTAGCAGAGCCCTAGATGCTCATTAATTTTACCTTAACCCTAGCAGAGCCCTAGATGCTCATTAATTCTACCTTAGCCCTAGCAGAGCCCTAGATGCACATTAATTCTACCTTAGCCCTAGCAGAGCCCTAGATGCTCATTAATTCTACCTTAGCCCTAGATGCACATTAATTCTACCTTAGCCCTAGCAGTGCCCTAGATGCTCATTAATTCTACCTTAACCCTAGCAGAGCCCTAGATGCTCATTAATTCTACCTTAGCCCTAGCAGAGCCCTAGATGCACATTAATTCTACCTTAGCCCTAGCAGAGCCCTAGATGCTCATTAATTCTACCTTAGCCCTAGCAGAGCCCTAGATGCACATTAATTCTACCTTAGCCCTAGCAGTGCCCTAGATGCTCATTAATTTTACCTTAGCCCTAGCAGAGCCCTAGATGCTCATTAATTCTACCTTAGCCCTAGCAGAGCCCTAGATGCACATTAATTCTACCTTAGCCCTAGCAGAGCCCTAGATGCACATTAATTCTACCTTTACCCTAGCAGAGCCCTAGATACACATTAATTCTACCTTAGCCCTAGCAGAGCCCTAGATGCACATTAATTCTACCTTAGCCCTAGCAGAGCCCTAGACACACATTAATTCTACCTTAGCCCTAGCAGAGCCCTAGATGCTCATTAATTCTACCTTAGCCCTAGCAGAGCCCTAGATGCACATTAATTCTACCTTAGCCCTAGCAGAGCCCTAGATGCACATTAATTCTACCTTAGCCCTAGCAGAGCCCTAGATGCACATTAATTCTACCTTAACCCTAGCTATAAACATCCTAGCCTTATTTTAAACCCAACTGTGCCCTAACCCTAATTTGGCCCTGGCTATAGCCTGAGCTTAGCTTATTTATTTTATTTTATTCGAATCAGCAAAATGGTGGGCGTACATGTACATGTATATGATAATAATTGGTAAAGGATCTTCAAAATATTTGTCGTCAACTTGGATACATTCTTTTCCTTTTAATCCTGACCAGTCCTACAACATACAGTTCATAGACTAATGACTATCTGCTGACAAAAAAGAAGATGGACTAAAATGTCCTAACTTGGCATAGCAGGAGAGAGACATTCTTGCAGAAGCATATTTCACACTATACACTGTACCTGCTACCAACACCTGTTTTCCGAGCTACAGTATAAACTACTTAATCTGGTCATTAGACTTGTCGAACTCTCTTTATTCTGTTCATAGACAACTCTTTCCAATTCTTCCTAGTCTCCATACATGAAGTGGAGTAGCAGATCCTTGAATTACATAATAACCATTGTAGGTGAGCTGCATGCAGTAGTGGGAGCCATTGTAGGTGAGCTTCATGCAGTAGTGGGAGCCATTGTAGGTGAGCTGCATGCAGTAGTGGGAGCCATTGTAGGTGAGCTGCATGCAGTAGTGGGAGCCATTGTAGGTGAGCTGCATGCAGTAGTGGGAGCCATTGTAGGTGAGCTGCATGCAGCAGTGGGAGCCATTGTAGGTGAGCTGCATGCAGCAGTGGGAGCCATTGTAGGTGAGCTGCATGCAGTAGTGGGAGCCATTGTAGGTGAGCTGCATGCAGTAGTGGGAGCCATTGTAGGTGAGCTGCATGCAGTAGTGGGAGCCATTGTAGGTGAGCTGCATGCAGTAGTGGGAGCCATTGTAGGTGAGCTGCATGCAGTAGTGGGAGCCATTGTAGGTGAGCTTCATGCAGTAGTGGGAGCCATTGTAGGTGAGCTGCATGCAGTAGTGGGAGCCATTGTAGGTGAGCTGCATGCAGTAGTGGGAGCCATTGTAGGTGAGCTTCATGCAGTAGTGGGAGCCATTGTAGGTGAGCTGCATGCAGTAGTGGGAGCCATTGTAGGTGAGCTGCATGCAGTAGTGGGAGCCATTGTAGGTGAGCTGCATGCAGTAGTGGGAGCCATTGTAGGTGAGCTGCATGCAGTAGTTGGGAGCCATTGTAGGTGAGCTGCATGCAGTAGTGGGAGCCATTGTAGGTGAGCTGCATGCAGTAGTGGGAGCCATTGTAGGTGAGCTGCATGCAGTAGTGGGAGCCATTGTAGGTGAGCTGCATGCAGTAGTGGGAGCCATTGTAGGTGAGCTGCATGCAGTAGTGGGAGCCATTGTAGGTGAGCTTCATGCAGTAGTGGGAGCCATTGTAGGTGAGCTGCATGCAGTAGTGGGAGCCATTGTAGGTGAGCTGCATGCAGTAGTGGGAGCCATTGTAGGTGAGCTGCATGCAGTAGTGGGAGCCATTGTAGGTGAGCTGCATGCAGCAGTGGGAGCCATTGTAGGTGAGCTGCATGCAGTAGTGGGAGCCATTGTAGGTGAGCTTCATGCAGTAGTGGGAGCCATTGTAGGTGAGCTGCATGCAGCAGTGGGAGCCATTGTAGGTGAGCTGCATGCAGTAGTGGGAGCCATTGTAGGTGAGCTGCATGCAGTAGTGGGAGCCATTGTAGGTGAGCTGCATGCAGTGGTGGGAGCCATTGGTGGGAGCCATTGTAGGTGAGCTGCATGCAGTAGTGGGAGCCATTGTAGGTGAGCTGCATGCAGTAGTAGTGGGAGCCATTGTAGGTGAGCTGCATGCAGTAGTGGGAGCCATTGTAGGTGAGCTGCATGCAGTAGTGGGAGCCATTGTAGGTGAGCTGCATGCAGTAGTGGGAGCCATTGTAGGTGAGCTGCATGCAGTAGTGGGAGCCATTGTAGGTGAGCTGCATGCAGTAGTGGGAGCCATTGTAGGTGAGCTGCATGCAGTAGTGGGAGCCATTGTAGGTGAGCTGCATGCAGTAATGGGAGCCATTGTAGGTGAGCTGCATGCAGTAGTGGGAGCCATTGTAGGTGAGCTGCATGCAGTAGTGGGAGCCATTGTAGGTGAGCTGCATGCACTAGTGGGAGCCATTGTAGGTGAGCTGCATGCACTAGTGGGAGCCATTGTAGGTGAGCTGCATGCACTAGTGGGAGCCATTGTAGGTGAGCTGCATGCAGTAGTGGGAGCCATTGTAGGTGAGCTGCATGCAGTAGTGGGAGCCATTGTAGGTGAGCTTCATGCAGTAGTGGGAGCCATTGTAGGTGAGCTGCATGCACTAGTGGGAGCCATTGTAGGTGAGCTGCATGCACTAGTGGGAGCCATTGTAGGTGAGCTGCATGCACTAGTGGGAGCCATTGTAGGTGAGCTGCATGCACTAGTGGGAGCCATTGTAGGTGAGCTGCATGCACTAGTGGGAGCCATTGTAGGTGAGCTGCATGCAGTAGTGGGAGCCATTGTAGGTGAGCTGCATGAGTGGGAGCCATTGTAGGTGAGCTGCATGCAGTAGTGGGAGCTATTGTAGGTGAGCTTCATGCAGTAGTGGGAGCCATTGTAGGTGAGCTGCATGCAGTAGTGGGAGCCATTGTAGGTGAGCTGCATGCAGTAGTGGGAGCCATTGTAGGTGAGCTGCATGCACTAGTGGGAGCCATTGTAGGTGAGCTTCATGCAGTAGTGGGAGCCATTGTAGGTGAGCTGCATGCAGTAGTGGGAGCCATTGTAGGTGAGCTGCATGCAGTAGTGGGAGCCATTGTAGGTGAGCTGCATGCAGTATAGTGGGAGCTATTGTAGGTGAGCTGCATGCAGTAGTGGGAGCCATTGTAGGTGAGCTGCATGCAGTAGTGGGAGCCATTGTAGGTGAGCTGCATGCAGTAGTAGTGGGAGCCATTGTAGGTGAGCTGCATGCAGTAGTTGGGAGCCATTGTAGGTGAGCTGCATGCAGTAGTGGGAGTCATTGTAGGTGAGCTGTATGCACTAGTGGGAGCCATTGTAGGTGAGCTGCATGCAGTAATGGGAGCCATTGTAGGTGAGCTGCATGCAGTAGTTGGGAGCCATTGTAGGTGAGCTGCATGCAGTAGTGGGAGCCATTGTAGGTGAGCTGCATGCAGTAGTGGGAGCCATTGTAGGTGAGCTGCATGCAGTAGTAGTGGGAGCCATTGTAGGTGAGCTGCATGCAGTAGTGGGAGTCATTGTAGGTGAGCTGCATGCAGTAGTGGGAGCCATTGTAGGTGAGCTGCATGCAGTAGTGGGAGCCATTGTAGGTGAGCTGCATGCAATAGTGGGAGCCGTTGTAGGTGAGCTGCATGCAGTAGTGAGAGCCATTGTAGGTGAGCTGCATGCAGCAGTGGGAGCCATTGTAGGTGAGCTGCATGCAGTAATGGGAGCCATTGTAGGTCAGCTTCATGCAGTAGTGGGAGCCATTGTAGGTGAGCTGCATGCAGTAGTGGGAGCCATTGTAGGTGAGCTGCATGCAGTAGTGGGAGCCATTGTAGGTGAGCTGCATGCAGTAGTGGGAGCCATTGTAGGTGAGCTGCATGCAGTAGTGGGAGCCATTGTAGGTGAGCTGCATGCAGTAGTGGGAGCCATTGCACCGAGTAGTATAATCACACATCACATCTCACACAAAAGTTCATCTCTACCTGGCCCACTTCAGAGTAGCTGCCATCTGCCTCGACCTTGATCGCTGCAAATCCCTGCATGTGCATTGCATAGGATGAAATACAGCCAAGTTGTCTTGCCAACCATGTCATCACCACCCCATAAAATGGGTCATTGTTATTTATAAAACCACAGGTTGTTTATCACAAACATTATAAAAAGTAAGTTATTTATCAAAACCTGCTATATGGGGAGGGAACAGGTTATTTACCATAAGGTTATTAAAAAAACAAGTATTTATAAAGCATGTTGTAAAAAAAGAAGGTAATTTGACCACACCTATAGTAAGTGGACAAGTGTCACAGCCTTGTAACACATGTCGGCAGTAGACTGAAACCATAGCAACAAGGTGTTGCAGGTCTGTGATAAAATAGGACACCATTAGAAACTTTTGAGTAACTTCTGCTTCAGTAGGCAGCCTTGACTTTTGTCAGCCTTCAATAAATATCACTAGCCCCCCCCCCCCCCAAAAAAAAACTTAGTCACTAACCCCCCAAACTTAGCTAGCTATCAATACTTGCATGTCTCTAGCCCCCAAACTTACTCAGCTCTCAATATTTACATGCCCTAGCCTCCTCACATTTGATGCTTGGGGTTGGAAGAGAGATAGGGGGAGAGAGGGGGGGGGGGGAGAATAGAGACATAAAGAATGAATAGCATCCGTGGATGTGGAACTCTTAATCCTTGGTGATACATGGTGATAGTGCTATGGCGACATTGTCATGGTGACATTGACTTGGTGTTGCAATGTGGTGATATTAAGGCAGCTGAATGCCTGGATAGTCACTAAAATTGGATGAGCTCTTTATAGAGATGATCTCCTGTTTGTACGTATAGCATGGTTGGTACAGGGTCATCAAAACTATTAGCAACAATATTCCACAAAAAGGTTTGGACCTCATACAGCAGTCATAGGCCAGTACAGTGAACCCCAAGCTTGTACTGCTTTGATTACATCTACTGCTAGTTACATATACTCGCTAGCTCCATGAACTGGCTGGCTACATGCACTGGCTACATGCACTGGCTAGCTACATGCACTGGCTAGCTACATGCACTGGCTAGCTATATGCACTGGCTACATGCACTGGCTACATGCACTGGCTAGCTACATGCACTGGCTAGCTACATGCACTGGCTACATGCACTGGCTAGCTACATGCACTGGCTAGCTACATGCACTGGCTGGCTACATGCACTGGCTACATGCACTGGCTAGCTACATGCACTGGCTAGCTACATGCACTGGCTAGCTACATGCACTGGCTAGCTACATGCACTGGCTACATGCACTGGCTACATGCACTGGCTAGCTACATGCACTGGCTACATGCACTGGCTGGCTACATGTACATGCACTGGCTAGCTACATGCACTGGCTACATGCACTGGCTAGCTACATGCACTGGCTAGCTACATGCACTGGCTACATGCACTGGCTGGCTACATGCACTGGCTACATGCACTGGCTAGCTACATGCACTGGCTACATGCACTGGCTAGCTACATGCACTGGCTGGCTACATGCACTGGCTACATGCACTGGCTGGCTACATGTACATGCACTGGCTAGCTACATGCACTGGCTACATGCACTGGCTAGCTACATGCACTGGCTAGCTACATGCACTGGCTGGCTACATGCACTGGCTACATGCACTGGCTAGCTACATGCACTGGCTAGCTACATGCACTGGCTAGCTACATGGACTGGCTAGCTACATGCACTGGCTGGCTACATGCACTGGCTAGCTCCATGCACTGGCTGGCTACATGCACTGGCTAGCTACATGCACTGGCTAGCTACATGCACTGGCTGGCTACATGCACTGGCTGGCTACATGTACATGCACTGGCTAGCTACATGCACTGGCTAGCTACATGCACTGGCTGGCTACATCTAGTAGCTGCCAGGACAGTGCCAATGGCGTACAAATATACTGCAGCCAGCACTAGCAGAGAAGAGAATGCAGTAGCTGAAGTGGTTCACGGCCTGGGCGGCTGATAGCTCAAATTCGCAGAGCAATCTGACAATTTGCCCCCCCCCCCACCCACCCCATGGCTACCAGTTAACGTGAACCCTCTCAAGACCTGAGAGAGGTTCACCGAGACACGCTGACACCTTCCACCAGTGCCTCACCAAGAGAAACATTCAACTGGTGATTTTGGTCAGATTGTGAAACTGAAAGCTCAGAGAAGTTGAACTGAAATTGACAAGTACCACGCACCATACAATCGTGCTCCATTTAATAATGTTACCACTGAGGAGTGCAAGGGAACAAGGTGAGGATGGGCAATGTTGTTTCGCCATCTTGAGATGAAAATTACTCCCGAACAAGATGTGAAGAATTTGCTAGGCGTCATCCAAAGACAAATGCTATTATAACAACCCCTTCAGGACGGTTTTCTGCTCAAAACATTGCATAATTATACAGCTACGTAAGCTTGATTGCATTATTTCCTTTACATCACCTTCTCCTGCCCTGTGTGTGCCATGGTAGTGAGTTCTCCAATCAATTTTCCCCAGTACACTATCTCTGCGTGCCCCTTCCCCTCCCCTTCTACTTCCTGGACTTTAGACTTGTTCCCCCTTTATTTGACTGGCACTGAAGAAGACCCACCTCAGGTCGAAATTAATTTGCTTTTAACTGTCAACCTCTCATTAGATTTAGCTGTGAGTTCATAAATAGTCCCCTTACTGATATGTCCCCGCTTGTTTGCCCTGCCCTATATCTCCTATATTCTGTAGTTTAAGTAATCTAACAATAATAATAATAGTTTGGACCACCAATCACCAACCAGTCTAGTTATGAGCCTGACTTACCAACGGAGCACTAGGGCATGCCACGACCATGGGAGAACCCCAGGCCACCCAGGGACGGGACGGAGACGGCCCCCCTGTGTCTGGCACGCGAAGCCATACAGTGCTACCCTCCTCTCGGGCTGCAGTCGGGGACCATCACCTCCAGAGGCACCCAACACTAGCCCTAGCCCACTCTGACGGAGCGTACCTACCGTGTGCCTGCATGTCTGCGTGCCCCTCCCCCTCCCCTTCCTGGACCCACTCTGACGGGGCATACCTTCGTATCAACTCAAGATGGATCGTGTTTGTGTTTGCAAACCCTGCTTAAGGAATGTTGAGAAGTTGGAACCTAAGAAGGAAAGTTCGGGGAACGGAGGACTGAATACGTCTCTCCTCAATTTTGCTGTAGCATGCAGCGATTCTAGTGCTGCAAAAATGACAAAATAAACAGGATGCAGCATTGATGGCTTGGTTTATCCAGCCAGTATGCTGGACTTTAGACTTGTTCCCCCTTTAAACCTGCAATGACCAGGAAAAACTGACCAGTTTGCAGACCCTTTCCCAGAAAAATATATGAAGAAAAATAAACGGTTTGGTTCTGATTCTTGGAATTAAGTTCCCTAAATAAACAGTTTGGTTCTGGTTCTTGGAATTAAGTTCCTTCGTTCCTCAGGACTGTCACTCGCACCCACTGGGTAATAATGCCCATTTTAAAGTTTAGTAAGGTGTTACACACACCATAAAACTCAGTTTCATTATCATTATGTTGATGGAGAACCCTGCATGCTCTGCTCACCTTGTTGGTCTTCTTCTCTACTGCTACTGGCTTTATGCATTCCTGGTGGTAGGAAGATATTTCGCTAATTGCAGGTGCTATCTAGAATTATTTTTAATGGTGACTTACTTGAGATGGAGTTATGAAGTCATCTAGGTCTGCTAGTCTGAGTGGACCACTGAACCCTGTGGACATTTCCAGAAACCAACCCTTCTCAAGTTGTGAACAGCGATGGTAAAGTATCGCTTTGTTTACTGGATTGGAAAAGCCCGTTGCCCAAACAAGGCTATACAGATGTTTTTTCTGTCGGGTTGATCTTGAGAACTGCGAAGAATTTGCTGGGACCTGAGTGTTGCTGTTTCTTGGACTAAGAGTGATACTCTCTTAAACTGTAAGTTATACTCGTGTTTCACTGACATATGGAATAGGAATTACTGAAGTATGTAATTGTATTCGGTGGTATTGTTGTACTGATAGCTTCAGTCAGAACTGTACGGCGTCTATTGTGTCAACTGGATGAGCTAGCTAGCTGTGTAGCTAGAAATATACATAACTTTTCTCTAGGTAGCTTGTATAATTACAGCAGCTTTCTTTAGTGTAACCTTTAATTGGAAAATTGGTATGAATTTTGCTACAAATGTCTAGCTGGCTCAGTCGAGTACAGAGTTTCCTTGGTCATGCATGCCTATTGGCAAATGTGACCTCTAGCCAGTAGAAAAATTGTTTGAAAGTTTTGCCTAAAATATGTATCCGTATAGATGTCCACCAAGATTCCAAACTTGGTCCGGTTGCACACAAGCTGCCTTTTCTAGAGCTCGACATCACATGACTCAACCATCACAATTGCACAGCGAGTAGCTCTAGCACTGCCCTTACCCTAAGGAAAGAGTCTGCTGTTTCTAGAACGCTACGGCTTGTGTGGCATGAAGTTCTGTTGCCCCTCCCTGCGCCATTTTTACAACCAAAGAATGAAAGTGCAGAGGAGGAGTTTTCTAATATTAATACCTGTAGTGTGAATAACTTGCACTGCGAAGGCTATGCAGTATGATTGCACTGTGAAGGCTATGCAGTATGACTTGCACTGTGAAGGCTATGCAGTATGATTGCACTGTGAAGGCTGTGCAGTATGATTGCACTGTGAAGGCTGTGCAGTATGATTGCACTGTGAAGGCTGTGCAGTATGATTGCACTGTGAAGGCTATGCAGTATGATTGCACTGTGAAGGCTATGCAGTATGATTGCACTGCGAAGGCTATGCAGTATGATTGCACTGCGAAGGCTATGCAGTATGATTGCACTGTGAAGGCTATGCAGTATGATTGCACTGTGAAGACTATGCAGTATGATTGCACTGTGAAGGCTATGCAGTATGATTGCACTGCGAAGGCTATGCAGTATGATTGCACTGCGAAGGCTATGCAGTATGATTGCACTGTGAAGGCTATGCAGTATGATTGCACTGCGAAGGCTATGCAGTATGATTGCACTGCGAAGGCTATGCAGTATGATTGCACTGTGAAGGCTATGCAGTATGATTGCACTGTGAAGGCTATGCAGTATGATTGCACTGTGAAGGCTATGCAGTATGATTGCACTGTGAAGGCTAAGCAGTATGATTGCACTGCGAAGGCTAAGCAGTATGATTGCACTGCGAAGGCTATGCAGTATGTTGCACTGTGAAGGCTCTGCAGTATGATTGCACTGTGAAGGCTCTGCAGTATGATTGCACTGTGAAGGCTATGCAGTATGATTGCACTGCGAAGGCTATGCAGTATGATTGCACTGCGAAGGCTATGCAGTATGATTGCACTGTGAAGGCTATGCAGTATGATTGCACTGTGAAGGCTGTGCAGTATGATTGCACTGTGAAGGCTGTGCAGTATGATTGCACTGCGAAGGCTATGACTGCGAAGGCTATGCAGTATGATTGCACTGCGAAGGCTATGCAGTATGTTTGCACTGTGAAGGCTATGCAGTATGATTGCACTGTGAAGGCTATGCAGTATGTTTGCACTGTGAAGGCTATGCAGTATGATTGCACTGTGAAGGCTATGCAGTATGATTGCACTGCGAAGGCTATGCAGTATGATTGCACTGCGAAGGCTATGCAGTATGATTGCACTGCGAAGGCTATGCAGTATGTTTGCACTGTGAAGGCTATGCAGTATGATTGCACTGTGAAGGCTATGCAGTATGATTGCACTGTGAAGGCTATGACTGCGAAGGCTATGCAGTATGATTGCACTGCGAAGGCTATGCAGTATGTTTGCACTGTGAAGGCTATGCAGTATGATTGCACTGTGAAGGCTATGCAGTATGATTGCACTGCGAAGGCTATGCAGTATGTTTGCACTGTGAAGGCTGCTGATGCGAGCGTGAACCAAAATAATTGGGTGCCTGCCCACAGATCTGTAATCTGATTGGTATGTTGCTCTAGTCCCCCAGAGGCACAATATATACTTACTAGCGACTCCAGCGTCTTCCCTCTGACCATACCCACTAAGGTGAAGGTAGAGGTCTGCTCTGCCGGACTAACGAAGAAGAAAAAATGTCTGGTGGCTCAGCTATACATACACATACCTAGATGCTAGCCTTAGCCCTAGCCTTAGCCCCAGCCCTAACCCAATCACATTGCAGTGTTTGTGTTGATTTCCCTCCAAGGCAGATGGCAAAAATGATTGCACATTTCGTAGCCATGCCTTCTAGACATGCTCAGTGCAGGGAGGGTTATTATAATTATAATATTATTAATAATAATAATAATGTTGACTAGCTCATCTTTGTGCCATGGTGTGCCGACTGTGCACGGCTAAATGCCAAGGTTCCTGCTCCACAACTCGTGCGTACACACACACGCTTTCCCTTCACCCAAAGACAAGGAAGGTAAAGAGTCAGTTGTGCACTGCTAAAATGGACCAACATTAGAGCTGCCCCGTTGTGGAACTGGGCCGACTTAACTAATGCCTGACTGCGTGCGACAGGGAAGCTATACCAGTGTGCATCTCCCACGTGTGTTGACTGAGCCTAGCTGCCTGCAACAGGGAAGCTCTACCAGTGTGCATCTCCCACGTGTGTTGACTGAGCCTAGCTGCCTGCAACAGGGAAGCTCTACCAGTGTGCATCTCCCACGTGTGTTGTGCCACTGTGCCTAGCTGCATGCAACAGGGAAGCTATACCAGTGTGCATCTCCCTGATCTGTTGTGCCACTGTGCCTAGCTGCATGCAACAGGGAAGCTCTACCAGTGTGCATCTCCCACGTGTGTTGACTGAGCCTAGCTGCATGCAACAGGGAAGCTATACCAGTGTGCATCTCCCACGTGTGTTGACTGAGCCTAGCTGCATGCAACAGGGAAGCTATACCAGTGTGCATCTCCCACGTGTGTTGACTGTGCCTGGCTGCATGCAACAGGGAAGCTCTACCAGTGTGTATCTCCCTGATCTGTTCTGTGCCTGGCTGCGTGGTTTCATTTTCAACTTTAGCCTGGGCGTGGCCAGCGGACATCCGGGCAGTATTCCTTTCACTTCTGCGTGTTGTGTATACAGAGGCCAGTTGTAGATGGTGTGCATTAAAAAGAGTACAGCACCGCACCATTTACAAAACAAACTCGTTTCCCCCCCCCGCCACTTGGTAATTTCTTGCTCTTTCAAGGTTCAGTAGACTTTCTTGCCAATGTACATCGGACTATGTCAAGAAGCCAATTGTGGATATTGCTATGTCTATTGTATGCATGCAAGTGTACAAACTGTTTCCTTCAAACAAATACCTGAAGTTCCTAGTTTCTGGTGCACCCTTCCACCATTTCTTGTATATAAGGGGAGGAATGATAGTTTATGAAATTATAGCTGCATGATGGAGATTTATCTTCAAGTCATTTCCAGGGGGGAGAGATAAACAGATACATGGGGGGGTGGGGGTGGGGGTGTGGGGTTGTTGGCAGTCCCTCCTCCTCCTCCCCACCCTGACAGCAAAGCTCTGTCAGTCCAAGGTGCTTCCCATTTTCAGGGAAAGCTGCTTCCAAGTTGGTCTTGATGAGCTCCTCTTCCTGTTCTTCTCTCAGCCAGCAGTAGCAGCTGCTTCTGCACCCACAGTGCTGCTGTGGCACTGATGTCAGCGAATAGGAGTAGCAGGTCTTGCTAGTAGTGGCCACAGGATAGCCTTTGCTGAGTGCTAGGTGTTCTTGCCTCCCCCCAGCAACAGTTCATTGACAACCAGAGGTCAAGTGGTCATAGATACCCACTGGTGTATATGAATGTAGTATCTATGGGATATCCCAAGTTGTTATCCTTGGCCTAGAGCTCTAACTCGAGCCCCGTAGCTCTACCTAAAGCCCCAGCCCTCTAGTTATACCCTTAGCCCTAGCTCTAGAGTTATACCCTTAGCCCTAGCTCTAGAGTTATACCCTTAGCCCTAGCTATAATGATACCCTTAGCCCTATACCCTTAGCCCTAGCTATAGTTATACCCTTAGCCTACAGTATGTAGCTCCATAGTACCTTAGCCTCTCTTAGCTTAGCTCTAGAGTTATACCCTTAGCCATAGCTCTATAGTACCGTAGCCCCCCTAACCCTAGCTCTAGAGTTATACATTAGTCCTAGTTCTAGTCCTAATTCTACCCCAAGCCCAGCAGTAGCTCTGTAGTAGAGCCTTAGCTGAGCTCTATGAGCCAGTATTAAGTAGGAAAGGACTTTGAACATGCATAAGTGATGCTGGTATTGTCCATGGCACCACTAGGATGTTTGCTCCAGTGCCAGTGCCTGCTCCCACAGCACGGTATTGTCCATGGCACTGCTGGGATGTTTGCTCCAGTACCAGTGCCTGCTCCCACAGCACGGTATTGTCCATGGCACTGCTGGGATGTTTGCTCCAGTACCAGTGCCTGCTCCACAGAATTGTATTGTCCATGGCACCACTGGGATGTTTGCTCCAGTACCATTGCCTGCTCCCACAGCACGGTATTGTCCATGGCACTGCTGGGATGTTTGCTCCAGTACCAGTGCCTGCTCCACAGAATTCTATTGCCCTGGGATGTTTGCTCCAGTGCCAGTGCCTGCTCCCACAGCATGGTATTGTCCATGGCACTGCTGGGATGTTTGCTCCAGTACCAGTGCCTGCTCCCACAGAATTGTATTGTCCATGGCACCACTGGGATGTTTGCTCCCACAGCATGGTATTGTCCATGGCACCACTGGGATGTTTGCTCCAGTGCCAGTGCCTGCTCCCACAGCAAGATTCATCGGGCTTTATCTGGTTAAATGTGGGCATCTCCAAACCTCAGCAGTTGCAGAGTTGCAGGTTGATTAAGATGGGTTCAGGTGGGTTCAGATGGGTTCTTTCTCATCCCACTTAGAAGAAGACTTTCAGGTTTGGGGGACACTCTGATGGGGGACACTCGGTAGGAGGCAAGTCTCATGGGGGACAGACACTCTTGTGGGGGACACTCTGGTGGGAGGCTAGTCTGATGGGGGACACTCTGGTGGGGGACACTCTGATGGGAGGACACTCTGGTGGGGACACTCTGGGGGAGGCAAGTCTGGTGGGAAACTACATGTGGCCGAGGTCTACTGTGATGATGACGCAGGATTTCCTATCCGCTTACCTTCCTCCTGCCTACTTGTCTTATCAAGCTCTCTCTGTCGTAACATCACAGCCGGCATCAATCAGCCAAGCATAGCAGAGATGATATGTATGTCCTACATGTATGCTGCAAGCAAATTTTTTGTAATTGTCCTTGCCGCTCCAGACTGGAACACGTGGGACACTCACTGCATCCGATCCAACAGTTGGACATGAAGAACAGGACAATAAGAAGTGATTGCTGAGAGCATACACTCCCTCCGATTCAGGGCAGTGGAGGTCTGCCTTTGTACCAAACCTTAATTTGTCTCCCCATTACAACAATGGTGGGTGTGGTCTGTTTTCATGGGTGTTGGGAGATGTGAAAGGTTTGTCTCCGTCTCATATCGGAGCTCAGACAGGAGAAGGCAGTCACTTCCTAAGTGCTCTAAAGAGCGATTTCACCAATGGGAGCGGAGCACTAGTAACTTGTTATTGATCCAGCGTTAGTGTTGTCTTAGCCGAGTGCTGAGATAGCTCGTACAAGATCTTTCTCTGCTCCGCCCACTTTCTTAATAAGAAGACCTCCTTTAGGAGTGCAACTGGTGGTTCCCAGGATGGTGTTCATGATGGCGGTCCAACCCCCCCTCCCCCAGTGCTGTGGTTGCTGCATGGTCAGAGTTCCTTTTAGGCTTTTAATGATAAAGGGAAGAGGGGAAATCAGAAATACAGGAGAGGCGGACATGCAAGATTTTGTCAGCACGTGGTGACTAACTGAAGGAGTCACGGGAGGGGAGAGGGGGGGAATAGTCGTGGGTTGTGCAGGGTCTAGTGGAAGCCACACCCTGCTCTGCCACTCTTCGTCCTGCCTGCTCGTGGATTGGATTCAGGAAATGAAGAAATGAAAATGTAACGGAGGGTCCGGGGGTTACCAGCAGTGAAAGAGAACTCTGAATGATGTGAAGGTCATTGAAGGCAACATTTTTTTATCAGTTTGTACTGTGAGCAGCTACTGTATGAGCTGGAGGTCAAGCAGCACACCTGGTTTTGTTTGTGGTACTCTGGTGGCATTTTTTCCCTTTTGTTTCATTGAGTCTGCATCTCCATGGTGACAAGTGTGCATCTCCATGGTGACAAGTGTGTATCTCCAAGTGTGCATCTCCATGGTGACAAGTGTGTATCTCCAAGTGTGCATCTCTATGGTGACAAGTGTGCATCTCCATGGTGACATGTTTGCATCTCCATGGTGACAAGTGTGCATCTCCATGGTGACATGTTTGCATCTCCATGGTGACAAGTCTGCATCTCCATGGTGACAAGTCTGCATCTCCATGGTGACAAGTATGCATCTCCATGGTGACAAGTCTCCATCTCCATATTGACAAGTGTGCATCTCCATGATGACAAGTGTGCATCACCATGGTGACAAGAGAATGGGTGATGAGCAGCTGGTCTAAAGGGTCCAAAGGTGTTTTTAGGCAGAGAGAAATTGTTCAACTCTCATTTCATATTTAGCATGGAGATCCTGTTCTTATTTATGGTGGATGGCAGAAATGGGCGTGGCACTGTTGGCACGCGAAGAACCAGTTTTTCTATTGAAACTTCTGCGAAGGCTCGCTTTACTTGCCAGTAACTCATATGCAATGTGGGGGTGTATGCATTCAATCTCTTAACCAAAGCCAAAGATAGTCCTTAACCCTTTCACCATCCAATTTAACCCTTGCTCCAGCTGATTTAACATGGTGAAATAAAAGCAAGACAAAATCATCTCATGTTGTAGAAGTGGCAAGCAAAGAGTCTCCCAACCCCTCCTCTCCCAACTCCTCCTCTCCCAACCCCTCCTCTCCCAACCCCTCCTCTCCCAACCCCTCCTCTCCCAACCCCTCCTCTCCCAACCCCTCCTCTCCCAACCCCTCCTCTCCCAACCCCTCCTCTCCCAACCCCTCCTCACCCAACCCCTCCTCTCCCAACCCCTCCTCTCCCAACCCCTCCTCTCCCAACCCCTCCTCTCCCAACCCCTCCTCTCCCAACCCCTCCTCTCCCAACCCCTCCTCACCCAACCCCTCCTCTCCCAGCCCCTCCTCTCCCAACCCCTCCTCTCCCAACCCCTCCTCTCCCAACCCCTCAACTCCCAACCCCTCAACTCCCAACCCCTCCTCACCCAACCCCTCCTCTCCCAACCCCTCCTCACCCAATCCCTCCTCTCCCAACCCCTCCTCTCCCAACCCCTCCTCTCCCAACCCCTCCTCTCCCACCCCCTCCTCACCCAACCCCTCCTCACCCAATCCCTCCTCTCCCAACCCTCCTCACCCAACCCCTCGTCTCCCAACCCCTCCTCACCCAATCCCTCCTCTCCCAACCCCTCCTCACCCAACCCCTCGTCTCCCAACCCCTCCTCTCCCAACCCCTCCTCTCTCCCCTCGTCTCCCAACCCCTCCTCACCCAACCCTCCTCTCCCAACCCCTCCTCTCCCAACCCCTCCTCTCCCAACCCCTCCTCTCCCAACCCCTCCTCTCCCAACCCCTCCTCTCCCAACCCCTCCTCACCCAACCCCTCCTCTCCCAGCCCCTCCTCTCCCAGCCCCTCCTCTCCCAACCCCTCCTCTCCCAACCCCTTCTCTCCCCCCTCGTCTCCCAACCCCTCCTCACCCAACCCTCCTCTCCCAACCCCTCCTCTCCCAACCCCTCCTCTCCCAACCCCTCCTCTCCCAACCCCTCCTCTCCCAACCCCTCCTCACCCAACCCCTCCTCTCCCAACCACTCCTCTCCCAACCCCTCCTCTCCTAACCCCTCCTCTCCTAACCCCTCCTCTCCCAACCCCTCCTCACCCAACCCCTCCTCTCCCAACCCCTCCTCTCCCAACCCCTCCTCTCCCAACCCCTCCTCTCCCAACCCCTCCTCTCCCAACCCCTCCTCTCCCAACCCCTCCTCACCCAACCCCTCCTCACCCAACCCCTCCTCTCCCAACCCCTCCTCACCCAACCCCTCCTCTCCCAACCCCTCCTCTCCCAACCCCTCCTCTCCCAACCACTCTTCTCGCCTCCTCTCCCAACCCCTTGAGCAACTGGGCCTGGCTTCAAATGACTGTAGTTGGCCAGTCCTTAAACCTTAGCAGTGAACTATGTACATGTGTACTGTAGGATCCCAATGATGGCACGTGCTAGTGTTAGATGGTGTGTGCTAGTGTAAGATGTTGCGATGTTGCGTGCTAGTGTAAGATGGCATGTGCTAGTGTAAGATGGCGTGTGCTAGTGTAAGATGTTGCAATGTTGCGTGCTAGTGTAAGATGGTGCGTGCTAGTGTAAGATGGTGTGTGCTAGTGTAAGATGTTGCGATGTTGCGTGCTAGTGTAAGATGGTGCGTGCTAGTGTAAGATGGTGTGTGCTAGTGTAAGGTGTAAGATGTTGCGTGCTAGTGTAAGATGGTGCATGCTAGTGTAAGATGGTGCGTGCTAGTGTAAGATGTCGCATGCTAGTGTAAGATGGTGCGTGCTAGTGTAAGATGGTGCATGCTAGTATAAGATGGGCACGATCTAGTGTAAGATGGTGCGCGTGCTAGTGTAAGATGGTGCGTGCTAGTGTAAGATAGCACGTGCTAGTATAAGATGGATGTGTGCTAGTGTAAGATGGGGCATGCTAGTGTAAGATGGTGCGGCTAGTGTAAGATTGTGTGTGCTGGTATAAGATGCACGTGCTAGTGTGATATGGTGCGTGCTAGTCTAAGGTGGTGCATGCTAGTGTAAGGTGACACATGCCATTGTAAGCTTGCTGCTGAAAACAAGCATGCATAATTGAGTCCTTAGGATGATGATGTCTGTCATTACAAGCCACAAAGCAATCAATACACCATAAAAAGTTGATGCTGGTGCCAACACTCACATCTGAGTGCCAGCAGGGCAGCTCCCAGCAGTGTCAGCATCAAGACAGGCTGCTGGGCATGACAAGCGAGAGCAGGGCAGCTCCCAGCAGTGTCAGCATCAATAGGCTGCAGCAAAGTGGGCATGGCAGGAGAGAGCAGGGCAGCTCCCAGCAGTGTCAGCATCAAGACAGGCTGCTGGGCATGACAAGCGAGAGCAGGGCAGCTCCCAGCAGTGTCAGCATCAATAGGCTGCAGCAAAGTGGGCATGGCAGGAGAGAGCAGGGCAGCTCCCAGCAGTGTCAGCATCAAGACAGGCTGCTGGGCATGACAAGCGAGAGCAGGGCAGCTCCCAGCAGTGTCAGCATCAATAGGCTGCAGCAAAGTGGGCAAAGGAGAGAGCAGGGCAGCTCCCAGCAGTGTCAGTATCAAGACAGGCTGCAGCAAAGTGGGCATGACAAGAGAGAGCAGAAAAGATAAACCAGTTAAGCTTAGACAAAATGGACATGTCGAGGAAAGAGCATAATTATAATTGATGAGCTATGTAACACTTCCCTTGAGCAGTGCCAACAACATTGAGCCGGGAAAAGCCAGAGTGGACATGACAGGAGAGAGCAAGAAATCCCTCAGAAGTGTCAGCTTCAAGACACGTTGCAGCAAAGTGGACATAACAGGAGAGACAGGAAAGCTGAGCAGCAATAGGCTGACGAAACAAAGTGAGATGCCAGGAGGCACACATGTATACAGCATGTACACTGCAGATGCCAGGAGGCACACATGTATACAGCCATGTATACTGCAGATGCCAGGAGGCACACATGTGTACAGCATGTACACTGCAGATGCCAGGAGGCACACATGTATACAGCATGTACACTGCAGATGCCAGGAGGCACACATGTATACAGCCATGTATACTGCAGATGCCAGGAGGCACACATGTGTACAGCATGTACACTGCAGATGCCAGGAGGCACACATGTATACAGCATGTACACTGCAGATGCCAGGAGGCACACATGTATACAGCCATGTGTACTGCAGATGCCAGGAGGCACACATGTATACAGCATGTACACTGCAGATGCCAGGAGGCACACATGTATACAGCATGTACACTGCAGATGCCAGGAGGCACACATGTATACAGCCATGTGTACTGCAGATGCCAGGAGGCACACATGTATACAGCCATGTATACTGCAGATGCCAGGAGGCACACATGTGTACAGCATGTACACTGCAGATGCCAGGAGGCACACATGTATACAGCATGTACACTGCAGATGCCAGGAGGCACACATGTATACAGCCATGTATACTGCAGATGCCAGGAGGCACACATGTGTACAGCATGTACACTGCAGATGCCAGGAGGCACACATGTATACAGCATGTACACTGCAGATGCCAGGAGGCACACATGTATACAGCATGTACACTGCAGATGCCAGGAGGCACACATGTATACAGCATGTACACTGCAGATGCCAGGAGGCACACATGTATACAGCATGTACACTGCAGATGCCAGGAGGCACACATGTATACAGCATGTACACTGCAGATGCCAGGAGGCACACATGTATACAGCATGTACACTGCAGATGCCAGGAGGCACACATGTATACAGCATGTACACTGCAGATGCCAGGAGGCACACATGTACATGCAGATGCCAGGAGGCACACATGTATACAGCCATGTACACTGCAGATGCCAGGAGGCACACATGTGTACAGCATGTACACTGCAGATGCCAGGAGGCACACATGTATACAGCATGTACACTGCAGATGCCAGGAGGCACACATGTATACAGCATGTACACTGCAGATGCCAGGAGGCACACATGTATACAGCATGTACACTGCAGATGCCAGGAGGCACACATGTACACTGTATACAGCATGTACACTGCAGATGCCAGGAGGCACACATGTATACAGCATGTACACTGCAGATGCCAGGAGGCACACATGTATACAGCATGTACACTGCAGATGCCAGGAGGCACACATGTATACAGCATGTACACTGCAGATGCCAGGAGGCACACATGTATACAGCATGTACACTGCAGATGCCAGGAGGCACACATGTGTACAGCATGTACACTGCAGATGCCAGGAGGCACACATGTATACAGCATGTACACTGCACGGTTTTTAAGGCTACTCTTGTTTCCCTTGTGTGCTGATTCCTGTAAGCTTTGATACGTGCGTTTGAGTGCATCGCATCGCAGGTGTACATTCTTCAAACACTCTGTCTGTCACCTCAGAGTTGCATGGCGTACCATGGTACCACACGGGTGCATGCATCCAACGCACTGTCTGTCACCTCAGAGTTGCATGGCGTACCATGGTGCCACACGGGTGCATGCATCCAACCACTGTCTGTCACCTCAGAGTTGCATGGCGTACCATGGTGCCACACGGGTGCATGCATCCAACACTCAATCTGCTATCTCAGTTTCCAGACAATATAATTCAGGTATATCTAGCGTTGACCTCTTGTGATCATTAACTGTCCACCAAAGATGCTCCACCTGAAAGTGAATGTAAATTAGTTGCCATATAAACACAGCTGTGAACTCCACATTACTAAGCTGTGTATCGCCAGGTTACTAAGCTGTGCAGCTTCAGATTACTAAGCTGTGCAGCTCCAGATTACTAAGCTGTGTATCTCCAGGTTACTAAGCTGTGAACTCCACGTTACTTAGCTGTGCAGCTCCAGATTACTAAGCTGTGTACATGTATCTCCAGATTACTAAGCTGTGTATCTCCAGGTTACTAAGCTGTGTATCTCCAGGTTACTAAACTGTGTATTGCCAGGTTACTAAGCTGTGTATCTCCAGGTTACTAAGCTGTGTATCTCCAGGTTACTAAGCTGTGTATCTCCAGGTTACTAAGCTGTGTATTGCCAGGTTACTAAGCTGTGTATCTCCAGGTTACTAAGCTGTGTATCTCCAGGCTACTAAGCTGTATACTATCTCCAGGCAGGTTACTAAGCTGTGTATCTCCAGATTACAGTACTAAGCTGTGTATTGCCAGGTTACTAAGCTGTGTATCTCCAGGTTACTAAGCTGTGTATCTCCAGGTTACTAAGCTATGTATCTCCAGGTTACTAAGCTGTGAACTCCACGTACCGCAACTTGGTCCCATCCAGGGGGAGTGGCAAACACACTGGCCATAAGTACACTGACCATGTCCATTGCATGTTGGCTCCAAACATTGCCCAGCATGGAAACACAGAACAGTGGATACTCTGCGCTCACATCGATAGGCAGGATCAATACTAAGAATTACCAAAATGTAACTGGTCAATACAGTTCATACTAAGCTGTGCAGCTCCAGATTACTAAGCTGTGTACATGTATCTCCAGATTACTAAGCTGTGTATCTCCAGGTTACTAAGCTGTGTATCTCCAGGTTACTAAACTGTGTATTGCCAGGTTACTAAGCTGTGTATCTCCAGGTTACTAAGCTGTGTATCTCCAGGTTACTAAGCTGTGTATTGCCAGGTTACTAAGCTGTGTATCTCCAGGTTACTAAGCTGTGTATCTCCAGGCTACTAAGCTGTATACTATCTCCAGGCAGGTTACTAAGCTGTGTATCTCCAGATTACAGTACTAAGCTGTGTATTGACCAGGTTACTAAGCTGTGTATCTCCAGATTACAGTACATGCACTAAGCTGTGTATCTCCAGGTTACTAAGCTGCATAGCCAGGTTACTAAGCTGTGTATCTCCAGATTATTAAGGTACAGATTGCTAAGTGTTTGCAGAAGTCCTGCATGTACTGTACACAGGTCATGACTATGCAGCCAGGTGTATTACATATATAGGTCCAGTGGTGCCACACACTATCGGGATGGAATCATCCCCAGATGTCAATTTTTTTTAAATTGTTGCCCACCTAATACTGGCTAGGGCTTGGGTAGGGTTAGGGCTAAGGGCTAAAGCTAAGGGCTAAAGCTAGGGCTAAGGATAGGGCTAAGGATAGGGCTAAGGATAGGGCTAAGGATAGAGCTAAGGACAGGGCTAAGGATAGGGCTAAGGATAGGGCTAAGGATAGAGCTAAGGATAGGGCTAAGGATAGGGCTAAGGATAGAGCTAAGGATAGGGCTAAGGATTGGGCTAAGGATAGGGCTAAGGATAGGGCTAAGGATAGGGCTAAGGGTAGGGCTAAGGATAGGGCTAAGGATAGGGCAAAGGATAGGGCCAGGATAGGGCTAAGGATAGGGCTAAGGATAGGGCTAAGGATAGAACTAGGGTAGGGCTAAGATAGGGCTAAGGATAGGGCTAAGGATAGGGCTAAGGATAGGGCTAAGGATAGAACTAGGATAGGGCAAAGGATAGGGCCAGGGTAGGGCTAAGGATAGGGCTAAGGATAGGGCTAAGGATAGGGCTAAGGATAGGGCTAAGGATAGGGCTAGGATAGGGCTAAGGGTAGGGCTAAGGATAGGGCTAAGGATAGGGCTAAGGATAGGGCTAAGGATAGGGCCAGGATAGGGCTAAGGATAGGGCTAAGGATAGGGCTAAGGATTGGGCTAAGGATAGGGCTAAGGATAGGGCTAAGGATAGGGCTAAGGATAGGGCTAAGGATAGGGCCAGGATAGGGCTAAGGATAGGGCTAAGGATAGGGCTGAGGATAGGGCTAAGGATAGGGCTAAGGATAGGGCTAAGGATAGGGCTAAGGATAGGGCTAAGGATAGGGCTAAGGATAGGGCTAAGGATTGGGCTAAGGATAGGGCTAAGGATAGGGCTAAGGATAGGGTGTTTTTTTGCCGTCCCCACTAAATTACTCATAGGTTTAATACGAAATTTCAGTACGGAAATGTTGTACCTAATTAATGCCCTTAAAAATGGTTGAAACTTGGTGTAAAGTAACAAAGTTCTCTTCTATTGAAGTGTGTGTGTGTTGAGTGTTGTAAAGCCAGTGAATACGAGTACATCATAGAGAATAGAGGGGGTGTTGCATGGGTGGGGTCTCTTGCATAGTTGGGGAGCTCTTGCATAGTTGGGGAGCTCTTGCATGGGTTGGGGGGTGGCTCTTGCATGGGTTGGGCGGTGGCTCTTGCATGGGTTGGGGGGTGGCTCTTGCATGGGTTGGGCGGTGGCTCTTGCATGGGTTGGGGGGCTCTTGGGTTGGGGGGCTCTTGCAAGAGTTGGGGGCTCTTGCATGGTTGGGGGGGGGGTGGCTCTTGCATGGGTTGGGGGGTGGCTCTTGCATGGGTTGGGGGGTGGCTCTTGCATGGGTTGGGGGGCTCTTGTGTTGGGGGGCTCTTGCATGGTTGGGGGGGGGGGGGGGCTCTTGCATGGCTGTGGGGCTCTTATGGGTTGGGGTCTCTGAGTTGGGATCTCTTGCATAGGGTGAAATGGGGTGGAATCTTTTGCATGGGGTGGAATCTTTTGCATGGGGTGGGGGTCTCTTGCATGGGTTGGGGGTATCTTGCATGGGGTGTGGGGCTCTTGGGTTGGGGATCTGGGGGTTCTCTTGCATAGTTCAGGGATCTGGGTTGGGGGGTTCTTGAACGTGTCAGGAGCTTCACCAGATAGTGTCTTGTAATGCAGACCTCTTCAAACTAGAAGGAAGTTTCCATTTAGACATTGACACTGTGTCAACTGAGAGATAGAAGTACCAACAGCTGGGGAACTAGATGGGGGTAGGACCAGCGAGCAACATGGGTGGAACTTGGGAGGGAAATGGAAAAGCACAGAGATTGATTTGTAGCCCCGCCCTTCAATGCTGCTGGGTGTAGGTACACTGTATATAATTAAAGTAATACAGTGGAGCCTCTGAATAGAAACGGATGCATTGGGACGAGGACTTTTGTCCATTATTCGGAGGTGCCTTATTCAGAGGTTTTCCCCCATTAATCTCATTTTATCATTATAATAGGTGGAGAGCGTGGATTGTTTGTTCATTCATCAAGTTTATTCATCAATTGTAGATATCACATCCATATTACATGTATATTATATATGTGTACATAATAACTAATATTATTATATGAACATTGTTAATTGTAGACGTAAATTGATGCAGTTATTCAGTGTGAAGGGAAGGGAAGTATGAATGTAGAGTACTTTGTCTGGCATTAACTGAATGAAGACAAGCTACTTGATCAATTAGAGAACTGGTACTCAAGGCTTCGGTAAAACATGCACGGCTTTCCAAAACGTTTTTGACCTCCTCTAATGATTGTAGAGCTTCTCCATAGTTTCTCAATTTGGGGGGAGATGAGTAGGTCTAGGTCTTCACCATCTGTAAGTGCTTCCTCGCATTCAACAATGGATGACTGTTCACCGTTTTCTGATTGCCAGATTACAATAGGAGTCTCCTTATCACCAGCTCCATTCACTATGAAGGTCACTGTGACCCTCTGCTTACACTTCTTCCCACCCTTGCATTTCTTCCCCTTCTGAGCAAATCCTTGCTCTGGAAGAGCCCTTCAAAAGCATCCTGTTTCATCTAGGTTATAGATATCTTCCCTTTGCATATCCCCTCAAAATCTCGGGCAATCTCTCCTTCCATGACTCAACAGTATCCCCTTGTTGTACATCACCTCATTCTCCACACAGAGTCACTCTTCTAATGTTATATCGCTTCTTCCACTTTTCCAACCATCCATTGCTTCCCTTAAACTCCTTGTCCAGGATTACAGCAATTTCCTTGGCTTTTTCAGTAAGCTGGGGCCCACAGGGGTGAATGTTCTTTGAGCATGCCAGGAGGTACCATTGGTATAAAGCGTCGTTAATCTCCGAGTATTCGGACACACGAGATCTCTTGTTTGTACGAGACAAAGAGCTTGAAGCATTTGATTCATACAAGGTGACAATAGATTCCTTGTTTTTCAAATCTGAAATTTGGGTCTTTCCACAGCCGAAGAGTTCACCAAGTGAACGTACAGTAACACCAGCATTCTTCTCAGCTTCCTTGATAACTTCAATCGTTTTCTGTAAAGAGAGATGATATCTACGCTTGCTCGAAGAAGCCATGACTCGAATGAAGCAGCTGCTAAACCAGCACATGTTCGATAGATGGGCACAGCCTTGACGCAGTTTGTGTGGCTGGCACGTGAGATCGCTTCCAAGCCTGTAGTCAGTAGTGGACCTGGTGGTGGTGCAATGTCTTTGAGTGTGACAGAGATTCAGTCCTATATCAGAGGACACCATGTGTACAAAGAAGTGTGGACACCTCACATTGGGGAAGTTCTGCTACTCAAATGGGAGCCAGATAATGCCGAGGACCAGTCTGCTGTGGCCGTAATCAAAGACGGCAAAGTTGTAGGTCATTTTGCGTATAACATTGCCTCTACAATCTCACGGTTCCTGAGGAGAGACTGCAATAAAGCATTTGTTGAGGTCACAGGAGGCAGAGTCAACAGAGGAGCGGGATATGGAGTTGAAGTTACAGCTACCTACCGTTTGTATGGACCACAGCCTTACGCTAACAGAATAAGAGATATAGCAGCATCTCTCCAAGCAAGAGGCCTACTTTAGACTATCATACTGCATTTCACAATATATTTCAGGCATAAAATTATAATTATTAATTGGCATGCGCACGTGATCAGTACTGGCCCCACCCACTGTCCGTTAGGAGGTTTATTTCTACAACGATGAGCTTTGGGTACACTAAGAGCTGTGCACTAAGAGCTGTCCGTTAGCCAGAATTGAGAGGTGTCCGTTACAGGGAGGGTGACTGAGTACTATTTCAATGGTAAAGCCAATTGGTGCGTGTGCTCCTGTCCATTATAAGGTATGTGTCCGTTATGGGGAATGTCCGTTGGTAGAGCTTCCACTGCATACAAAGTCTATATATAGTGCAGCACTCTAGAAGAGTACAGTGGGTCTGAATACCAGGAATGCAATTAGATATTTAATAGCTGGTCCTGGAACAGTGTTGCCCTCACACTGATGTTGCATTCAGATGTGCTAATTGATCTCATTATCGTTCATTCGCACACACGAAGTAAGGACTAGTTTTGGAGTCTTGTCTGTCCGTGCATCTTTGGGCATGTTTGTCCCAAACTTTAATCACATGGTTTCCTATGACTGTACTGACATGCTGGTGCTCTGTATGGGGTAGCTGTGTCTAGTTAAGTTCACTAACTCATGCTAGTCAAGATATAGTGGTGCTCTGTATGACAGCCAGTCCACTAGTGGGGTAGCTGTGTCTAGTTAAGTTCACTAACTCATGCTAGTCAAGATATAGTGGTGCTCTGTGTGACAGCCAGTCCACTAGTGGGGTAGCTGTGTCTAGTTAAGTTCACTAACTCATGCTAGTCAAGATATAGTGGTGCTCTGTATGACAGCCAGTCCACTAGTGGGGTAGCTGTGTCTAGTTAAGTTCACTAACTCATGCTAGTCAAGATATAGTGGTGCTCTGTGTGACAGCCAGTCCACTAGTGGGGTAGCTGTGTCTAGTTAAGTTCACTAACTCATGCTAGTCAAGATATAGTGGTGCTCTGTGTGACAGCCAGTCCACTAGTGGGGTAGCTGTGTCTAGTCAAGTTCACTAACTCATGCTAGTCAAAGGCGTTCGACTTATTCATTTTCTTGTCATCAGTAGCCTAAGCTACTGTACCATGTGCTCAATACATCTGCACACACACACACACAGCGTGCATGTAGCTCTATCTGTCCTAGTACACACACACAGCATGCATGTAGCTCTACCTGTCCTAGTACACACACAGCATGCATACATCTCTACCTGTCCTAGTACACACACAGCATGCATGTAGCTCTACCTGTCCTAGTACACACACAGCATGCATGCAGCTCTACCTGTCCTAGTACACCCACACAGCATGCATGTAGCTCTACCTGTCCTAGTACACACACAGCATGCATGTAGCTCTACCTGTCCTAGTACACACACAGCATACATGCAGCTCTACCTGTCCTAGTACACACACAGCATGCATGTAGCTCTACCTGTCCTAGTACACACACAGCATACATGCAGCTCTACCTGTCCTAGTACACACACAGCATACATGCAGCTCTACCTGTCCTAGTACACACACAGCATGCATGTAGCTCTACCTGTCCTAGTACACACACAGCATGCATGCAGCTCTACCTGTCCTAGTACACACACAGCATGCATGTAGCTCTACCTGTCCTAGTACACACACAGCATGCATGTAGCTCTACCTGTCCTAGTACACACACAGCATACATGTAGATCTACCTGTCCTAGTACACACACAGCATGCATGTAGCTATACCTGTCCTAGTTCTAGCTTGTTTAAAGCTCAACTAGTCTGTGCCCTGCCTTTCTTCCCCACCGTATTAACTCCATTTCCCCCACAACCACACACCCCACCTCACTCTGCCCACCCACTCCCTTCTCCCACTCTACCATCCCACTCCTCACCACACTCTTCCATCACACCTTCCCATCCCACTCCCCCATCCCACTCTCCCACCCCCCACTCTCCCACCCCCCACTCTCCCACCCCACTCGCCTATCCCACCTCACCCCATCCCTAAAACCCATCCCATTTTGGTTTACTACAAGGCCACAGTGTTATGACTTGCATAGCAACAGTGTGCAACCCTCCCCCTCCTGCCCCTTCTCTCTTCCTCTCATTGTTTTTCCTCAAATAATGGTGGCACTCTTCCCCCCCCCCCCCCCCCACACACACACACAAGAGGTCACGGTGAATGCAATAGCTTCAGTGCTACTAGTAGGAGCATGTGACAGCTACAGTGCTACTAGTAGGAGCATGTGACAGCTACAGTGCTGCTAGTAGGAGCATGTGACAGCTACAGTGCTGCTAGTAGGAGCATGTGACAGCTACAGTGCTACTAGTAGGAGCATGTGACAGCTACAGTGCTACTAGTAGGAGCATGTGACAGCTACAGTGCTGCTAGTAGGAGCATGTGACAGCTACAGTGCTACTAGTAGGAGCATGTGACAGCTACAGTGCTACTAGTAGGAGCATGTGACAGCTACAGTGCTGCTAGTATGTGTTTCTTGTGCATACATGTATACATCCGCACATGCATGTACATAACACATACATACACATATGCAGGTGCAGGTGTGCTGAGCAAAGATGTGGCGTTCTCAGTTGGGCTCCAAGTCCAAACCCGTCACTCTAGGGGGCGATGATGACTGGGAAACTGATCCTGACTTTGTTGTAAGCTAGCCAGCAGTACTGACTGCTGTGTGTGTGGTGTGTGTATAACACAGCTGTGCTGTTGTTCTGTATAAGTGATGTGTGTGTATAACACAGCTGTGCTGTTGTTGTGTATAAGTGATGTGTGTGTATAACACAGCTGTGCTGTTGTTGTGTATAAGTGGTGTGTGTGTATAACACAGCTGTGCTGTTGTTCTGTATAAGTGATGTGTGTGTATAACACAGCTGTGCTGTTGTTGTGTATAAGTGATGTGTGTGTATAACACAGCTGTGCTGTTGTTGTGTATAAGTGGTGTGTGTGTATAACACAGCTGTGTTGTTGTTGTGTATAAGTGATGTGTGTGTATAACACAGCTGTGCTGTTGTTGTGTATAAGTGATGTGTGTGTATAACACAGCTGTGCTGTTGTTGTGTATAAGTGATGTGTGTGTATAACACAGGTGTGCTGTTGTTGTGTATAAGTGATGTGTGTGTATAACACAGGTGTGCTGTTGTTGTGTATAAGTGATGTGTGTGTATAACACAGCTGTGCTGTTGTGTATAAGTGATGTGTGTGTATAACACAGGTGTGCTTTTGTTGTGTATAAGTGATGTGTGTGTATAACACAGCTGTGCTGTTGTTGTGTATAAGTGATGTGTGTGTATAACACAGGTGTGCTGTTGTTGTGTATAAGTGGTGTGTGTGTATAACACAGCTGTGCTGTTGTTGTGTATAAGTGATGTGTGTGTATAACACAGGTGTGCTTTTGTTCTGTATAAGTGATGTGTGTGTATAACACAGCTGTGCTGTTGTTGTGTATAAGTGATGTGTGTGTATAACACAGCTGTGCTGTTGTGTATAAGTGATGTGTGTGTATAACACAGCTGTGCTGTTGTTGTGTATAAGTGATGTGTGTGTATAACACAGCTGTGCTGTTGTTGTGTATAAGTGATGTGTGTGTATAACACAGCTGTGTTGTTGTTGTGTATAAGTGATGTGTGTGTATAACACAGCTGTGCTGTTGTTGTGTATAAGTGATGTGTGTATAACACAGCTGTGCTGTTGTTGTGTATAAGTGATGTGTGCGTGTAACACAACTGTGCTGTTGTTGTGTATACATGTACATAAGTGGTGTGTGTATAACACAGGTGTGCTGTTGTTGTGTATAAGTGATGTGTGTATAACACAGCTGTGCTGTTGTTGTGTATAAGTGATGTGTGTGTATAACACAGCTGTGCTGTTGTTGTGTATAAGTGATGTGTGTATAACACAGCTGTGTTGTTGTGTATAAGTGATGTGTGTGTATAACACAGCTGTGCTGTTGTTGTGTATAAGTGATGTGTGTGTATAACACAGGTGTGCTTTTGTTGTGTATAAGTGGTGTGTGTATAACACAGCTGTGCTGTTGTTGTGAATGAAGTGATGTGTTTGTATAACATATAACACAGGTGTGCTGTTGTTGTGTATAAGTGATGTGTGTGTATAACACAGCTGTGCTGTTGTTGTGTATGAAGTGATGTGTGTGTGTGCTGTTATTTGAATGTCTTCAATGCTGGTCATGAGACGCCGACTTTACACGGTCGACTCGTAACCTTAGGACTCCACCCACTTGTGTTGTTGTTGATGTTAGAATGACATGACCGAGGAGGAGCAGAGGTGGGGGTCCAAGACAGTGGAAGGTTCTGGGGGGCGGATGCAGGATGTCAGGTACGCACAATACATGTAAGGTCATAGAGTCCATATCAGGATTTTTTAGGGGTAGAGAAATCATTTGCATTTCATTTGCGCCACTTGTCTCCCTCGAGATTCAGATTGAGGGGGTAGGGGGAATGAAGGGGAAAAGGAGGAATCTTTATGTGGGCGTGGTGCTAGATGAAAAGAAAAACTTTCCTAGAAAAAATACGTAGAGCGCATTATTAAAATTCATTTATCGTCCAGCGAGAAGCGGGCCACTGTGTGGGCGTGAGAACCCTTCTTGCCTCGGGCTTTATGTATGTTCATCACACTGAGCCATCCCATCAGTGGCCTCCCGTATACATGTACATGTGTGTGGACTGCGACATCGTGGCCTCCCGTATACATGTGCAGTACATGTGTGTGGACTGCGACATCGTGGCCTCCCGTATACATGTACATGTACATGTGTGTGGACTGCGACATCGTGGCCTCCCGTATACATGTACATGTACATGTGTGTGGACTGCGACATCGTGGCCTCCCATATACATGTACATGTGTGTGGACTGCGACATCGTGGCCTCCCGTGTACATGTACATGTGTGTGGACTGCGACATCGTGGCCTCCCGTGTACATGTGTGTGGACTGTGACATCGTTGCCTCCCGTATACATGTACATGTGTGTGGACTGTGACATCGTTGCCTCCCGTATACATGTGCAGTGTACATGTGTGTGGACTGCGACATCGTGGCCTCCCGTATACATGTACATGTGTGTGGACTGCGACATCGTGGCCTCCCATATACATGTACATGTGTGTGGACTGTGACATCATGGCCTCCTGTATACATGTACATGTGTGTGGACTGCGACATCATGGCCTCCCAGATACATGTACATGTGTGTGGACTGCGACATCATGGCCTCCCGTATACATGTACATGTGTGTGGACTGCGACATCATGGCCTCCCGGATACATGTACATGTGTGTGGACTGTGACATCGTAATCCTGCACACGTGCTTCACTGCAATGCTAAGATGCGGTCCAGTGTGTAGCGTTGGAAATGGAAAATGGCAGCGGGAAATGAGCGGGAAATGAGCGGGAAAGAGGCAAGAGCACGCTGGCTGTAGGAACTGAGGAGAGCTAGGCTAGGGGAAGGTGTTTTGCCTCAGGCGTGCGTGCGTATGTACATGCATCAAACAGAGCAATGAACTTTGACTTCCACCTGTACCTTGCACTCTGCTTCGCTCGACACCCGATGTTTGGAGATGGCTTAATTTAATGTCCTAAATTAAAATCTTACTTTTCGACATACTGTTGTACATAGCAAGAACTTTCAGTGACGTGTATACTATGGAATGGAATTGGAATGGAATTGGAACTTGCTGGGTTTTCTTGTGGCTACTGTATCTTGAATGCAGTAACTCTTGGACTTGATTCCAAATAAAGCCCACCTTAGTTCATGTTGATCAGGTGATCACGTCGATGACCTTTCACCTTTGTAGAGTTGTAAGTAGGTGGGCACCACTTACAGATAACATACAGGTATCAGGATACTGATCTTTTGAGAGGCTCCTCCCACAAAGACCACCTCCAGTATAACACCAGAAGGAGATGCATCACTTTCTCTTCACTATGACGACCATTCTCGGATTACATAAGCCTACTTTATGGCGGGTTAATTATACTTTTTTTCCCTTGCAGGTGAACGAATGGTGACTACACAGAGATACATACTTACACACATGCATACATACGTAGATATGCCCTTCTGTGGCTATACCAAGTTTCGCATCCAACTCTGACCACACCCAAGCCGCACTTGATAACCCCCTGTAGATTGTTCTCTGCCCTGTGCCACTGCTTGCAGCTGCCGGAGGACCTTGCCAGGCTGAGTGCTGGTGGTGAGGTGTGTGTTCAGTGCTTGCACCTTGATGGCCAGACAAAGGGAATTGCTTGCTAACTTTGCTAAGAGAGAGAGAGTAAATTTCAAGTTGATTATTGAGGTCATTGTAAAGAGAGGTTGTTGTTTTAAATGACCATGATTATTATCCACTCGAGTCTTGCTGTAACTGCCGGCTCCTACAAACACCCAACCATCCCTGCTGCCATGCCACTATCTGACAGCATCCCAGGGAAACTAGACAGGGTAACGCTCTCCTTGCTGCTGGTAGAACTGCCGGCTCCTACAAAGTCCCAACCATCCCTGCCGTCATGCCACTGCAAAGAAATGCACAGTGGCTCTGTAAACGACATCAAACCACACCCAAATCAAAGTTGTTTTATTTTTCTTGTTATGTTGTTGTTGTTTTCAGCTGCAGGAAATGTATAAACAACAACAAGAACTGCATAACTGACGTATGTATACCTTCGTTTTTTCTTTTTTGGGGGTGGGTGGGGGGACGAGTGTTTATGATTTTTCGAAGTCCACACCCTCCCCCCCCATGTAAGGGGTCCGATACCATAAACTAGTAGGCGCTAAAAAGGTGTGGTTACCTCTCCATAGACTTCATGGTATGGACTTGATATATAGCTCAAAAGATAGGTCTCTCTGTGTGTTCATAGACACAAGTTACTGGAACTTAAGTAATAACCTGAGTGCCTGATTTTTCAACAAGAAGAACTCAGGCTAGACAGCTAAAAACCATTGGCTAGAGGAAGCCCTACAGCATGCAACGACTTTTTCCCCCATTAGGCACTAAAACAAAGTACTTGGTCAAGTGAGAGGTTGGAAAATAAATTTTATGGAATTTTAAGGAAATTTATTTTCTAACCTTGCACTTGACCACATACATACTCGAGTTTGAGCAACTAATGAAAAATGTCGTTGTATGTAGTATATGGCCACTGGTGCTAATTTCAGGTTTTGTTGAAAAATCAGGCACTCAGGTTTTGTGGGAGTACCCCCCCCTTTAGCTCCAATAACTTGGGTAGTTATAGTCAGCCTCACCATAGCTAGTGCAGTTTGTTTGTACAGTAGCATGCCATGTTGCATACTGCCATGTTGCATACGTAGTGAGTTATTGTGCCACTGCGGAAGACATAATGGTAGTATGTACTCTAGGTACGTATATCCCTAAACAAAATGGCTGATACTGTCAACTGTTGTGCTGTTTCTAGTAATGGTGGCTTCTAACAAATCTGGCTCAACACCATCAAAATCTATGTACTCTAGGTACGTATATCCCTAAACAAAATGGCTGACACAACTGTTGTGCTGTTTCTAGTAATGGTGGCTTCTAACAAATCTGGCTCAACACCATCAAAATCTAATGGATTGGTCCTTGACTCATGTCTAACCAATTTCATGAATATTCATTAGTGTACGTTATTGTGCACTCCTGCTAACAGACAGACAAACCTGGTGAAGACATAACCTCCTGGCACAGGTAATAATCAGCTTCAAGTCTTGCCAAGACATGGACAAGGGCTACCTGGGCGTATGAATAGAGGGTGGTTCAAAACACCCTGAGGCTGTGGAAGAATGCACCCACACACCAGCCATGGGAGTGGCTTTACACTTAATAGAGGGTCGTTAGAATATCACAGCTGTGGAAGACTACGCCCACACACCAGCAGTGAGGTTGTCTGCACAGAATGCACCCACACACCAGCAGTGAGGTTGTCTGCACAGAATGCACCCACACACCAGCAGTGAGGTTGACTACACAGAATGCACCCACACACCAGCAGTGAGGTTGTCTGCACAGAATGCACCCACACACCAGCAGTGAGGTTGTCTGCACAGAATGCACCCACACACCAGCAGTGAGGTTGTCTGCACAGAATGCACCCACACACCAGCAGTGAGGTTGTCTACACAGAATGCACCCACACACCAGCAGTGAGGTTGTCTGCACAGAATGCACCCACACACCAGCAGTGAGGTTGTCTGCACAGAATGCACCCACACACCAGCAGTGAGGTTGTCTACACAGAATGCACCCACACACCAGCAGTGAGGTTGTCTGCACAGAATGCACCCACACACCAGCAGTGAGGTTGTCTGCACAGAATGCACCCACACACCAGCAGTGAGGTTGTCTGCACAGAATGCACCCACACACCAGCAGTGAGGTTGTCTGCACAGAATGAACCCACACACCAGCAGTGAGGTTGTCTGCACAGGCCAAATTCTTTCATATCAAGGGGAGGGGATCTTTGTAAAATTATAGAATTTATTTTGCTTTTTGTTTTGTTTTTTGTTGTTGTTGTTGTTATTATTATTATTATTATTATTATTATTATTATTATTATTATTATTATTATTATTATTATTATTATTATTATTATTATTATTATTGATTGATTGATAGTTATTATTATTTTGATTGATTGTTATTATTATTATTATTATTATTATTATTATTATTATTATTATTATTATTATTATTATTATTATTATGATTGATTGTTATTATTATTATTATTATTATTATTATTATTATTATTATTATTATTATTATTATTATTATTATTATTATTATTATTATTATTATTATTATTATTATTATTATTTAATTGAAGAGTGAAACACGCCCTCAGTGGTGAGTGGGGTGGTATTGCTGTACATGTGTCTCTGTGTGTGGTTGGATCTAATCTGCACTAGACGTTCATCCGTTAAAAAATAACAAGTGACAGGTCCCCTGCCTCAAATAATGTGGGCTTACGTAAATCCGGAATGGTCATCGTAGTGAAGTGATGGATGCTCGGAGTTTCTGGCCTGGCTGCACTGCACAAGTGGGAACGGGCTGCACAGTTTAATGGCCGACTGTCCCCTTACCAGATAACAGAACAAGCCAGTCAGGAAAACAAACCAAGATCATAATACCCCCCACAAGCCCTCCTAAACCACCTCCCCATAGGCCCTCGTACCTAAATATATCAACTATATTTGCTATGCATGCATGAGGTATGAATGGGCTGCGCATGGCCGGGGAAAGATGATGGACATGGTTATTGGCTCATCATCATGCTCTAGCTTTTTAGCTTTTTTTTCTTTGCTTGCCACTCAATGCCTAGCATCCATTACTGGTTTATTGTATTGGTTCTGTGTGAGCCTGTCAATGGCACTGAAATAGCCCATTTTCCCGCCATGTCTTGCTGGTCTACTGTCTCTTGTACCAGGTGACCGTCACAGGAGGAGATTTTTGCTACACCCCCCCCCCCCCCCTCCTTCTCCTTTCTTTCTTAAATAAAACTGCCTCATGAATTCATTGTGCCATGTGTACACTGCAGTGTGTACTCTATACAAACAACATGCGCAGCGGTTGGAAGCCTTTTGACCCTTTACCCAATGAACAGGCATTTAACATGTGTCGTCCCTTTACCTAGTTTGGCGTTTTTTTGGTTTTTATATATATATATATATATATTTACCCCACCCCCCTCTCCCCTTGTGCTGATTGGCGCTTCCCCTTTGACACATTTTTGGTATGTGACCCTTTGCCTAGTGTGTTTATCACAAGGTATGTGGTTAATGGTGTGCTATAACTAGCATGGTAATACTGAAGGGACCATGGGGCACCTTGCTTTCAAACTGTGCAGCCTTAATTTGTGCACATTATTTGTTGTTGTTGTTGTATTTGTTGTTGTATAACACTCAATAATTATTATACCATTGGGTAGGAACAGCATCGCCCCAGTGTTCTCGTGTACTCATTGCCCCCTCTCATCCCCTCTCTCTGCCCCCTCTCACCCCCTCTCTCTGCCCCCTCATCCCCTCTCTCTGCCCCCTCTCATCCCCTCTCTCTGTCCCCTCTCATCCCCTCTCTCTGCCCCCTCTCATCCCCTCTCTCTGCCCCCTCTCATCCCCTCTCTCTGCCCCCCTCTCATCCCCTCTCTCTGCCCCCTCTCATCCCCTCTCTCTGCCCCCTCTCATCCCCTCTCTCTGCCCCCCTCTCATCCCCTCTCTCTGCCCCCTCTCATCCCCTCTCTCTGCCCCCTCTCATCCCCTCTCTCTGCCCCCTCTCATCCCCTCTCTCTGCCCCCTCTCATCCCCTCTCTCTGTCCCCTCGCATCCCCTCCGTCTGCCCCCTCTCATCCCCTCCGTCTGCCCCCTCTCATCCACTCTGTCGGCAGCATGTCTCAGATCAGGGAGCAGGTGAAGAAGGAGGATGTGGTGGTGAAGTCTAAGAGCACCCACCAATCCCAGACTGATGCCGCCAAAGGTTTCGGAGGGAAGTTCGGAGTACAGACGGAGAGACAGGACAAGGTACGCAAGCAAGATGGCTCCATGACTCTCGTTTAGCTCGTAGCCTTGGGAGGCTCTGCATGTGATATATTCTGATGCCACACTGTGCCAGTGTCAGTCACTGCATTACAGGGACTCTGCATGTGATATATTCTGATGCCACACTGTGCCAGTGTCAGTCACTGCATTACAGGGACTCTGCATGTGATATGTATATTCTGATGCCACACTGTGCCAGTGTCACAGCATTATAATTTATATCAGCATGATGACATCATCAATACTCAAAGCTGCAGAACTCAGCTTCACAAGGCCTTTAGCTAGGGCTAGGCCTTCAGCTAGTGCTAGGCCTTCAACTAGTGCTAGGCCTTTAGCTAGTGCTAGGCCTTTAGCTAGTGCTAGGCCTTCAGCTAGTGCTAGGCCTTCAGCTAGTGCTAGGCCTTCAGCTAGTGCTAGGCCTTCAGCTAGTGCTAGGCCTTTAGCAGGGACTAGGCCTTTAGCTAGTGCTAGGCGTTCATCTAGGACTAGACCTTCAGCAGGGACTAGGCCTTTAGCAGGGACTAGGCCTTTAGCAGGGACTAGGCCTTTAGCTTGGGTTAGGACCAGGTCAGTAATTGGTGTTGAGAATTGGGGTAGTGGCTAAGTTTAGGGCAAGGGCAGTGGTTAGGATTAGGGCCTGGGCAGTGGCTAGGGTTAGTGACAGGGATGCAGCTAGGGCTAGGACAATGGCTAGAGTACTCAGAGAACCTCATAATATCATCATATAATAATAATAACAATCAATTTAATTGTGATATGATGAATCAGCTAATATACACATACATGTATCACACTAATCTAGTATGTTGCATGGTTCACTCTGGAATATTATATACTGTATATATATAGATATTTTTTGGGGGGCACCTCCTTCAAACTACTATGCATCCCTATTTGTATGCAGGCAGCACTAGGCTTTGATTATCAATCAGAGTTATCTAAGCATGGCTCTCAGACTGATGCCGCCAAAGGCTTCGGAGGAAAGTACGGAGTCCAGAAGGATAGAAAGGACAAAGTAAGCCGACTCTGTTTCTATTCTAATTAATGCACCCCTTGCGAGCATTGGCTGCCCTGACGTTGGTGTCTGTTTGTGCAGAGTGCATTGGGATGGGAACACCAGACGGACCTGGCCAAGCACGGCTCGCAAGTGGACGCTGCTAAAGGGTTCGGGGGGAAGTTCGGAGTGGATGACAGAAAGAAAGATAAGGTAAGGACGGGCCTGGGGTCTGTGTTTGCAGGGCCTACTGGGAAGCGGCCATTTTGTAATGCATACATGTATGTTTGTGTGTATATGTACTTGTGTATATGAACCTTTATGCATTGTACATGCACAATGTACCTTTATACATCTATATGTACATGTACATGTTCCTATGTAAGTGTACATGTACATATATGTGCCCTTATACATGCACATGTGCATATACCGTTATACATGTACATGTACAAATGGAATATGCATACATGTATATCGTTTTTGAGATGGAATGCTTTGTATATCACGGCACCGCTACATGGTGTCATGTGATCTGGTGATCACAATTAATGCCTTGTCTCTGCACATGCCTAAAGCAGAGGCAAGTGATCGTGTTGTCTGCCCGTGCTTGCGTGTGTGTGTGTGTGCATTTGTCCGAGTGACAAGACTGGAACAGCTTATTGGAACTTTGCTGCCGTCATGATACGTGTCAACTCACTATGCTCTCCCAATCCCACAGCCCTGGAACCAGTTCATCTTAATAAGTTCATCTTAATAATAGATTATTTGAGCTCCTCCTCCTGCATACTTTGGGTGTGGATGGTTTCACATTCCTGCTGACTCTGCACAAACAGGACAGCTACGGTCGATCGAAATCAGTTACTTCTTTACCAAGACTGCGCCGATGGCAGGCGAGTGAATCCTGCGCAGCACGGGGTGAAGGAGGGTAGGGAGGGGGGGGAGGTTGTTCCTTGATGAATTTCGTATGGGCTGTAATGTTTGTTCCCCCGAGCTTGTAAAT
The DNA here is from genome assembly GCA_028752905.1 of Cladorhizidae sp. MBARI D1340-BT2. Lineage (NCBI taxonomy): Eukaryota > Metazoa > Porifera > Demospongiae > Poecilosclerida > Cladorhizidae > Cladorhizidae sp. MBARI D1340-BT2. Next base: position 19,078,011 of record JAQNBH010000007.1, on the reverse strand, counting down.
CATGTGCCTCTCAGCCTCCCCTAATGTCTAACGCTCGACAGTATCCCGTCTATTACGTGTATGCCACTTCCCTTGTAGTCCGCTGAAGGATGGGACTACCAAGCTCAACTGGCCAAGCACGAGTCACAGACGGATGCTGCGAAAGGATTTGGGGGGAAATATGGCGTCCAGAAAGACAGAGTCGATACGGTGAAGACCTGTGATGGGAACAAACAAACAGTTCTAAATGACACACCCCACTCGTTCTAAATAACACATCCCACTCATTCTAAATAACACATCCCACTCATTCTAAATAACACATCCTACTCATTCTAAATAACACATCCTACTCGTTCTAAATAACACATCCCACTCATTCTAAATAACACATCCTACTCATTCTAAATAACACATCCTACTCATTCTAAATAACACATCCTACTTTCTAAATAACACATCCTACTCATTCTAAATAACACATCCTACTCGTTCTAAATAACACATCCTACTCATTCTAAATAACACACCCTACTCATTCTAAATAATACATCCTACTCATTCTAAATAACACATCCCACTCATTCTAAATAACACATCCTGCTCATTCTAAATAACACATCCTACTCATTCTAAATAACACATCCTACTCGTTCTAAATAACACATCCCACTCATTCTAAATAACACATCCTACTCATTCTAAATAACACATCCTACTCATTCTAAATAACACATCCTACTCATTAATAACACATCCTACTCATTCTAAATAACACACCCTACTCATTCTAAATAACACATCCTACTCATTCTAAATAACACATCCTACTCATTCTAAATAACACATCCTACTCATTCTAAATAACACATCCTATTCATTCTAAATAACACATCCTACTCATTCTAAATAACACATCCTACTCATTCTAAATAACACATCCTACTCATTCTAAATAACACATCCTACTCATTCTAAATAACACATCCTACTCATTCTAAATAACACATCCTACTCATTCTAAAATAACACATCCTACTCATTCTAAATAACACATCCTACTCATTCTAAATAACACATCCTACTCATTCTAAATAACACATCCTACTCATTCTAAATAACACATCCTACTCATTCTAAATAACACATCCTACTCATTCTAAATAACACATCCTACTCATTCTAAAATAACACATCCTACTCATTCTAAATAACACACCCTACTCATTCTAAATAACACATCCTACTCATTCTAAATAACACATCCTACTCATTCTAAATAACACATCCTACTCATTCTAAATAACTCATCCTACTCATTCTAAATAACACATCCTACTCATTCTAAATAACACATCCTACTCATTCTAAATAACACATCCTACTCATTCTAAATAACACATCCTACTCATTCTAAATAACACATCCTACTCATTCTAAATAACACACCCTACTCATTCTAAATAACACATCCTACTCACTAAATAACACACCCTACTCATTCTAAATAACACATCCTACTCATTCTAAATAACACATTCTACTCATTCTAAATAACACATCCTACTCACTAAATAACACACCCTACTCATTCTAAATAACACATCCTACTCATTCTAAATAACACATCCTACTCATTCTAAATAACACATCCTACTCATTCTAAATAACACATCCTACTCATTCTAAATAACACATCCTACTCATTCTAAATAACACATCCTACTCATTCTAAATAACACATCCTACTCATTCTAAATAACACATCCTACTCATTCTAAATAACACATCCTACTCATTCTAAATAACACATCCTACTCATTCTAAATAACACATCCTACTCATTCTAAATAACACATCCTACTCATTCTAAATAACACATCCTACTCATTCTAAATAACACATCCTACTCATTCTAAATAACACAGCCTACTCATTCTAAATAAAACATCCTACTCATTCTAAAATAACACATCCTGCTCATTCTAAATAACACATCCTGCTCATTCTAAATAACACATCCTACTCATTCTAAATAACACATCCTACTTATTCTAAATAACACATCCTACTCATTCTAAATAACACATCCTACTCATTCTAAATAACACACCCTACTCATTCTAAATAACACATCCTACTCATTCTAAATAACACATCCTACTCATTCTAAAATAACACATCCTACTCATTCTAAATAACACATCCTACTCATTCTAAATAACACATCCTACTCATTCTAAATAACACATCCTACTCATTCTAAATAACACATCCTACTCATTCTAAATAACACATCCTACTCATTCTAAATAACACATCCTACTCATTCTAAATAACACATCCTACTCATTCTAAATAACACATCCTACTCATTCATTCTAAATAACACATCCTACTCATTCTAAATAACACATCCTACTCATTCTAAATAACACATCCTACTCATTCTAAATAACACATCCTACTCATTCTAAATAACACATCCTACTCATTCTAAATAACACATCGTACTCATTCTAAATAACACATCCTACTCATTCTAAATAACACATCCTACTCATTCTAAATAACACATCCTACTCATTCTAAATAACACATCCTACTCATTCTAAATAAACACATCCTACTCATTCATTCTAAATAACACATCCTACTCATTCTAAATAACACATCCTACTCATTCTAAATAACACATCCTACTCATTCTAAATAACACATCCTACTCATTCTAAATAACACATCCTACTCATTCTAAATAACACATCCTACTCATTCTAAATAACACACCCTACTCATTCTAAATAACACATCCTACTCATTCTAAATAAAACATCCTACTCATTCTAAATAACACATCCTACTCATTCTAAATAACACACCCTACTCATTCTAAATAACACATCCTACTCATTCTAAATAACACACCCTACTCATTCTAAAATAACACATCCTGCTAATTCTAAATAACACATCCTGCTCATTCTAAATAACACACCCTACTCATTCTAAATAACACATCCTACTCATTTTAAATAACACACCCTACTCATTCTAAATAACACATCCTACTCATTCTAAATAACACATCCTACTCATTCTAAAATAACACATCCTGCTAATTCTAAATAACACATCCTACTCATTCTAAATAACACATCCTACTCATTCTAAATAACACATCCTACTCATTCTAAATAACACACCCCACTCGTTCTAAATAACACATCCTGCTCATTCTAAATAACACATCCTACTCATTCTAAATAACACATCCTACTCATTCTAAATAACACATCCTACTCATTCTAAATAACACAACCTACTCATTCTAAATAACACATCCTACTCATTCTAAATAACACATCCTACTCATTCTAAATAACACATCCTACTCATTCTAAATAACACACCCTACTCATTCTAAATAACACACCCTACTCATTCTAAATAACACACCCTACTCATTCTAAATAACACACCCTACTCATTCTAAATAAACACATCCTACTCATTCTAAATAACACATCCTACTCATTCTAAATAACACATCCTACTCATTCTAAATAACACACCCTGCTCATTCTAAATAACACATCCTACTCATTCTAAATAACACACCCTACTCATTCTAAATAACACATCCTACTCATTCTAAATAACACATCCTACTCATTCTAAATAACACACCCTGCTCATTCTAAATAACACATCCTACTCATTCTAAATAACACATCCTACTCATTCTAAATAACACATCCTACTCATTCTAAATAACACATCCTACTCATTCTAAATAACACATCCTACTCATTCTAAATAACACATCCTACTCATTCTAAATAACACATCCTGCTCATTCTAAATAACACATCCTACTCATTCTAAATAACACACCCCACTCATTCTAAATAACACATCCTACTCATTCTAAATAACACACCCTACTCATTCTAAATAACACATCCTACTCATTCTAAATAACACATCCTACTCATTCTAAATAACACATCCTACTCATTCTAAATAACACATCCTACTCATTCTAAATAACACATCCTACTCATTCTAAATACCACATCCTACTCATTCTAAATAACACATCCTACTCATTCTAAATAACACATCCTACTCATTCTAAATAACACACCCCACTCGTTCTAAATAACACATCCTACTCATTCTAAATAACACATCCTACTCATTCTAAATAACACATCCTACTCATTCTAAATAACACATCCTACTCATTCTAAATAACACATCCTACTCATTCTAAATAACACATCCTGCTCATTCTAAATAACACATCCTACTCATTCTAAATAACACACCCCACTCATTCTAAATAACACATCCTACTCATTCTAAATAACACATCCTACTCATTCTAAATAACACATCCTACTCATTCTAAATAACACACCCTACTCATTCTAAAATAACACATCCTGCTCATTCTAAATAACACATCCTGCTCATTCTAAATAACACACCCTACTCATTCTAAATAACACATCCTACTCATTTTAAATAACACACCCTACTCATTCTAAATAACACATCCTACTCATTCTAAATAACACATCCTACTCATTCTAAATAACACATCCTACTCATTCTAAATAACACATCCTACTCATTCTAAATAACACATCCTACTCATTCTAAATAACACATCCTACTCATTCTAAATAACACACCCTACTCATTCTAAATAACACATCCTACTCATTCTAAACAACACATCCTACTCATTCTAAATAACACATCCTACTCATTCTAAATAACACATCCTACTCATTCTAAATAACACATCCTACTCATTCTAAATAACACATCCTACTCATTCTAAATAACACATCCTACTCATTCTAAATAACACACCCTACTCATTCTAAATAACACATCCTACTCATTCTAAATAACACACCCTACTCATTCTAAAATAACACATCCTGCTAATTCTAAATAACACATCCTGCTCATTCTAAATAACACACCCTACTCATTCTAAATAACACATCCTACTCATTTTAAATAACACACCCTACTCATTCTAAATAACACATCCTACTCATTCTAAATAACACATCCTACTCATTCTAAATAACACACCCTACTCATTCTAAAATAACACATCCTGCTAATTCTAAATAACACATCCTACTCATTCTAAATAACACATCCTACTCATTCTAAATAACACATCCTACTCATTCTAAATAACACACCCCACTCGTTCTAAATAACACATCCTGCTCATTCTAAATAACACATCCTACTCATTCTAAATAACACATCCTACTCATTCTAAATAACACATCCTACTCATTCTAAATAACACAACCTACTCATTCTAAATAACACATCCTACTCATTCTAAATAACACATCCTACTCATTCTAAATAACACATCCTACTCATTCTAAATAACACACCCTACTCATTCTAAATAACACACCCTACTCATTCTAAATAACACACCCTACTCATTCTAAATAAACACATCCTACTCATTCTAAATAACACATCCTACTCATTCTAAATAACACATCCTACTCATTCTAAATAACACACCCTGCTCATTCTAAATAACACATCCTACTCATTCTAAATAACACACCCTACTCATTCTAAATAACACATCCTACTAATTCTAAATAACACATTCTACTCATTCTAAATAACACATCCTACTCATTCTAAATAACACACCCTACTCATTCTAAATAACACATCCTACTCATTCTAAATAACACACCCTACTCATTCTAAATAACACATCCTACTCATTCTAAATAACACATCCTACTCATTCTAAATAACACATCCTACTCATTCTAAATAACACATCCTACTCATTCTAAATAACACATCCTACTCATTCTAAATAACACATCCTGCTCATTCTAAATAACACATCCTACTCATTCTAAATAACACACCCCACTCATTCTAAATAACACATCCTACTCATTCTAAATAACACATCCTACTCATTCTAAATAACACATCCTACTCATTCTAAATAACACATCCTACTCATTCTAAATACCACATCCTACTCATTCTAAATAACACATCCTACTCATTCTAAATAACACATCCTACTCATTCTAAATAACACACCCCACTCGTTCTAAATAACACATCCTACTCATTCTAAATAACACATCCTACTCATTCTAAATAACACATCCTACTCATTCTAAATAACACATCCTACTCATTCTAAATAACACATCCTACTCATTCTAAATAACACATCCTGCTCATTCTAAATAACACATCCTACTCATTCTAAATAACACACCCCACTCATTCTAAATAACACATCCTACTCATTCTAAATAACACATCCTACTCATTCTAAATAACACATCCTACTCATTCTAAATAACACATCCTACTCATTCTAAATAACACACCCCACTCGTTCTAAATAACACATCCTACTCATTCTAAATAACACATCCTACTCATTCTAAATAACACATCCTACTCATTCTAAATAACACATCCTACTCATTCTAAATAACACACCGTACTCATTCTAAATAACACACCCTACTCATTCTAAATAACACATCCTACTCATTCTAAATAACACATCCTACTCATTCTAAATAACACATCCTACTCATTCTAAATAACACACCCTACTCATTCTAAATAACACACCCTACTCATTCTAAATAACACACCCTACTCATTCTAAATAACACATCCTACTCATTCTAAATAACACATCCTACTCATTCTAAATAACACCCCCCACTCATTCTAAATAACACATCCTACTCATTCTAAATAACACACCCCACTCATTCTAAATAACACATCCCACTCATTCTAAATAACACATCCTACTCATTCTAAATAACACACCCTACTCATTCTAAATAACACATCCTACTCATTCTAAATAACACATCCTACTCATTCTAAATAACACATCCCACTCATTTTAAATAACACATCCTACTCATTCTAAATAACACATCCTACTCATTCTAAATAACACACCCTACTCATTCTAAATAACACATCCTACTCATTCTAAATAACACATCCTACTCATTCTAAATAACACATCCTACTCATTCTAAAATAACACATCCTACTCATTCTAAATAACACATCCTACTCATTCTAAATAACACATCCTACTCATTCTAAAATAACACATCCTACTCATTCTAAATAACACATCCTACTCATTCTAAATAACACATCCTACTCATTCTAAATAACACATCCTACTCATTCTAAATAACACCCCTTGCTCTTGCAATTGTACGTAGTTGTTGCCATAGTTACCATAGAACTTCCAACAAGAAATTAAGTGGAGGAGTGTGTGTGTGTTGTTTGCATAGGTTGCAGTGGGTTACGATTATCAAACGGACCTTTCCAAGCATGACTCACAGAAGGACGGTTCTAAAGGTTTCGGTGGCAGGTATGGCGTTGAGAAGGACAAGCAAGACAAGGTACATACTCTTGTACATCATGCAAATGATGTAATGTGTATGTCCACCTGTGTACAGTACTGTATGTCGACGTGCCTATGTACACTGAGTTTTAGATCATTGCAGAAATATCTGGTGGAGCCACTGACAATCCTCACTATCATCACATGATTGTCTTATAGTTGTCCAAAATTCAAAATTTGTTGCCTGCCTATGTAGCTAGGGTTAGGCTAGGACCGACGCAAATGTAAGCTACTAAAGCTAGAGCTAAGGTAGTGTAGGGATAAGACCAGGACATGGATAGGGAGAAGGCCAGGGCTAAGGATAAGGATAGGGCTAGGGTAGGACTAGGATAAGGCTAGGGTAGGGATAGGGTAGGACTAGGATAAGGCTAAGACTAGGGCTAGGATAGGCCCTAGGATTGGCCTAAGACTAGGGCTAGGATAGGCCTAAGACTAGGGCTAGGATTGGCCTAAGACTAGGGCTAGGATTGGCCTAAGACTAGGGCTAGGATTGGCCTAATCTAGGATAGGCCTACAAAGACTAGGGCTAGGATCTAGGGCTAGGATTGGCCTAAGACTAGGGCTAGGATAGGCCTAAGACTAGGGCTAGGATAGGCCTAAGACTAGGGCTAGGATTGGCCTAAGACTAGGGCTAGGATTGGCCTAAGACTAGGGCTAGGATAGGCCTAAGACTAGGGCTAGGATTGGCCTAAGACTAGGGCTAGGATTGGCCTAAGACTAGGGCTAGGATTGGCCTAAGACTAGGGCTAGGATTGGCCTAGGGCTAGGATTGGCCTAATCTAGGATAGGCCTACAAAGACTAGGGCTAGGATCTAGGGCTAGGATTGGCCTAAGACTAGGGCTAGGATAGGCCTAAGACTAGGGCTAGGATAGGCCTAAGACTAGGGCTAGGATTGGCCTAAGACTAGGGCTAGGATAGGCCTAAGACTAGGGCTAGGATAGGCCTAAGACTAGGGCTAGGATTGGCCTAAGACTAGGGCTAGGATTGGCCTAAGACTAGGGCTAGGATTGGCCTAAGACTAGGGCTAGGATTGGCCTAGGGCTAGGATTGGCCTAATCTAGGATAGGCCTACAAAGACTAGGGCTAGGATCTAGGGCTAGGATTGGCCTAAGACTAGGGCTAGGATAGGCCTAAGACTAGGGCTAGGATAGGCCTAAGACTAGGGCTAGGATTGGCCTAAGACTAGGGCTAGGATTGGCCTAAGACTAGGGCTAGGATAGGCCTAGACTAGGGCTAAGACTAGGGCTAGGATAGGCCTAAGACTAGGGCTAGGATTGGCCTAAGACTAGGGCTAGGATTGGCCTAGGGCTAGGATTGGTCTAATCTAGGATAGGCCTACAAAGACTAGGGCTAGGATCTAGGGCTAGGATTGGCCTAAGACTAGGGCTAGGATAGGCCTAAGACTAGGGCTAGGATTGGCCTAAGACTAGGGCTAGGATTGGCCTAGGGCTAGGATTGGCCTAATCTAGGATAGGCCTACAAAGACTAGGGCTAGGATCTAGGGCTAGGATTGGCCTAAGACTAGGGCTAGAAGAGGGCTAAAGGCTAGGGCTAGGATTGGCCTAGGGCTAGGATTGCTAAGACTAGGGCTAGGCTAGGCCTAAGACTAGGGCTAGAAGAGGGCTAAAGGCTAGGGCTAGGATACAAGACTGAACAGGGCTAGGGCTAGAGTAGACCTAAGTATAGGGCAAGGGTAGGGCTGCTAAGGTTAGGGTTAAGATACGGTAGATAGAACTAGGGCTAAGTTAAAGCTAGGGCGGGGAGAAGACTAAGGCTAGGGATAAATTAGGGCTAGGAGATGACTATAGCTAGGGCTAAGTTATAGTTACTGTATGGAGGGCTACATGTACATGTAGGTTAGAGCTGGAGGTCCTCGTGAAATTATCATACTAGGCAGCTGTGGTCGAGGATCGATCACTCGGGTTCAGCCCAGAAGGATTAGACTCCCTTACCTCACTCAGGTTCAGCCCAGCAAGGATTAGACTCCCTCACCTCACTCAGGTTCAGCCCAGCAAGGATTAGACTCCCTCACCTCACTCAGGTTCAGCCCAGCAAGGATTAGACTCCCTCACCTCACTCAGGTTCAGCCCAGCAAGGATTAGACTCCCTCACCTCACTCAGGTTCAGCCCAGCAAGGATTAGACTCCCTCACCTCACTCAGGTTCAGCCCAGCAAGGATTAGACTCCCTCACCTCACTCAGGTTCAGCCCAGCAAGGATTAGACTCCCTCACCTCACTCAGGTTCAGCCCAGCAAGGATTAGACTCCCTCACCTCACTCAGGTTCAGCCCAGCAAGGATTAGACTCCCTCACCTCACTCAGGTTCAGCCCAGCAAGGATTAGACTCCCTCACCTCACTCAGGTTCAGCCCAGCAAGGATTAGACTCCCTCACCTCACTCAGGTTCAGCCCAGCAAGGATTAGACTCCCTCACCTCACTCAGGTTCAGCCCAGCAAGGATTAGACTCCCTCACCTCACTCAGGTTCAGCCCAGCAAGGATTAGACTCCCTCACCTCACTCAGGTTCAGCCCAGCAAGGATTAGACTCCCTCACCTCACTCAGGTTCAGCCCAGCAAGGATTAGACTCCCTCACCTCACTCAGGTTCAGCCCAGCAAGGATTAGACTCCCTCACCTCACTCAGGTTCAGCCCAGCAAGGATTAGACTCCCTCACCTCAATCAGGTTCAGCCCAGCAAGGATTAGACTCCCTCACCTCACTCAGGTTCAGCCCAGCAAGGATTAGACTCCCTCACCTCACTCAGGTTCAGCCTAGCAATGATTAGACTCCCTCACCTCACTCAGGTTCAGCCCAGCAAGGATTAGACTCCCTTGCCTCACTCAGGTTCAGCCCAGCAAGGATTAGACTCCCTTGCCTCACTCAGGTTCAGCCCAGCAAGGATTAGACTCCCTTGCCTCACTCAGGTTCAGCCCAGCAAGGATTAGATTCCCTCACCTCACTCAGGTTCAGCCCAGCAATGATTAGACTCCCTCACCTCGCTCAGGTTCAGCCCAGCAAGGATTAGACTCCCTCACCTCACTCAGGTTCAGCCCAGCACGGATTAGACTCCCTCACCTCACTCAGGTTCAGCCCAGCAAGGATTAGACTCCCTCACCTCACTCAGGTTCAGCCCAGCAAGGATTAGACTCCCTTGCCTCACTCAGGTTCAGCCCAGCAAGGATTAGACTGCCTTGCCTCACTCAGGTTCAACCCAGCAAGGATTAGACTCCCTCACCTCACTCAGGTTCAGCCCAGCAAGGATTAGACTCCCTCGCCTCACTCAGGTTCAGCCCAGCAAGGATTAGACTGCCTTGCCTCACTCAGGTTCAGCCCAGCAAGGATTAGACTCCCTCACCTCACTCAGGTTCAGCCCAGCAAGGATTAGACTCCCTCACCTCACTCAGGTTCAGCCCAGCAAGGATTAGACTCCCTCACCTCACTCAGGTTCAGCCCAGCAAGGATTAGACTCCCTTACCTCACTCAAATGTTTAAACCTTGTTGTACTTGTGAAGTCATTACAATAATTGTCATGGTTTTGCAGAGTGCAGAGTCCTGGGATTATCAGACAGGCTTGTCCAAACATGAGTCCCAGACGGATGCGGCCAAAGGCTTCGGTGGGAAGTACGGTGTGGACTCACGCACCCAAGACAAGGTCAGCTCTGCTTCATAATGCCCTCAACTTTGTATGAATGAATGTGCGTACATTGTACCTACCCTACTGAGCCCGCTCACAGGGACTGCCGGTATAGAGCTCAACATAGTGCACCCGAGGAGTTCATTTCCTAACAACTGCTCAACTAATAGTAGTCATAATTAATACAATACTGAGGTATTTAATAGTAGTCATAATTAATACAATACCTAGGTATTTAATAGTAGTCATAATTAATACAATACCTAGGTATTTAATAGTAGTCATAACTAATACAATACCTAGGTATTTAATAGTAGTCATAATTAATACAATACCTAGGTATTTAATAGTAGTCATAATTAATACAATACCTAGGTATTTAATAGTAGTCATAATTAATACAATACTGAGGTATTTAATAGTAGTCATAATTAATACAATACTGAGGTATTTAATAGTAGTCACAATTAATACAATACTGAGGTATTTAATAGTAGTCATAATTAATACAATACTGAGGTATTTAATAGTAGTCATAATTAATACAATACTGAGGTATTTAATAGTAGTCATAATTAATACAATACCTAGGTATTTAATAGTAGTCATAATTAATACAATACTGAGGTATTTAATAGTAGTCATAATTAATACAATACCTAGGTATTTAATAGTAGTCATAATTAATACAATACTGAGGTATTTAATAGTAGTCATAATTAATACAATACTGAGGTATTTAATAGTAGTCATAATTAATACAATACTGAGGTATTTAATAGTAGTCATAATTAATACAATACTGAGGTATTTAATAGTAGTCATAATTAATACAATACTGAGGTATTTAATAGTAGTCATAATTAATACAGTACTGAGGTATTTAATAGTAGTCATAATTAATACAATACTGAGGTATTTAATAGTAGTCATAATTAATACAATACTGAGGTATTTAATAGTAGTCATAATTAATACAATACTGAGGTATTTAATAGTAGTCATAATTAATACAATACCTAGGTATTTAATAGTAGTCATAATTAATACAATACTGAGGTATTTAATAGTAGTCATAATTAATACAATACTGAGGTATTTAATAGTAGTCATAATTAATACAATACCGAGGTATTTAATAGTAGTCATAATTCATACAATACTGAGGTATTTAATAGTAGTCACAATACCTAGGTATTTAATAGTAGTCATAATTAATACAATACCTAGGTATTTAATAGTAGTCATAATTAATACAATACTGAGGTATTTAATAGTAGTCATAATTAATACAATACTGAGGTATTTAATAGTAGTCATAATTAATACAGTACTGAGGTATTTAATAGTAGTCATAATTAATACAATACTGAGGTATTTAATAGTAGTCATAATTATAGTAGTCATAATTAATACACAATACTGAGATATTTCTCTCCTGGTGGTGTGATTAATACTCATCATCACTCTATCATCTCGCTCGAGTGCGATGTAGAGAGACTGCCTGTTGGAAATTCAGTCAATAATATATATATATAATATGCCAGGGATGGCTATATATCTTGACACAACTCCTGCAAATCCTCCGTATACTGGCCCAGGGACGGCTATATGTATATCACATCCCAACTCTTGCGCGTCTCCATGCCAGGCTGATGACAAGTCTTCCGAGCAATTTTCACACCACACTCTGTTTATCTTCTTGAAAACAACAACAGAATGTGTCTTTGTGTAAGGTATTGGTGCAGAAGTTACAGGGCATGAAGCTAACCTCAACAGCCACATGTAGCAGTAATCTCAGGATATCCTGCACCTGCCACCTCAACAGCCACATGTAGCAGTAATCTCAGGATATCCTGCACCTGCCACCTCAACAGCCACATGTAGCAGTAATCTCAGGATATCCTGCACCTGCCACCTCAACAGCCACATATAGCAGTAATCTCAGGATATCCTGCACCTGCCACCTCAACAGCCACATGTAGCATTAATCTCAGGATATCCCGCACCTGCCACGCCCAACATTTATACACATTAGAAAGTCTTCATATGTTGTCCACATCTCCAAAGTGTGCCTCCGACCCTTGAACCTGTAATGGAATAAGGGAAGGGAAACATTTGCTCGTGAATATTCATATCTGGCATCAACCACGCCCCTTTAGTATCGTGCCAGCCTATTCATATCTGGCATCAACCACACCCCTTTAGTATCGTGCCAGCCTATGGCATCAACCACGCCCCTTTAGTATCGTGTCAGCCTATTCATATCTGGCATCAACCACGCCCCTTTAGTATCGTGCCAGACTATTCGTATCTGGCATCAACCACGCCCCTTTAGTTTCGTGGCAGCCTGTTCATATCTGGCATCAACCACGCCCCTTTAGTTTCTTGCCAGCCTATTCATATCTGACATCAACCACGCCCCTTTAGTATCGTGCCAAACTATTCGTATCTGGCATCAACCACGCCCCTTTAGTATCGTGGCAGCCTGTTCATATCTGGCATCAACCACGCCCCTTTAGTGTCGTGCCAGCCTATTCATATCTGACATCAACCACGCCCCTTTAGTATCGTGCCAGACTATTCGTATCTGGCATCAACCACGCCCCTTTAGTATCGTGACAGCCTATTCATATCTGGCATCAACCACGCCCCTTTAGTATCGTGCCAGCCTATTCGTATCTGGCATCAACCACGCCCCTTTAGTATCGTGCCAGCCTATTCGTATCTGGCATCAACCACGCCCCTTTAGTATCGTGTCAGCCTGCCAGTGATGTGGTTTCTACTGGTACCATTTGGTAATCAATTTATAGGAGCCTTGCCCTGGGGTGCCAAGGTACAAGCCCTAGCCAATATTATTAGCCCTAGCTCTTCCCTATTATATGCCCTAGCCAATATTATTAGCCCTAGCTCTTGCCCTATTATATGCCCTAGCCAATATTATTAGCCCTAGCTCTTGCCCTATTCTATGCCCTAGCAAATATTATTAGCCCTAGCTTTTGCCCTATTCTCTGCCCTAGCCAATATTATTAGCCCTAGCTTTTTCCCTCTTTGACCTAGCCAATATTATTAGCCCTAGCTCTTGCCCTATTCTATGCCCTAGCCAATATTATTAGCCCTAGCTCTTGCCCTATTCTATGCCCTAGCCAATATAGCCCTAGCTCTTGCCCTATTCTCTGCCCTAGCCAATATTATTAGCCCTAGCTTTTTCCCTCTTTGCCCTAGCCAGTACGGTCTTGGCGATGACTTGGAATCTTGGACATACATAAGTGATCCCAGAATTCTATATTGCGTGTACATGATTGATAATGCACATTTTTTAAACTTATTATTGTTATTATTATTGTTATTATTTTAGTCCGCTGGTTCGTACGATGAAATGCAAGGCGTACAGAGCTCATATAAAACAGATCGTGGGGTCAAAGGTAAGCCAGAAAGTGTCTCGGTCATGGATAACAATGACACCTCTGTTATGTGTGACTTATAGGAGGGGCTACTGGGAACATCCGCTCCAAGTTTGAGCAGATGGGCAAGAAAGATGATGATGTGAGTGGGGGTGGGGGGGGGGGGGGTGACCATGGTGCTGGTGCTGTAGTGACTTATGTAACTGTAGGAGAGTGCACGTAGGGTGAAGGAGGAGAGACAGAAGAGAGAGGCTGCTGAGAGAGAAGTGAGCACAGCTTTGTAGTACGTGTGACAGTCATTTGTTGTTGTTTGTGTTGTTGTTGTGCTTGTTGTTATTTTTGTTTCTGTTGTCATTTCTTTCCTTCTTATTGCTCCTGTTGTTGTTGTTAATTGTTGCTTTGTTGTTGTTGTTGTTGTTTATGTTGTTCATTTTGTTGTTAATTTTGTTGTTGTTGTTATTGTTCTTCCTAGTTTAGTTTTTCTTGAAGTTGTTTTTCTTCTTATCATTGTGTTGTTGTTGTACTTGCACTCTATTGACGGACTCTGTGCTGGTCACGTTTATGACATGAAGTATATTGTGGTGGGTATTATTCTTGTTACTGCCCCTCCCCGCCCACTCACCCCTAGAAGCAGCGCAAGCAAGAAGAGCAACGACAGCTCAAGCAGCAAGAGGAAGAGGAAGCAACAGCAGCAGCGGCAACAGCAGCGGCGGCAACAGCAGCTGCGGCGGCAGCGGCAGAGGAACCTCAGTACCAGGAAGAGGAACCTGAAGAGGAACCTCAGTACCAGGAAGAGGAACCTCAGTACAAGGAAGAGGAACCTCAGTACCAGGAAGAGGAACCTCAGTACAAAGAAGAGGAACCTCAGTACCAGGAAGAGGAACCTCAGTACCAGGAAGAGGAACCTCAGTACCAGGAAGAGGAACCTCAGTACAAGGAAGAGGAACCTCCAAACGAAGAGACTCAGGCTTATGATGATGCAGCTGGGGATTATGAGGCAGACGTGAGTTCAACACTTGATGGGGTGCATGCGCTAGAGGTTGTTGGCACGTTATGTTGACTTCTTGCCGCTCTGTTGTGCAGCAGCAGGGGCAGGGTGGAGAGGAGAGTGGACGACAGGCGAGGGCTATCTACGACTACCAAGCAGGTGCTGCAGTAGTATTAGCAATGTTTGTAAATGTTCCATGCACCTTGGATGCTTATGTATGACAGAGATTACTGTTGACTGAGAAGGGCATGCATGGCTTGTGAGGATGGGTTGCAGGGGGTTGGAGAGAGAGAGAGATTATAACATGAAGCAAGAACAAAAAATATTTAAAACCAAATAACGAAAATTGGATTGCCAAGCAAGGAAATAAGACTGTCCATGTTCACCGCAACCAGTTAGATGACCCTTTACCATACAAAAATTGGATTGCCAAGCAAGGAAATAACTGTATCCATGTTGACCGCAACCAGTTAGATACCCTTTACCATACAAAACTGATTGACAATCAAGGAAATAAGACTGTATCCATGCTGAACACAACCAGTTAGACGACCCTTTACCATGCATATTGTTTTGCCAAGCAAACTATCCATGCTGAACACAACCAGTTAGACGACCCTTTAACATACGCAAATTGGATAGGAAATAAAACTTCTGACCACCACCAGTTAGATGATCCTTTACCATACAAAAATTGCATTGCAAGCAATGAAATATGACTGTATCCATGCTGACCACAACCAGTTACAGTAGATGATCCTTTACCATTTAAAATCACATGCACCAATGATTACATGTACTAATGGTCTAATTGGTTGTGGTCTACATGGGTACCGGCTTGGTCCTTTCTTTGATTAGTTTTTACATTTTTGACATTCTCAGCTTATCAGCTTCTAGCCATTAAGGTGGGAGTCAGGACTCGCAAGAGGTTTGCATGTTTGGTTGCTTCTGTATTACAATTGGGTGGTGGTGGGACTACACAGAGTTTTACAATGTTCCAACTTGGAGCTTTCTTGTTCTACACTTCACATACCAGCACATGCCATGTCTTGTTGGTGGTATTGTTGACTGCACCCGTGTAGGGTCAGCTCCAGCCTCCTTCAAGGACTTGGTAATAGTTGCTCTGGAGAACTCCACGAGTCGAACAGCGGATGGTTGGCTAGAGGATCCGCTACAGCCTCCTTTGGACTCGGTGACTGTTTCCCATGAGCGAGAACTCCACAAACTAAATGGCAGAACCGAGTGCTGGTCATTCGTTCTGCTTCTAATACAACACGTGGGTTAGCTTGATTGCGTGCATCATCGGTGAAGCTCCCCTCGGGACGATTACTTTATTCAGCGATCAAGAAACAGATTAATAAGTTAGACATGCATTGGAACATTTGGGGTCTTCTGGTACTCAAGCTTTAGTGAATGGACCTACATATCTACTGGGAAAACAGATAAACATCCTTGAAGATGATAGCTGGATTTCAATGTTTTCTCACACACTTTCTCTGTGGGTTTTCCCTGGACTACCACCTTAGCCAAGGATCCGAGGCATACTGGAAGTCTCTTTGGATCGGCTAAAACCATTTGAGCAGCTAAGACGCTGCTGATGTGAGTTTCAGCCGAGGTATGAGCTTTGGTGTTGTTTTTGTTGGTGGGGGGGGGGATTCCACCTAACCGTTGTTGTTGTTTTAAGTAGAGGTGTCAGGGTGCTGCCGCACTCCCTGGTACAGTATGTCATCTATTAAGTGCATGTTTTGTTAATAAATGTCGCATTACAGAATTTGTTGTTGTTGTTTTGCGCCATTATTAGCTGGTGAGGATGAGATATCCTTTGACCCTGATGACATTATTGAGAACATTGAAGAGGTAATGAACTTGTTAGCCAGTGGAAATAGTACTATATTTTAGTGTGTTGGTTGCCATGCTAGTACTATATATGAGTGTGTTGGTTGCCAGTGGTAGTACTATATATGAGTGTGTTGGTTGCCAGTGGAAACCATGCTAGTACTATATATGAGTGTGTTGGTTGCCAGTGGAAACCATGCTAGTACTATATATATGAGTGTGTTGGTTGCCAGTGGAAACCATGCTAGTACTATATATGAGTGTGTTGGTTGCCAGTGGAAACCATGCTAGTACTTGTTAGTTACCAGTGGAAACGATGCTAGTACTATATATGAGTGTGTTGGTTTCCACTGGAAACCATGCTAGTACTATATATGAGTGTGTTGGTTTCCACTGGAAACCATGCTAGTACTATATATGAGTGTGTTGGTTGTCAGTGGAAACCATGCTAGTACTATATATGAGTGTGTTGGTTGCCAGTGGAAACCATGCTAGTACTTGTTAGTTACCAGTGGAAACGATGCTAGTACTATATATGAGTGTGTTGGTTGCCAGTGGAAACCATGCTAGTACTATATATGAGTGTGTTGGTTGCCAGTGGAAACCGTGCTAGTACTATATATGAGTGTGTTGGTTGCCGGTGAAAACCATGCTAGTACTATATATGAGTGTGTTGGTTGCCAGTGGAAACCATGCTAGTACTATATATGAGTGTGTTGGTTGCCAGTGGAAACAATGCTAGTACTATGAGTGTGTTGGTTGCCAGTGGAAACCATGCTAGTACTATATATGAGTGTGTTGGTTGCCAGTGGAAACCATGCTAGTACTATATATGAGTGTGTTGGTTGCCAGTGGAAACCATGCTAGTACTATATATGAGTGTGTTGGTTGCCAGTGGAAACAATGCTAGTACTATATATGAGTGTGTTGGTTGCCAGTGGAAACCATGCTAGTACTATATATGAGTGTGTTGGTTGCCAGTGGAAACCGTGCTAGTACTATATATGAGTGTGTTGGTTGCCAGTGAAAACCGTGCTAGTACTATATATGAGTGTGTTGGTTTCCACACCATGCTAGTACTATATATGAGTGTGTTGGTTGCCAGTGGAAACCATGCTAGTACTATATATGAGTGTGTTGGTTGCCAGTGGAAACCATGCTAGTACTATATATGAGTGTGTTGGTTGCCAGTGGAAACCATGCTAGTACTACAGTATATATGAGTGTGTTGGTTGCCAGTGGAAACCATGCTAGTACTATATATGAGTGTGTTGGTTACCAGTGGAAACCATGCTAGTACTATATATGAGTGTGTTGGAAACCATGCTAGTACTATATATGAGTGTGTTGGTTGCCGGTGGAAACCATGCTAGTACTATATATGAGTGTGTTGGTTGCCAGTGGAAACCATGCTAGTACTATATATGAGTGTGTTGGTTTCCACCGGAAACCATGCTAGTACTATATATGAGTGTGTTGGTTGCCAGTGGAAACCATGCTAGTACTATATATGAGTGTTGGTTGCCAGTGGAAACCATGCTAGTACTATATATGAGTGTGTTAGTTGTTAGTTGTCAGTGGAAACCATGCTAGTACTATATATGAGTGTGTTAGCTGTCAGTGGAAACCATGCTAGTACTATATATGAGTGTGTTAGTTACCAGTGGAAACCATGCTAGTACTATATATGAGTGTGTTAGTTGTTAGTTGCCAGTGGAAACCATGCTAGTACTATATATGAGTGTGTTGGTTGCCGGTGGAAACCATGCTAGTACTATATATGAGTGTGTTGCTTGCCAGTGGAAACCATGCTAGTACTATATACGAGTGTGTTGGTTGCCATGGAAACCATGCTAGTACTATATATGAGTGTGTTGGTTGCCATGCTAGTACTATATATGAGTGTGTTGGTTGCCATGCTAGTACTATATATGAGTGTGTTGGTTGCCGGTGGAAACCATGCTAGTACTATATATGAGTGTGTTGGTTGCCAGTGGAAACCAGGCTAGTACTATATAGTACTATATATGAGTGTGTTGGTTGCCAGTGGAAACCATGCTAGTACTATATATGAGTGTGTTGGTTTCCACCGGAAACCATGCTAGTACTATATATGAGTGTGTTGGTTGCCAGTGGAAACCATGCTAGTACTATATATGAGTGTTGGTTGCCAGTGGAAACCATGCTAGTACTATATATGAGTGTGTTAGCTGTCAGTGGAAACCATGCTAGTACTGTGTTGGTTGCCAGTGGGAACCATGCTAGTACTATAATTATATGAGTGTGTTGGTTGCCAGTGGAAACCATGCTAGTACTATATATGAGTGTGTTGGTTGCCAGTGAAAACCATGCTAGTACTATATATGAGTGTTTTAGTTGGCAGTGGAAACCATGCTAGTAGTATATATGAGTGTGTTGGTTGCCAGTGGAAACCATGCTAGTACTATATATGAGTGTGTTGGTTGTCAGTGGAAACCATGCTAGTACTATATATGAGTGTTTTAGTTGGCAGTGGAAACCATGCTAGTAGTATATATGAGTGTGTTGGTTGCCAGTGGAAACCATGCTAGTACTATATATGAGTGTGTTGGTGTTGGAAACCATGCTAGTACTATATATGAGTGTGTTGGTTTCCAGAAACCGTGCTAGTACTATATATGAGTGTGTTGGTTGCCAGTGGAAACCATGCTAGTACTGTAAACCCAGAAAAGTTGGCGACCGTTTTATTTAGCGTTTTTGATATCATGCACATTTTAGCGACCATTAATGTTAACGTTTTTTTATAGCATGAAAAACAAGGTGAAATCCTTGTGAAAATAAGAACAGTACATTAATCATTAATAAAGTCCACGATTCCAGTTTTTTTGAATGCTTGTTTTAGTCTTTCAGTATTGCATGAAAGATTGCTAAGACTGTTGATTAACCAGTTTGATTAACCAGTTTGCATGCAGGGGCTTGACCAATGATGCACGAAGATTCACTTTAACAGCTGATATCTCTTTCCCACCATCCAGGGCTTCATGGATTTCATTAACATACCACCTGTCCTCGTGAAGGAGTCCTTCATTAATTAAATCTTCATTTACGCACAAATCAAGTGGCTGCAACTCTCCTGTGCAGCTTGCAGGAACAAACACTTGGTGGATATTGTTGTCTTGAAGCTTTTTAAGAACAGAACTACAGCGATGAGCTGCAAACACATCGAATATTGCCAATGCAGGCTGATCGTCAGCCAAATCCAGTCTCGCTCTAGTAGTAGTGACATATGGAATGAATTGATAATTTGTTGGCTGCAGCTGTTGCTCCGTCGCCTTCTGGTAAACAAACTGAGCTACTGAGCTAGATCCACCAGCATTGCCTTTCAACCAACGAACAATCGACATAGCTGTATTGTAAGTTCGCAGTTGCTCAATCAAAACTCGAAAGCTCCTAATCAGCGACGACCTCGTGCTCTGCTGACAGCTAGCACGCGCGCGTGAGTGTTTTTGAACTTTGTACTTATATTGCCACAAATGTTGGCTGCCTATTAACTTAGCGATTTTTTCCTCATCGCTAAATTCGCTAACATTAATGGCCCGCTAACTTTTCTGGGTTTACAGTACTATATATGAGTGTTTTAGTTGGCAGTGGAAACCATGCTAGTACTATATATGAGTGTGTTGGTGTTGGAAACCATGCTAGTACTATATATGAGTGTGTTGGTTGCCAGTGGAAACCATGCTAGTACTATATATGAGTGTTTTAGTTGGCAGTGGAAACCATGCTAGTACTATGTTGGTTGCCAGTGGAAACCGTGCTAGTACTATATATGAGTGTGTTGGTTGCCAGTGGAAACCATGCTAGTACTATATATGAGTGTTTTAGTTGGCAGTGGAAACCACACTGCTGATGTGTGTATGTGTGTTGATGTTGCCTTATTCATCCCACGTGTATATAGGTGGATGAAGGCTGGTGGATTGGGGAGTGCAAAGGTCAGAGGGGGCTATTTCCTGCCAACTATGTAGAAATATTATAAACTAAACAACGAACAAGAGTGATTTATTATTATTTTATTGTATTTTATTGAAGGAGTTGTTGAATTTATTTGTTCACATTTTTATACTACTTTTGTGTGCTTATTTGGTCCTTGATTTTCGTACCCTTCACCGAGGAATTTGGACATTTTAAGAGCACTTTCTTTCTTTTGTTGTTATTTGGGAAGTTGGTGGAGGCTGTGGGTGTGGTTGTCTAGCGAGGAAGAGAACAAATGATGTTCACTAGATTAGTCAGAATGTTTCAAGTGTCAATATTATTGACACGGAGTCTGATTGGTCATTGCCATGCATGGTTAAGAGTTAGCAATTTATTATGCCCATTTGCACGTTCAGTTTAGAAACTGCATCCATTATTGACCCGGCACTTGTGAAACGCTGTGAACTTCATGTCACAACTCTAGCCTTACACCCCTCAATGCCTTAACACTTAATTAGGCAGACTTTTATGTAGGACAATGGCTAAATGCTGACGAGGTGCCAGGCACTCAACTAAGTATAAATTTAATGTATTGCACAAAATGAATATTTGTGAGCTGGATGGTGGGGTAAGAGAATTGACAATTCGCACGCAAACAATCAGTTGATGGTCCTCGCTATCTTATTTAAGATCATCCACGTAATATTGATGACCAATTATTTTTGTCAGCTAATCAAGACGCCAAAAGTTTAGGCTCCTCCCAATTACTTACCTATGATGCTCGTTGAATTCTTGTGCAAGTTCCCTGTAATGCTCAAAACTTAACCCACCATTGCTAATTTTTAAAAAATGCCGACAATGAATCACAAGTAGACCCATGTCAACAGAAAGACCTTCACCACTGATCAATGCTTTCTGTAGTCCAGCCGATTAGACTCTTTACCAACTTAGAACACATATTTGTGATCTGTGCAGGCATGTGCAGCCTTCAGGACATGCTCGGCATCATTTTATTAAGAGCAGCTAATTTCGGTCTCTTAGTATGAAGGAGAACGAAACATAAGCATCTTCTTAGTCTCTGTTTATGACATCAGTTACATGGTCCTCTCGTATTGACAACAGTTTCTTCTACTGATGGCATTCAGAGCAACCAAATGCTTTAATGAGCCTAAGCTGAAAAGGGAAAAAAATTCTAGCATGATCTCTAACATACTGTTGAGGCCGACACTTCACTATGCACTGCAAAATGCACCACACACTTCCACCATCACCTGACACCTTCCTCCTCCTTGCCAGCAACAATGCCCATCTCAAACTCCTCCAACCATATTCCAGCTCCCTCGAGTCCATCCTGCTCATTCATTTTAACATTTTCTGGTCCCTTCCAAATTTGCCACATAAAGTGCCCCACATCTTCCACTTCCTTCCTGTCACATAGCATGCATCTATCATCACTACACAGACTACATCACTACACAGACTACATCATTTCTTGTCCTGCAATAGACCCGTGACCCTGTCCTCAACCTAAACCTCACTGCCTCATATCCCTGTAATGACCTTGTATACCTTCCACTCATCACCTTTTGCCAACCTATACCACTTCAAACTGCTCATACTCTCGACATCCTCACACTTTTCTCTTCTTCATCTTCACCAATCCATCATCATAACCAAGCAGTACAACTCATTTAACATAGACATTAACTTAATGTTTATCAGATATGTATATATGCCACAGTATTTATTATAGTACAAGTCATCTGACTTTATTTATTTTTGTACTGCACTGGGTGATGGTCCTAACTCAGCATTTATAATTATATAAATACATATATATATATACCGGTATATATATATATTATCTAAGAGACCTCACTGAAGGTGAGACAGTTGCATTTTATTTTTTTAACTTGTGGTTACAACTTTAGAGCTCAGTAGATTCTGCAAACTTCATGGTATGGACTTGATATATAGCTCAAAATAGGTCTCTCTATGTGCTCTCTTTTGATACTAAAATATGTTTCATAGGTATAACTATAGCTAGACCCTAAAGTGGAGGGACCTCAAAAACCTCCAGAATAACTCCAGATTGCTAAGTGCAAAAAAAAATTGACGAGTGGCCGTAGAGCATGATGACCTTTTTCATTAAGGCGTTAAATTTTTTGTTTGTGGTCAAGTGTGCGGGTGGAAAATTGAGGGCGTTGATTTTCAACGCCCACCCGCGCGCTTGACCACGTCATAAATTTTTAATGCTAAGGTGATTGAATGCTCTAGGGCTTCCTCTAGCCACTCGTACCAATTTCAACTTTTTTTTCACTTAGTTATTCTGGATGGGGACTTTGGGATGCATGTTTTTGAGGTCCCTCCACTTTAGGGTCTAGGAACTTGCCTATAGTTATGAAATAGTTATCCTATGAAACATATTTTAGTATCAAAAGAGAGCACACAGAGAGACCTATCTTTTGTGCTATATATCATGTCCATACCATGAAGTTTGCAGAATTGTGATTCCTCAATGCTGCAGGCAGGAAATCCTCAGACTGGTACACTGCTCTCCAATTGCTGGACATTTTGGAGAAGTGAGGACCCTTGCTGCACTGTGAGAGAGAGTAGTGTGGCCACGAATGACGGTGGATGTAAAGGAGGCATGTCATTCCTGTCCGACCTGTCAGTTGGCCACCCCGGCAACCCCCAAGAGGGCACTTTACACCCTCTACCTGTTATCCATACACCTTTCGAGTGGATCGCTATGGATATTTTTGGACCTTTGAGAAGAACAAAGGCAGGAAACAAGTATGTACTGGTGATACTTGATTATGCTACAAAGTGGCCAGAAGCCTATCCCTTAAGAAATGTAACCTCTGAGTCTGTTATTGAGTGTCTACTAGATATGATGTCAATTAGGCATACCAAAAGGAAGTACTGACGGACAATGGAACTAACTTTGTCTCGAAAACCATGAAACAGTTTTGCGAGAGGATGGGAATACATCAAATCAAGACATCTCCGTACCACCCCCAGACGGACGGAATGGTCGAGAGGTTTAACTCGACGCTCAAATGACTCCTCCGGAAGCTAACGCAAAAAGGTACTATTGAATGGGACAAATGTTGACCCTATATCTTGTGGGCCTACAGAGGCTCCATCCACAAATCCACTGGATATTCACCATACGAACTCCTGCTTGGGTGAAAGATGAGTACCCCCACTGGATGAGTTGGTGGAGTTGTGGTGTGGGATAGACAAGGAAGGAAACCAAGACGTAGGAAAGGATGTCACTCATCCGGGAGCTAGCAATGCCCTCAATTTTCCACCCGCGCGCTTGACCATGTACTAAAAATTTTAATGAAAAAGGTCATTGCATGCTCTAGGGCTTCCTCTAGCCACTCGTACCATTTCAAATTTTTTGCACTTAGCAATCTAGAGTTATTTTGGCGGAGGTTGCAGGGATTCAGGTTTTTTAGGTCCATCCACTTTAGGGTCTAGTAACTTGCCTATAATTATACCTATGAAACATATTTTAGTATCAAAAGAGAGCACATAGAGAGACCTATCTTTTGAGCTATATATCAAGTCCATACCATGAAGTTTGCAGAATTTACGGAGCTCTACCACAAGTGTTTTTTAAAAAGTTTTTAAAAATGCCAATGGTCCCCCAAATTGAAGAGAAATCGAAAAACAAGAAGTATTATAACAGGAAGGCAACCAATCGAACCTTCGAGGTGGGGGATTACGTACTCGTGTTTCTGCCCCAAAAGAAGGACAAGCTTCCAAATGAAGGAGAGGACCGGTGATCATCACGAGGAGAGTGACCAAGGTCACTTACGAAGTTGACATGGGACAGGCACAAAAAGACTTCGAACCTTCCATGTCAATGGGATGAAGGCCTGGAATTCTCCCACACAAGCGGTATTCCTCTCAGTCGATGACAATGTCGCAGAAGATCCCCTACAAAAGAAAGAGGAATATAAAACTCACCTTCAAGAACGAGAACTGGAACTGTTAAAAGAAGAGTTCACGGATGTCATCAGCGATGATCCTGGGAGAACTAATCTGGTCGAACACACGATCCAAACAGAGGATGCCAGCCCCATCAGATTACCAGCCTATCGATTGCTGTACGCATCTCACGAATTCCTATGCGAAGAAATCAAAACCCTTCTGAAAATGGGAATTATCACACCTTCACAAAGAGTCCATGGGCAGCCCCTGTGGTGCTGGTACCAAAGAATGATGGTGGTAAGAGGCTATGTGTCGATTATCGTAAACTAAACCTTGTAACTCGAGCTGATCCCTATCCTATTCCCAGAATAGATGATCTCATAAATAGTTTGGTCCAGATGAGTTCATTACGGCTCTTGACTTAACAAAAGGCTATTGGCAGGTCCCAGTTGAAATGGGAAGCCAAGATAAGACAAGACAACATTTGTTACACCTTGGGGTACTAACCATGCCCTTTGGTCTAGTTGCAGCTCCGCAACATTCCAGAGGCTAATGGATCAGGTCCTGGATGGAACTCATCTGTTCGCATCAGCATACCTGGACGACATTGTCATCCACAGTCGCACCCGGTAAGAACATGTAGTTTACCTGACAGAAGTTTTCAATCGACTTAGAAGTGCAGGTCTGACATTAAAAGAATCCAAGTGCAAGTTTGCATGTAACCAGTGTAGTTACTTGGGGCATACAGTGAGTGGGAAAGGGAAAAGTACACCCTTTGCAAGCAAAAGTCAGGAGTTTACACAACCTTTAACAAAGAAATACATAAGAGCATTTTTAGGCCTTTGCGGGTATTATCGAAGATTTGTGCCTAACTTTTCCACAATTGCCACACCCCTCACTGATCTAACAAAAAAAGATATGCCCAATGTTATTGTGTGGAATGACGCTTCTCAGAAAGCATTCCAACAATTAAAAGATGCATTGACAAACTATCGCATTTTGTCCACACCTATCTGGGACAAACCCTTTAACTTTGCAAACTGATGTTTCAGATACAGGGATAGGTTTTGTATTATCCCAAAAAGATGAGCTGGAAGAAGATCCTATTGCATTTGGCTCTCGAAAATTACTAGCCAGGGAGCAGAACTATTCGACCATTGAAAAGGAGACTTTGGCAATAGTTGAGGGCATAGAACATTTCAGAGTTTATTTAGAAGGCACCCAGTTTACCATTGAAACGGACCCTGATATACACGTCTAGCCTGAAAGATAGTCATGGTCATGTTAGTAGGTGGGCATTGTCTTTACAACCGTATCATTACAACCGTATCATTACAACCATATCAATATACTATTGTGCACAAAGCAGGAAGGAAGAATGGTAATGGAGATGGACTTTCGAGAGAACATGGTTCTGTTCTCATCCAAAGGAAAGGGGAGTGTCAGGAACAGACTTGACAGAAGCTTTGGGAACAACAAAACCACAAACCGGCAACCACACAGGCAATTAGCTCCCATGACCTGATTGGCCAAGTCAGCCATCAGAGCACCACTCCAAATGACCAAATAAGGACATCTTGAAGAGTGTTGTGTGTAACAAACAAAGATCATGTTTGTTAATGACATAGAGAGGTTAGAGCTATCCCTTAACAAGATAGACTGACTTGACTCTTAAATATTGATTGTGTTGTTATATGCCAGTCAATTATTGTTTTACTACTTATACTGTGACTGGGTATAATAGGCTGAGGGAGTCTGGTGGAGTAGTATTGGCTTAGATAAGATTATTGGTGAAAGAATACCGATCTGGGAGTCATCACAAGTGAGGTGACTTAGTGGATAAAACAGATAGCCCAGTCTAGAGGTATAGCACCCAGGAGGTAGATTGTTATCTTGGTCCAGACAAGACTTCTGACAGGAAGAGGTCAGTACGTCTGGGCGTCATCGGAAACCAGGTTCACTTAATTAAGTGGCTTGTTAGTGGTCCTGTCACGGGAAGTGCCTTAAGGCGTTTTGCGGTTTCCGACAACCAATGTTTGGATAGCACATTTAACACTTCTTTCATATAGAACTAGTCGAACTTACCATTAGTTTTTAGTTCAGTTGCTCGATGTTGTTAGTTGTCTTGTTTTGCAGTTTATTGAATTAAAGTGATTTAAGCTATAGTCAATAACCAGTGATAGCTACTTGAAGTTTTCCAACAGGTTATGGGCACAGTCAGACGCTCCCACAGCGCATGAAGAAAGGCTATAGCTAGATTAAGTATCTAGTGTATCCAATAAGCTAGACTCGAGCTCTCAGAATTGTTGAAACGTCACCACTAACTCGTTTTTGATCGTACCTCAGTTAGCAATGGCAGAATTCAAAACTGTATCGATTGTTCCGTTGAATGGATCGAACTAATCCAACGTGGAAAGTTCAATGCCGAATGGCACTCATGAAAGATGGTCTATGGGTCATTGTGAATGGAACTGAAACTCTTCCTGAAGAGGCTGAGGCAGACAGGTACGCTTGCAGTTTAGGGGCCATAATTAGCGCCACGTGAATTTCCGCGCGCACAATTTTTTTAGCGGGAGAATGTTTTTAGCGGGAGAATCTATAGGTGCCACCGACTTATTGGCGCTTGTCGTTGAGAGAGCCTGAAGTATTAGTTGATACTGACACCATCATCAATTGGTGCAAGCAGCATGGGCGCTCGCTCTATACCTTGTCATGGGTGTCTGATTTCTTTTCCCATTCTGAAAGGTGGGTTGATAGTTTAGCAATATGTTCTTTCGAAATACCCTTATTCAGACCGCTTCTTTTTTCATCTGGGATCTGATCGATCAGATCTTGAATTTTTTCCCTTTGCCGGCCTCCATAACGGGCGAGCTTAATTTAGTGGAGATCGGTCCTTGTCATCCAAATCGAGTGTAGCAGAAGGGATCTCAAGTTTCTCGAGCCAGCCCTTGCAACTTTAACCTATTCACCGTTTAACTTTAACCCATTCACTGGTGAGTACTGGAGAATTGCTTTGTGCAAATGGAGTCTCTTTGCCATACTTTCTCCTCCACACATATTCTATGAGGTACCCTTCCCAGAGGGCCTTGAAGCTTCATTTTCCTCTCGGCATTTGTCCATGTACCCTCGATGGATTTGGGTGTGTGCACCTGTGACAGGGTCAACAAAATGCTGAGAATGGTTTACCATAAGGTGTGTATACCCAACTTGATTGAGACTCGTATAGGCTCTCCACTCATCTGTATGAATCTCTGTGCCAGGAAGCACATACCTCTGGATTACAGGGATGAGCGTGTTGGCATCACGGCAAGGCACAACAGCAAGAAACACTTTATCAGTGCCACGTTCTACTCCTCCTAGGACCCACTTCTCATTCGTGATTCGGCCCCTATTATATTTCCTTTTACCAAATTTAGCTTCGTCAATTTCAACAACAGTGCCTGGACCTCCAAGCATGTCGGGATGACTGTCAAGATATTGGGCACATACCTGTAAAGAGTGAGGGCAATGAAGTATAATGGATTTAATTATATAGCCTTAGCCCTAGTCTAGCCCTACCTCTCGTAGGAAGTGGCACCAGTCAACACCTGTGTGTTCAGCAATCCCAACCCACTTCCTAATCTTAATCTACTGGATTTCCTCTGCCTACAATACAGATAGGTGATCTCTAGGATCTTCTCCAGCGATAGGTGACTGCCTTCAAACCATTAAGCATGACGAATGGACCTCTTCTTTCGGCAGTTTCTGTCTGGGCACCTCCACCTGCAGAAACAGGGTTGTATTATTCTCTGTCTCATGTTTATAGCTGCACTGTACCTGTAGCCATCTGTTTCTGTTGCATTCTCCCATCGCATAGCTCCTCCACACCCATGACAAGGCAAAGAGCGAGCCAGAAGCCCATGCTGCTTGCACCAATTGATGATGGTGTCAGTATCAACTAATACGTCTCTCAAGCGCTTGTAAGACCAATAAGTCAGTGGCAGTCCTATAGATTCTCCCACTAAAAACATTCTCCCGCTAAAAATGTTGTGCGCGGAAATTCACACGGCGCTGGGCTGGGGATCTTGACAGTCGGAGATCAACATCTGGATACTTGTTTCAGATTAGTGGAGTTGCTGTTACTTGGAGAAGTAAGAAACAGTCATGTGTCGCATTGTCCACTGCAGAAGCAGACTATATGGCCCTAGCAAGTGCAGCTCAAGAGGCTATATGGATGAGGCAGCTTACAACTGAGTTGGGAAGTACTCCTACAAAGGCCACCACTATTTATGAAGACAACCAGTCAGCTATATCAGTGACCAAGAACCCACTATATCATGGTCGAGCAAAGCACATCGGAATCAAATACCATTTTATTCGTGACCCAAGTGAGCGAAGGATCTGTAAGGCTCAAATACTGTCCTACGGAAGAAATGATAGCAGACATGCTAACAAAAGGCCTAACTCGCGAACAGTTTTTCAAACTAAGGAAAATGGCTGGAGTTATTGAATCACGTGAACGTTATGCCTGCAAGTGAGGAGGAGTGTTGGAAAGATGCACTCTTGGCACAATATGTTGAACTTGTAGTGTAGACTGATGTGTTAGCTTTGATATATTATCTTTGGGTTACAGTTTACAGTTAGTAATTACAATACCAATGTTTGGATAGCACATTTAACACTTCTTGATATAGCTTTTTTATCTTTAGATTGTATAGAACTAGTACTTACATGTAGTTTTTAGTTCAGTTGCTCGATGTTGTTAGTTGTTGAGATGTTGTCTTGTTTTGCAGTTTATTGAGAAAGTGATTTAAGCTATAGTCAATAACCAGTGATAGCTACTTGAAGTTTTCCAACAGTTTTCTCGCCAGGATTTTTGTAAGGGATATTGACATGTCATCGGTTGAGTCGAGGACTAATACACCATGCCAGTCTGTGGTTTTTGGTTTACTGTGTTTACAGGTTGCACTGGAGTATATAGACTTAATAGTCTCTGCATGTAATCTTACTGCCAAAAGAATAGATCTCTCGGTGTGCTTTATAATGGAATAAAATATTGGAGTAAAAGTCCCTGATATGATGGCTCTGAGATTTAAATTGCTGGAAAATGTAACTCAGGCATCCTGTTTGCTGATGAGTGTGGCAATTGCTCTTCTGGAGAGCCAAACTATTACTCTACATGAGTGATATAGTGAATGGAACTTTTGAATTTTGAGATAAAAGCTGAAATCATTAAATTTCAACACAACATAACATATGCACCAGAAATAATATCACGTGACTTAATAATATTGATTTGAATCCACAGACCCTACATATAAGCTATCCACCTCTGCACTAATAACCTCCTCCCTCCGAAAGTCCAAGATTTGGTGGTCCTGTTTTGTGTGGATTAATTAATATGTTGTGGACCTAATACATTGTGCAATGTTAGGCAAGCAGCAAAGAGAAACTCAAGCTGCTATGATGCTGCTGATGATATGGCTCACAAGAACCTGGTAATGGACATAGCTACAAGTATTTGTTTTGGCCGAAGAATGTCACTCACCAAAATAATTCAATTTCATCCAATGAGGATTTAGTAATAGTGATGAGTTTGGTGCCATTGCAGCACATTGAGATTCCAGTCGAGTTTCTACTTCCTGATTTTCAAGTTCAAGAGAGCACTCCTGCACTCATGTATGATGTCAGTGTAATGCACTGAAGCACATTTGCAGAGATATGTCAAGAGTTTTCCTTCGCTACAACCCCCAGATCAGTGTGATGGAATAACTAGACATAGAGTTTGACCAAATATTGTACATTTTTTCCCTTTTAGTGGAAAAAATTATGAAAGATAATGTGGTATATAAGTAGTTGTCATACAAGTTAAATAAATAGCATCCCAGTATCCAGTATATGTATCATTGCATTAAAAAAAAATAGGGACCCATTATTAAAGACCCATTATTAAAGACCCATTATTAAAGAAGATCCATCATTAAAGGAATAATTCCAGTAAATTTATTTGGATTCTGAAGCAGCTACAAGAATGGCCCTTAGAGCCACCAGATCTGGTATGTCATTATTCTTAAAAAAATAATTTATACAATGATTGGATTGTGCTAATTAATGTGGTCATTATAGTTTAAGGTATTCATATATGTGTATATATATATATACTTACATTGTGATGTAGGCATTTAAGTTGACCTGTTTCTCAGAGCATTCCAATGTGATACTATGTGGCCTGCACCTTGCAAGATTTGTACCAGCTATGTTGATGAAATTTCTATTAGGCTATGGTTCAGATAATTGCTGAAGTTTTGAAAATGGATCTGGTGATTGCTAATGATTTATGCAGAGAAGGGAACACCCAAACTCTTCAAGCTTCTTCAGTCAATTTGTTGTACTTTTGTTGCTAATGAATTTTTCTCCTTTTTTGTTTTCTGATCCATGAAACTTGATATGTGCAGAAAATAATATTTTAACGTGAACTAGAGAGGGCTTCCTCGACACTCGAAAGTTCATCCTCAAAATATGAGATATGGACCACTCAAAACAGTGTATATAAATGTGTATATAATAGTTAACTAGTTTATGCCAGAATGGCATACAAAGGCTCAGTGAAAAGTTTATACCAGCTATATAATTATGATGAATGTAATTTGGACATACATGGTTGGTCGGCTACAAGTACTATGTATTAATAATTATAGGAGGGAAAAGTTGGTGAGAAAAAATAAAGTGAGAGAAATGTTAAAGACAATATGTGGGGCAAGTACAATGAGGTTGGAGGTGTCTATAATTATAACAAGTGGCCGCATATATGTATGGTGTGATTTTTTCTTCCTCTTCCTCCTTGTTCAGGACTGATGTCAATAGCAATAAAAATGCACTAACAAAAGCAGATGAGTACATGTGTGCACATAGAGGGATTTTATGCTTCACATAGAATTGCATTAGCCTTGTATATATATACAACATTAAGCTACCTCACTCACCAAGTGTAATGTCACTCCTGTGTGGCTAGAGAGTTAGTCTCATGAAATTGAAATTGAGAGAGTCAGAAACAGTGAACCTAGAAGTAAGCAGAGTTTGCTTACATGACCAAGATTAGTGAAGGAAGGAGCTGCTGTCCATGACATGAAACCAAAATTGCATTGGAGATTGTCAATTAAAAAATAGGATGAATTAAAAAATGTACATAACTAAAATGTTCGACATGCATGCATGATTTTCCTGGATAGTTATATATATATCCATGATTATAGAAGCCAGCACTATCTACATTCATCAGTTGTAGCTGAGCTATAATAAGTACTTCCATTATACTGGCATAATAGGTAAAAAAATTTACTGGGACAAAGTTCTCACTGTAGCCTAAAAAATGTCCATTTCACTGTCTTTAGTGAGCAACAAGACAGTGAGTGCACTACAAGAATACTTAGAATTATCTCGTATGCTGCAGAACAATAATCAAATTTTAATTTTCTCCACATAAGCTTTTTCATCTTTTACAATACTTCCCATCAACTAATTTTGAGCGTAATAAGTACCTAATAGACAAGCATAATGGGTAAGTACTAAAAAGTAGTATAATAGCATCTCATAAGCACAAGACTTCAAAACCAGGTTTAAATTATATGTTAACACCTTCATCTGGATTAAAAGGCTTGTAGCTAGCCCACTTCAATGGGTGGATTACAAATTGAAGTGGGTTGTAAAATGTCAATGTAAACAAGGCTGCAGGTATATAACATGACGTGGAAATGCACACCTTTCACAAGAACAAAGTGGGAGTGCCGCAAAGGTCTTGGCAAGTGTTGCACGGAACACTCTGTTTTTTTGACCAAAAAAAATGACCCAATTCTTTTTTGGACTGACACTGCATCATCACTGTTGCATCATTGCAATGCTGTTTTGTGCTGCTGGTAGCAAGTAATTGGTGTCATGGCCAATGTTGGCATAATTATATTTGTCACAATTTGACTGTTTGCATGTGCAGTTTGTGCAAGAACTTTATTTTAACCCAAAAATTGAAATCTCATTTTTTAGTTGGTAGACTGCCAGGTTATAGCACACAAGCAACAAGGGGGGCTGTATGTTAGATGGAGGGATTTGGGAAGGTCTTTCACAGGGAATTCAGAACTCCCATCCTTACCTTTCACTATTCATCCTTGCCACACAGATATTGAACATGTACTCTTATGGCTCGTGTTAATCACAAACTCATGAAAAGATTCACTTTTGGCAACACTTGAATGCCATACCTAATTGGATCGCTTGGCATGACAGGACCCCAGGTTACCCAAATCCCTAGTGATATGGGGACAGGTCAGTAATTTGGGGGAGTCCCCATTTTTTTCAGTCAAAATTGTAAAATCAACACGTTTCTCCACAATGAACTTGTAATTTCTGGTGAAGGCATCTATATAGCCAAATTATAGAAAGTTATTCCATATATCAACTGAGAGTTCATTGAGACTTTTAGTTTTAACACTATTTACTAAAACACTATTTACTAAAAAGGCAAAAAAAAAAAAAGACAAAGCAAGTTTAATTTAAAAAATTATAATAATAATTTAAGGTCAGTTTAAAGACATATTTTTGGTTTTTAAACTTTTCACCAAACCCTCTATAAATTTACATTGAGCTAAACTGACGAGGCAGGGTCCAAGAAGCGAAATTGATCTGGCCAAACCAAAATGACATGCCACAAGATTGTAGTTGTGATGAGTCTGGGATGAAAAATCAATGAATGTAGATTGTGGTGATTGCAAATAACCATGTGGTTGAAAGTTAGTATAATAGTCTGGCAATGTAATGGGGTGGATCAAAGATAGAGACTATGGTAATAATAGTAATGGTAGTTAGCTATAGTGTGTAAGCTAACAACATTTATTTATCCTACACTCAGCAAAAATTACATCCAGTATGTCTTCATAGCTTTTGTGGTGCTTAGGACAGTAGGCCATATTTTCCTTGCCTTTCCACTCTGGCATTATGCATTTGCTGTATGTCAGGAAGTGCTGTACCCTGGCTGACCAAGGCTGAACCGAGAACAGTAGAGTATATGAACTAAGTATGTGCTAAGTGGGTGTGAGAGATCAAAGGCATTTTGCATTTGCTTTAGCTTCACCTTATTCACAGCAGGCAATGCATACACCAGAAATCGTTCCAGTTTGCCAATGTTAATGTAATGCAATGACATGACTTCGTATTTATTCTGGTCATATCCGCATAATACAAGAAGATGGAATAATGGAGGGATTAGCAATTATACCAATACTAATAAGGTATTAGTAAGATATCAGCTGACAATTATCGCACCCCTCACAGTGGAGAGAGAAAGAGAGACTATCGTAAGAGCATGATCACTTTCAAAGAGATAGGACAACTGTAGAATAGAATATAACAGCAAGAGGACACTTTGTAAATTTTAATTGAGACTGTTGTGGCACAAAAAGACCCTTCTTCCCCACACTAAGCATCACTTATTAGCACTGTTCACAGAGAGGATACAAGGTTACCCCCACACACACAAACACAACAAGATCCTCAACATAATGGTGTCAATAATGATACAAACTGTTATCGATTTCGGCCTGTGAAAATTTCCTAAAGGCACTAAGCCAAGCTTATTAGCTTTAACTTACACCAACACCTTCATCTTCAGCTGATATTGTTCTCGATTAGCCATAAACCACAGAGTTTCATGGTGGAGGTGGCAGTTTTAGGGTCTGACAAGAGGTTATTTCCTACAGGATTAGCATTTGATGAAATTGTATGTCCAGTGGCAGAATTTTCACTACTTGCTCAGTAGTCTAGTGTAGTTAAAGATGCACGTTCTACATAAACTTATATGGCAAAATACATTCCATCATTATTTATCTTTAGACGTTTGATATTAACCCTCTTCCTACCAGCCTATAGTATTTTTGACTTTATATATCAAGTTTGGTAAGGGATCAATGATTGAAATAAACCACTTTAAAAATGGGGGGGAAATACAAACTGCTTTTTTTCACAAAAGCTGTTCAACGGGAGTAGTTCTTGTTCTAGCTATCTGTGTTGCTATGGCTGGCTGTTCTTTTCCTGGCCTATCTAGGAAGTATGATTTAGACACAGTGGTGTCAATGCTATTTGGCTCCAACTTTTCAGAGGATGATGATATTGACCTCTCGATCCAGAAGCAACAATGCAATATGCTTGTGATGAAGAACAGAGTAATGTCAGGTACATGTTGTAAAATAGTTTGCTAGCTATGTATTATAATATAGAAGGTTCTCAATCACACAGTGCTCTTATTATAGAGGCCAACATGAAAATTCAGGAGAAGAATCTCCTGATGCAAGCAATGCCACTGTCAATGAAGAATCCCCCGATAACACCACTGATACTGACGAGGGCACTAATAGTACCAAGGGTGACAATGCTGGTAAAAGTAGTGATGAGAGCAGAGAAGAGAGTGACAGTTCTTCCAGTGTGTTGTCAACAGGGAAAGCTAGAGGATGGGGCAGAGGTGGTAGTGGAAGAGGGCATAGCAGAAGGTGTAGAGTACAGGGAAGAGGGTGTGGCAGATGAGGAAGAGGGTGTAGTTGGGGAAGAGGGGGTGGTGGATCTGGTGGTGGAAGACCTAAAACAGTGAGCAATGAACCAGGAAGAAACTACTTGCCGATAAAGATACAGCTAGAGTGTCTACTCCAACATTTACACCACATCAAATGCCCGGTCCCAGCGTACCAACAGGTACCACTAGCCCCTTTGATTATTTCTCTCTCTTTTTTTATGCTAAGATAATTGATGAAATATGTGTGAATAACACATATGCAAGCTTTATAAAGTCAAATATCCAAATAGTTATAAATTCTATCCTGAAGATGGCTTGACACGGCTTTCTTTTTATCTATTCATGTCCATAGCTATTTATCTGGGTTTGCATCCAAGGCCTGATTACTTCCCATATTGGTCTATGGATCACTTATTTTCATCTGAATTCATAAAGAGTGTTTATACCAATCAGTCGGAACTGCTTTTCTGTCATCCTTACATTTTTGATATTGACCCAATAACTATTGCTTATTCAGATCGGCTTCGGCTTCAAAAAGTTCGAAATCTTTTAGATCATCTGAATTCAAAATGTCAAGATCACTTTTATCCCCATCAAAATGTATCTGTTGATGAACGGATGGTAAAAAACAAGGGTTGATTCACATGCAAGCAATATATACGGAACAAGCCAACAAAATGGGGGTTCAAACTCTGGGTTCTTGCTGATTCTTCTAATGGATATATATACATGGAATTTTCAAGTTTACCGTGGAAAAGAGGGAGAATCTGTAAGCTCGAATGGTCTGAGTTACGATGTGGTAATGAAGATGTCTGGATTAGAAAAACGGTTATATTGTTTACATGGACAATTTTTATTCATTACCAACACTTTTCAAGGAACTTGTCAAACAGGGATTTGGTGCCGTAGGGACTCAAGACACTACTCGTAAGGGCTGTCCATTTGTTCTGACAGCACAAAAGAAGAAGGTGATGAAGACTTCTTACAAGAGAGGGTATGGGGTGTGGATTCGAGATGGACCAATAGTCTATTTCCTGTGGAAAGATACAAAAGTTGTATGTGAAGCATGCACCATACACACTGGTAATTCAGATCATATGGTGAAGAGGCATGTAAAAAAAAGATGGTGGTGGCTGTGAAGAGGTCAAGGTGTCAATTCCTAACTCTATTTGTGATTACAACAAACAAATGGGAGGGGTTGACCTCTCTGATGAACTTTTACAATACCACCAAACAAGACGGCAAACATCACAAGTATTGGAAGACCTTGATTTATCACAGTGTTGATATTGCAACAACAAATGCTTACCTCCTTCACAGATCATAAATTCCTGTGTCACAGCAATCTAGACATGATCATAGGTCAACATTAGTGAAGGAGTTGCTAAAGGCTGGTTCAACTGAATGGCTTATGTCTTGTCCTGTGGGTCATCCATTTCGATGCAATGCTCGAGCACGACACAGGCTTACCTATGGCCCAACGAAATATTGTGTACTTAAATCTAAGAAGAAATACAAGCGAAGTGACAAGCTTAGTATAAAGTGTGATGTTCCTCTATGCTTCACCCATGATCGTGATTGTTTTCTCAGTGCCATCTTCGCAGTTGTGACACTATACGTGAAAAGTACATTAAAAACTAAAGCATAATTAGCTAACTACCATTGATTTTTCTTATTTAATATATTATATCAAACTGAAATATATTTGAAAATCGCACACAAAAAAAGAAAAATAAAGAAAAAAGTGGTTAGCAGGTTTTGGCACAAAATTTAAATCATCTATGAACAAAGTTGTAATATATCACTTTCAAAATTGACTTTTTCATGAATAATGATCTATCTATGGTCTCGACATTTCAAACTGAAATAATTGAAATTGCAAACATTGTGGCTATATGCATTGTTTTTGTGTGTTAAAATATTCAATCATCTAGGAACATAATTGTAATACATACTTTTCACTAAAATTGAGTATTTCATGGAGTAATGATCAGTTAGAAAGCAGCACTCAAAATGTTGCTATTTTGGTGTTTCTAATCTGGTATATAGGAAGAGGGTCTTTCTCACACTTGTCCATCCATTGTCTTTAGAATGTAGACACCTTCCCCCAGTGATGATGAATGTTTCTTTGTAAAACCCCTCCCTTCCTTTCCTTTTGTTGGGTGTTCTCCACCAAGACTTTGGCACCAGGTTGGAGCTCCTTGTGAGAAAGGCGAACCCTCTTCCCACTCTAGATATTACTTCCTAACAATATAATTCTTCAGAAGAAGTATCAGCACAACTTCTCTTCCAGGTTCGCTTTCTTTGACACCCAGACCTTACTATTGCTTCTCTCTCACAATAGCCTTATCTAGACCAAGTATATAATCAACCAGAGTCTTCTCTCTCTCTCTAGACCTCTGCCTTCCTTTTCTGTATAAGGTAAAATGATTATAATCAACAATAACAAAATGATGTACACGACCACATCTATCAATACAT
Source organism: Cladorhizidae sp. MBARI D1340-BT2 (assembly GCA_028752905.1). Classification (NCBI taxonomy): domain Eukaryota; kingdom Metazoa; phylum Porifera; class Demospongiae; order Poecilosclerida; family Cladorhizidae; species Cladorhizidae sp. MBARI D1340-BT2. The sequence goes on along the minus strand of JAQNBH010000007.1, from coordinate 19,039,772 downwards.
CATTACTCCTATTGTTTTCTACCAAATTATACATTACACAGAGCCAAGTCAGCTCAGTTCTGAGTCTCTCTTCAGTTCATTGAGGAGTTAGTTTGTTGAGGGGCTTTCCTTCTTTCTCCCAGCTTGTAGATTACTCCTTCTCCTCCTCTTTTTTCTTTCGAAGTCTCTTGTTCTTTTATAGGCAGCCGGTTTATCTTGTTTTGTGCCTAGGATCATTCTCCTCAGAGACTGATCTGACCAATCAGGAGTTGCTTTTTCCAACCAATCAGGGGTCTCTGCTGTTGAAGTGGGATGATCCATAGTTGCGGTTTTGGTTCTGAGTTGGTGGGTGTCTCCTGCCACTTGTGGGTGTGTAGTGTCTACCTCCCTCTGACGTGTTTCCCCTCTAACAGCTTCGTCTCTAACAGCTGTCAGGGCTTTCTCTGACACTCCAACCTCCCTCTGATGTGTTTCCCCTCTAACAGCTTCCTCTCTAACAGCTGTCAGGGCTTTCTCTGACACTCCTGTATACAACAATACCTTATGGCTCTGCACATTATCATGTGCCAACAGCACTTACTCCTGTCGAGTGCCTTCTATGATAATGTTCACTCTGTGCCTTGCTAATGTTTCATGAAGCTGTTTCTTTGATTTCATCACTAACACATGTAATTTTTTCAATAATTGCAAAAAATTTTGATTCATTTCATCACAATCTAAACTTTTAAGTAATTCAGAACAATTGGGAGAGAAGGCTGTCAGAGGGAAAGGAGAGAGATAGTACTTGAATATATACACGATAAGCAAATAAGACAGTTTCTAGCTTCTGATCCCAGCCATCATGATCTTCATTAACTAACTTAGACCGTGAATGACTTGGAATCTGATTCAGCCTCTCTGTTAGGCCATTGGTCTGAACAAAATATAAAAAGTTGTAGCTATTAGTGGTTTTACATGATTCACATTATTATGGCCAGTTATAAAATTACTTGGGAATGGTAAGCTGATGTAATTCTGTACTGGTGGCCATCATAGCACTCTGAAGTATGATTACTGTTGTGCGAGAAAACTAAGCTGATGGCTCACGAGACTAAAGGCCAGTGGGATTCCTAATTTCATGAGGGGGTACCTATATTCCTATGATAAAGGGTCCCCAATTTCATGGGGTTCCCCAAAATGTATGGCACCGGTATCAGAGGATATTCTATCCCCCTGGATAAAATGTCTCCCCAGACTGATTTCCCTAAATATCCTAATGAGATATAGTCCCGCCCCCTCCCCCCCACAGGATTAGATGTCCCACTCTTCTTTTCCTCTTTACATGGTGGTGCAGAGTTCGTTGAAGCATCCATGTGTTGATAGCTAGCTTGCAGGCTGATATTAAGGATGGTTGAAACTACCTCTTCAACACTCAAAGATTGAAGAAATTGTGGACTAGATATATATCTGTTATTTCAATCATACCCCAACAGAGTTCGGCTCCTCAAATTGGAATACTGAATGGAAGAAGGTAGTTAGGACAGCTGAAGAGAGCAAGAGAGTGATGGAGAGTTGTCACACCAATGCTGAAGGTAGGCTAATGTAATGCACATTTGGTGGATTTAGTGGGCAGGTCAATATGCAGGCGTGGAATGACCTCTCCTACTCTAATGTTACTATAATGTGGAATGTGCCTGTAGCATTATGTAAAGTTATATCATGCGCATCCAGAGAGAACTAATACTTGAGCATCAGCAAGAGGTTGTAGCTATATGCTGAGAGAGAGGATAAAATGAACTGGAGTTATATTTTTAATCAACACTGGGAGGACACTTGGTATGGGATAAAATGATTTTATTGGGCTTCAGTGACTTCAGACATTCGTCAGCACGTCAGATGTGATATTTGTCAAATACGCAGATGTAATACTTGTCAGGTATGCGATAATGCAAAATTCATTCATATCCGATTCTTGTTATCAAAGGGCAATCTTTATGGTTTCGACTTTTGTGACGATCTTTCTCGTGGACAGATGGAGTTAGCTTTGCCTCTGAGCCTAAGGAAGCTTCTCAATCATGGATGGTGCCAAGCACTAGCAGAATAAGGCAACTATATTTGATTTATTTTGAATAGCTAGCTAGTTTGTCTTGTAGAGCTAAGGCATGGCAGTAAGGGAATTCATAAACTGTTTTAGAGACTTAACTAGAAATGGTCAAGTTTTGTCTGCTGATTTGAGTTGATGTTGGTTCTAATTTATGTTGTCTGTGGGTTTGGTCAAGTTGATAATAGCGAATGAATCTGGTAAAGTATGGTTGTTTAGTAATCAAAAATGTTGCTAGCTAATTGCTACAGATTCCCCGATGCATCAACATAATCTGTGTTCTTGGCAAGTTGTTGTCTGACTACAACAGGAGTTCTCTCTCTTGTGTCCAAGCCATCATGCCTTTTCTCCTCTCAAGTAAAGATTGATAATCAAGGTAACAGGTTTATTTATATTTTCTCTCACATTTTTTCACACACACTCACACTCACACACACTCACACACACACACACATACACACTCTTCTGCCAGTGGCGGGTGCAGTCATCATCTTTCCAGTGTGATAAAGGCAAACAGAGCATAGGCAAACTATTGCATCAGCAAAAGGTCTCCTTGTCACTTTTGGGAACGATTCCCTGTGAAATGGAAATGTATTCATTTTACAATGATTATTATATACTCACACAATATTGTGGACCCCTATTTTAAAATGGGATCTCCCACAGGGGTTCATGCAGGATTTTTCTGTAGGTGGGGGGGGGAAGGGAACCACAACTAGACTGGAATACGCCCATTTCATGGCCACACCCACTTTCATGCCATGTGAAGTGAATTACAATTGTAATGACTTCTGTAGCTAAAGATAATGTAGTATTGCATATTCTTAAAATATTTCATTTTGGATTCTCTAGAAGTTGTATATACTATGACTTTAAGAACTATTGTCTGAATGGAAATTTTTCAGGAGGCACTTCGCAAAGAAAAGGAGGTGATGATGCATTCGAAGAAGCTAGCAAAACCTCCTAGCATGCAAGATGTAATACAGTCAATCGAAGCTACTGAAGCATATGAAGGCATATTTACAAACCTTTGCCCTCCTTCATATCATTTTGGTCTTGCTAATTGAAACTGCAACAGGGAGCGTTTCAGTGACATGAAAATGATCAAGACCAGGCTTAGGAATTGCCTAGTATCAGATTGTAACCTTCTAGGTTAATGAAGATTGCCATAGAGGGACCAGAACTGATGAATGTGAAATTTGAAGAAATTCTTGATGTTTAAAAAAAAACTAACAAAAGAATTAATCTTTAATTAGTTGCACTGAGTAATAATACACATACTAGCACAATCAATATTTTGTTTTCCTCTCATGGCATTTAATTATAAATTTGATCTAAGCGGGTGGGGGGGGGGGGGGGGGGGGGAGGGGGGAACTTGGGTTAGGGGATATCCCCCCTTCACCACACCCCACACCCGTATGAAACCCTGCCCCCCAAAACAAAGTTTATGTTGCTTCTTAATGTTGTAAAATAATGCTGATTTTGACCCTACCTCGAGCGTGCTGAATCCTCACGAAGTTAAAGCGTGGAGCTTACATGACATCAAACAATAGAAACAAGTACAAAAATGTTTTATGCAAAAACAAACAAATTAAATTGTTGACTATTTAAAAAAGGAAAGAATATCTTGAGACACCCCCCCCCCACATAGACAAATAAATACTGATGAAGACACACCTAATTAGATGACTCTTTATCACTTGAAATAAGACCCTGTACCACCAGATAAAGATGTACATAATTCTGTACATAATTAAATGGTAAAGAGTCATTAATTAGTGTGGTCTGCATGACTATTTTAGAATTGTCTATGTGGGTGTGGTCTAAAGCGATATCCTTCCTTTTTTGACTAGTCAACCAAGTATAGTTTGTTTGTTGGGGGTGGGGGGGAAGGAAGGGGGCTTATCGAAACTCCTTCCCTACAAGCCTGCTTCAGTAACAAAAATGGTGGTAAATTTTATGATTAGTATATAAGTAATCCTGAGTAATATCTTGTAGGAGACTGCTTGACTAATAAATAAAAGTATAGTATGGATTAACAAAGACAAGAACAAGGCAAAAACAAACCAAATGAAACAACACATGTTTATAGAATAATGCAGACCAGAAATCTGTTGCTGTTTATTATTTTGATGGTTAGAGAATTCTATAAAGATAGTATGTACTCGTAGGTAAGTTCTTGACAAATCATAATAATATTATATATACATGTATCAGGGATGCAGTAGTGTGACCTAAGCACGTCTGAAGTAAAAAGGCAGTGTAGTCAAGACGCAGGGAAAAAATGCACGTCAGCTCAAGTATGCTGTTACCAAGTCCTGAGGAGTCTGTAGCTGATCTTCGGCTGTGTTTTTTTTGTGGAGTTCTCCTATATATGCAACTGTTACTATATAAAACCGTGTATGTGCCAGTCAACAATAGTAGCTACGAAGTATGGTATAAATATTTATGCGATATTTGTATATGTAATGGACAACATGGTGTACATAGATAGGTACAGTCAATAGCAATAAGATGTTGCATGCAGTGATTTCTGTAGTGTACCACACCAATAAAAAGTTAAAAACTGTTTTAAAAAACCTTGGAAACTCAAAAGCTCTCTTTCAATTCTCCACTGCTCAGCAGAAACAACAACAAAACAAAACAAACAAACAAGAAACAAGTCAACTTGACTGTCATAAAGGAATGGAAACAAGACTAGATCCATCTACACACCATAACCAACTATATAGCTAGATGACCCTTTCCCCCTACCAAATCTATTTTAGTAATCGGTGTATATCAGGGGTAACCTGGAGGGCTGGAATGTTTGGGGAAGTGGTAAGTTGAGTGGATGTATATACATAAACTCCAAGGGGGAAATCCGATGTTCATTTTTCACTTTTAAAAGTACAAAATAACATCCCAGAATGTGTAATTGAGAATGCTCCTGGGCATTACTCTTTCTGAATGTGTGACCTAATGGTGAGGGTATTTTTGGTTTTAATTTTCATAATTACACTACAAACATGAACTTCATTCTGGAGAGAGAGTCCATGAAGTTTATTCTCAAAGGGGGCCATGCCCCTGAACCGGTTAAAAATCCATTTTGGTTGGTTGTGGTATATATAGACGAGTATATTATATTCCATCATGTTTTGACAGCAATTATAATACTATGTGAAGTGAGTTCTACTTCATTTCTGCACTGTGCTAACTTGCTATATAATAACTGGTGCAACTAACTATACCTAATGGCATGTATTTTGGTTCAGCATTGTGTGCAGTAACAAGTACATGCACTTTTATTTCTCAATTCCATGGTTCCATTATTTTTCTTCGGTATTGTAGTTATGAGGTACTTCTATCATTGCCTTATAATTATAATTATACTAGTAACAACATTTATGTATATATGTGACTGTGCTGATAGTGGTACTCAACATAATCACAGCATCATAATGACATTTCTAGCCCCTGGTCAAACTACTGGCACTGGCCATAACCCAAACTACTGCCCTTGTCCTAACCTTAGCTACTGCCTCTATCCTAGCTACTGCCTGGTCCTAATCCTAGCTACTACCCTGGCCAAAACCCTAGCTACTGTCCTGATCCTAACCTTAGCTACTGCCTCTACTGCCTGGTCCTAACTTTAGGATCCTAATCCTAGCTACTATATACCCTGGCCAAAACCCTAGCTACTGTCCTGATCCTAACCTTAGCTACTGCCCTGGTCCTAACCTTAGCTACTGCCCTGGTCCTAACTTTAGCTACTTCCCTGGCTATAACCCTACCCACTGCTCTGGTCCTAACCATAGCCACCGCCCTGGCCCTAACCCTAGCTACTATCCTGTTGCCCTCACCCTAGCCACTGTCCCTAACCTTAGTTACTGCCTGTCCCTAACCCTGGCTACTGTCTTGGCTCTAGCCCTTCCCTAGCCATAGCCCTAATCACTGCCCTGCCTTAACATTATAACCCTGGTCCAAATCCTAACTACTGCCATGGTCCTAACCTGGCTACTGCCACGGTCCTAACCCTAGCTACTGCCACGGTCCTAACCCTAGCTACTGCCACGGTCCTAACCCTAGCTACTGCCACGGTCCTAACCCTAGCTACTGCCATGGTCCTAACCCTAGCTACTGCCATGTTCTTAACCCTAGCTACTGCCATGGTCCTAACCCTAGCTACTGCCATGGTCCAAATTCAGGGCGTTTACCTAGGTTTTTATTTTTTATTCTGCTTTTTTTTTAAACGAGAACCTTTGGTCCAGGGAGTTAGTCGATGGCTAAAATCAGGTCTTCATTAGCCACCACAAGGTAGAAAACCCAGTTGAACCTTATATATAGATTATGTGTGGAATGAGACATACCATAATTATGACCATTGCTATTACATATCACAAGTTGAACCTTAGATATATATAATATTATATATATTATAGAATATATATGTGTGTAAAAAAAGTTGAATGGGACATATATACCATAATTATGATCATTGCTATCATATATCACAACTTGTATAAACTGGAATAAAATTTCTACGACCTACAGAAGTGTGCTACTAAATCACAGTCTTGGCCATCTCCTTGAGTGACTGCATGGAGAGGCCTTTTGGCAAGCTCTGACTGCTTAGCCACATTTCTGCCTTGAGAGCCACCAGCTCCCACTCGTCCTTCTGCTGAGCATAGCGACTTTCAAGGCAAACCAACCCAATAATGGTGGCCCAAACTTCTTCAGGCAAATTGGCTGGGCGCTTTGTTTTAGCTTCTGTCTTCTTCTGCAAGAACTTGTCACAAAGATCTCCTAGCAACCAATGCCCATTGGCTTGCTGAAGTGAAATAAGAGCTGTCAGATCACACTGAGCCTCTCCTCCTGTACTTGTCTGCCTCGGTTGAGCCATAAAATCTGACATGCTGTCAGATTGAATTTGAGAGGATGCACCTTCAAGGGATGCAAATTTTTTACTTGTTGGGGGTCCACGTGATCCAAAGGTTGGAGGTGGACATGATGGCATGCCACCTGGTGGAGGTGGACATGATGCCATGGCACCTGGTGGAGGTGGAGGTGGACATGATGGCATGCCACCTGGTGGAGGTGATCCCCCAAAAGCAGATTGTGGAGCTGAAAATGACATGTAATTTGAGGAGGTAATTTTATGTGAGTAAGCAGGAGCTGGTGCAGAAGTCCATCCTTCTCCTCCTTCCCATCCTACTTCTCCTCCTCGCACTCCTCCTCCTCCTCCACCTCCTCCCCATCCTCCTCCACCTCCTCCCCATCCTCCTCCTCCTCCTCCTCCACCTCCTCCTCCTCCTCCTCCTCCCCATCCTCCTCCTCCAAAGCCCAAATTGCCAAAAACTGGCATCCCTTGCTGAGCCATAGTTGCAGTGACATCAAACAAGGTTATGGCACCCTCTATGGGCCGGTTTTGCTCCACATCTACTGCCACAAAGGCCGTGTGCTTGGAGATCACGCCCGACTCGATGCTGAGATTGGTGCATTCCTTCTCCCTCTCGTGGGTAAGCGAAGTGGAGCTCCACCCCTTCCCGGCTGCCCAGTCACTGAGGAGAGACTTGGCTGCGAGCTGGTGGACTACGGGCATGTCAAATCCAGTGGATGATTCCAGTTGATCTTCGCCCTTTATTGGAGGGGCAGGAATATCAAAGGAAGCTGTGTGTGTAATGGACTTGCCAGATATCTGACCTTTGAGCGATGCAGTTCCCTGGACTCCAGATTGAAGTGGGTTGTCTGAAGTAGCCTTGCTCTTGAGAATGCCGTAGATGACAATTTTATCTCCATTGAAGACGGTGGGGATGTTGCTGGGTGCTTGGAATGCTTCAAAGCCTGAGGGGAGGTTGAAGTGGACTTCCAGTTCAGTCACAGATGGCTGTAGTGCTCGTTTCAAACTGCCAATAACCTGAGGTGCACAGAGAAAGGGTTAAAGTAGTCACATGAAACTAGAGATTTGGACGACTAATTTCTACAGTAAGAATGTTTTGAATATCAGTTTTCCTACGAGGGAAGGAAGTTGATATTCAGTGCACTCTTTCCATATAAGTAAATAAAAGTTTAGAAAAACCTCGAGGGAAATTTAAGAGGTCATCATTACACAATCAGGATCTCACACGAGGGGTGGGAGGGGATATCCACCTATCGCAATCTTCTAAACCATCGCAGGATTCTCCGGATATGCTATGAAAGTTGTCAACTAATGGACTGGGATTAGTTTTTGCCAGTGCATAACAGCCAACACATCTAAGACTTTAAAGTCGTAGAAGTGCAGACGTACATACATGATCACAGAATTTTGAAGTAAGTATCCTGGAGGTGTCTAGTAAGGGTGACTGACTATACAACAACATCCGTCCTATAATCAGTGCTGAGCTACAGCTAGAGGGTCAGAGCTGAAGCCTGGGATAGTCCAGGGTTAGGGCATGCCAGGGTATTCTAGGGCTAGTTCCGGTATTCCAAGATCATGCTGTAGAGTTGGTCATCTCCATTAGGGACACCCCGAGATAGTCCCATGTATCCAAGACTATAGAAGGTCCTAGGAAAGATTGTGACAGTACTGGACATCCCTCCAAAAACTGTGCTTGTAGTGACTCTGGAGTAAAAATAATACAAGAACATAAAAAAAAATTAAAAAAAATTAGACGACTTGTCAAGGAGCACAATCCTTTACCATAGAAACCATTTACATCAATATTTTTAAAGAAGTATGATATTAGTGAACATAATTTTAATGGTAAAGGGTCATCTGGTTGTGGTCTACATGGTGGGTGTGGTTTCATATATTTTTGTTCTATTTCCATTTTGTGTGTCTGTTTTGTTGTTGTTTCAGTCAGTTTCTTGTTGTACAGTATAGTAGTCAGTACACTGCATATACTAGTGTTGTACAGTATAGAAGTCAGCACACTGCATATACTAGTGTTGTACAGTATAGTAGTCAGCACACTGCATATACTAGTGTTGTACAGTATAGAATTCAGCACACTGCATATACTAGTGTTGTACAGTATAGAAGTCAACACACTGCATATACTAGTGTTGTACAGTATAGTAGTCAGCACACTGCATATACTAGTGTTGTACAGTATAGAAGTCAGCACACTGCATATACTAGTGTTGTACAGTATAGAGTCAGCACACTGCATATACTAGTGTTGTACAGTATAGTAGTCAGCACACTGCATATACTAGTGTTGTACAGTATAGAAGTCAGCACACTGCATATACTAGTGTTGTACAGTATAGAGTCAGCACACTGCATATACTAGTGTTGTACAGTATAGTAGTCAGCACACTGCATATACTAGTGTTGTACAGTATAGAAGTCAGCACACTGCATATACTAGTGTTGTACAGTATAGAAGTCAGCACACTGCATATACTAGTGTTGTACAGTATAGAAGTCAGCACACTGCATATACTAGTGTTGTTGTACAGTATAGAAGTCAGCACACTGCATATACTAGTGTTGTACAGTATAGTAGTCAGCACACTGCATATACTAGTGTTGTACAGTATAGAAGTCAGCATACTGCATATACTAGTGTTGTACAGTATAGTAGTCAGCACACTGCATATACTAGTGTTGTACAGTATAGAAGTCAGCACACTGCATATACTAGTGTTGTACAGTATAGAAGTCAGCACACTGCATATACTAGTGTTGTACAGTATAGAAGTCAGTACACTGCATATACTAGTGTTGTACAGTATAGAAGTCAGCACACTGCATATACTAGCGTTGTACAGTATAGAAGTCAGCACACTGCATATACTAGTGTTGTACAGTATAGTAGTCAGCACACTGCATATACTAGTGTTGTACAGTATAGAAGTCAGCACACTGCATATACTAGTGTTGTACAGTATAGAAGTCAGCACACTGCATATACTAGTGTTGTACAGTATAGTAGTCAGCACACTGCATATACTAGTGTTGTGCAGTATAGTAGTCAGCACACTGCATATACTAGTGTTGTACAGTATAGAAGTCAGCACACTGCATATACTAGTGTTGTACAGTATAGAAGTCAGCACACTGCATATACTAGTGTTGTACAGTATAGTAGTCAGCACACTGTATATACTAGTGTTGTACAGTATAGAAGTCAGTACACTGCATATACTAGTGTTGTACAGTATAGAAGTCAGCACACTGCATATACTAGTGTTGTACAGTATAGAAGTCAGCACACTGCATATACTAGTGTTGTACAGTATAGTAGTCAGCACACTGCATATACTAGTGTTGTACAGTATAGTAGTCAGCACACTGCATATACTAGTGTTGTACAGTATAGAAGTCAGCACACTGCATATACTAGTGTTGTACAGTGTAGAAGTCAGCACACTGCATATACTAGTGTTGTACAGTATAGTAGTCTGCACACTGCATATACTAGTGTTGTACAGTATAGAAGTCAGCACACTGCATATACTAGTGTTGTACAGTATAGTAGTCTGCACACTGCATATACTAGTGTTGTACAGTATAGTAGTCTGCACACTGCATATACTAGTGTTGTACAGTATAGAAGTCAGCACACTGCATATACTAGTGTTGTACAGTATAGAAGTCAGCACACTGCATATACTAGTGTTGTACAGTATAGAAGTGAGCACACTGCATATACTAGTGTTGTACAGTATAGAAGTCAGTACACTGCATATACTAGTGTTGTACAGTATAGTAGTCAGTACACTGCATATACTAGTGTTGTACAGTATAGTAGTCAGCACACTGCATATACTAGTGTTGTACAGTATAGAAGTCAGCACACTGCATATACTAGTGTTGTACAGTATAGAAGTCAGCACACTGCATATACTAGTGTTGTACAGTATAGAAGTCAGCACACTGCATATACTAGTGTTGTACAGTATAGTAGTCAGCACACTGCATATACTAGTGTTGTACAGTATAGAAGTCAGCACACTGCATATACTAGTGTTGTACAGTATAGAAGTCAGCACACTGCATATACTAGTGTTGTACAGTATAGAAGTCAGCACACTGCATATACTAGTGTTGTACAGTATAGTAGTCAGCACACTACATATACTAGTGTTGTACAGTATAGTAGTCAGCACACTGCATATACTAGTGTTGTACAGTATAGTAGTCAGCACACTGCATATACTAGTGTTGTACAGTATAGAAGTCAGCACACTGCATATACTAGTGTTGTACAGTATAGAAGTCAGCACACTGCATATACTAGTGTTGTACAGTATAGTAGTCAGCACACTGCATATACTAGTGTTGTACAGTATAGAAGTCAGCACACTGCATATACTAGTGTTGTACAGTATAGTAGTCAGCACACTGCATATACTAGTGTTGTACAGTATAGAAGTCAGCACACTGCATATACTAGTGTTGTACAGTATAGTAGTCAGCACACTGCATATACTAGTGTTGTACAGTATAGAAGTCAGCACACTGCATATACTAGTGTTGTACAGTATAGTAGTCAGCACACTGCATATACTAGTGTTGTACAGTATAGAAGTCAGCACACTGCATATACTAGTGTTGTACAGTATAGAAGTCAGCACACTGCATATACTAGTGTTGTACAGTATAGTAGTCAGCACACTGCATATACTAGTGTTGTACAGTATAGTAGTCAGCACACTGCATATACTAGTGTTGTACAGTATAGAAGTCAGTACACTGCATATACTAGTGTTGTACAGTATAGAAGTCAGCACACTGCATATACTAGTGTTGTACAGTATAGAAGTCAGCACACTGCATATACTAGTGTTGTACAGTATAGTAGTCAGCATACTGCATATACTAGTGTTGTACAGTATAGTAGTCAGCACACTGCATATACTAGTGTTGTACAGTATAGAAGTCAGCACACTGCATATACTAGTGTTGTACAGTATAGAAGTCAGCACACTGCATATACTAGTGTTGTACAGTATAGTAGTCAGCACACTGCATATACTAGTGTTGTACAGTATAGAATTCAGCACACTGCATATACTAGTATTGTACAGTATAGAATTCAGCACACTGCATATACTAGTGTTGTACAGTATAGAAGTCAGTACACTGCATATACTAGTGTTGTACAGTATAGTAGTCAGTACACTGCATATACTAGTGTTGTACAGTATAGTAGTCAGTACACTGCATATACTAGTGTTGTACAGTATAGTAGTCAGCACACTGCATATACTAGTGTTGTACAGTATAGTAGTCAGCACACTGCATATACTAGTGTTGTACAGTATAGAAGTCAGCACACTGCATATACTAGTGTTGTACAGTATAGTAGTCAGCACACTGCATATACTAGTGTTGTACAGTATAGAAGTCAGCACACTGCATATACTAGTGTTGTACAGTATAGTAGTCAGCACACTGCATATACTAGTGTTGTACAGTATAGAAGTCAGCACACTGCATATACTAGTGTTGTACAGTATAGTAGTCAGCACACTGCATATACTAGTGTTGTACAGTATAGTAGTCAGCACACTGCATATACTAGTGTTGTACAGTATAGTAGTCAGCACACTGCATATACTAGTGTTGTACAGTATAGAAGTCAGCACACTGCATATACTAGTGTTGTACAGTGTAGAAGTCAGCACACTGCATATACTAGTGTTGTACAGTATAGTAGTCAGCACACTGCATATACTAGTGTTGTACAGTATAGAAGTCAGCACACTGCATATACTAGTGTTGTACAGTATAGTAGTCAGCACACTGCATATACTAGTGTTGTACAGTATAGAAGTCAGCACACTGCATATACTAGTGTTGTACAGTATAGTAGTCAGCACACTGCATATACTAGTGTTGTACAGTATAGTAGTCAGCACACTGCATATACAAGTGTTGTACAGTATAGAAGTCAGCACAATGCATATACTAGTGTTGTACAGTATAGAAGTCAGCACACTGCATATACTAGTGTTGTACAGTATAGAAGTCAGTACACTGCATATACTAGTGTTGTACAGTATAGAAGTCAGCACACTGCATATACTAGTGTTGTACAGTATAGTAGTCAGCACACTGCATATACTAGTGTTGTACAGTATAGAAGTCAGCACACTGCATATACTAGTGTTGTACAGTATAGTAGTCAGCACACTGCATATACTAGTGTTGTACAGTATAGTAGTCAGCACACTGCATATACTAGTGTTGTACAGTATAGTAGTCAGCACACTGCATATACTAGTGTTGTACAGTATAGAAGTCAGCACACTGCATATACTAGTGTTGTACAGTATAGAAGTCAGCACACTGCATATACTAGTGTTGTACAGTATAGAAGTCAGCACACTGCATATACTAGTGTTGTACAGTATAGTAGTCAGCACACTGCATATACTAGTGTTGTACAGTATAGTAGTCAGCACACTGCATATACTAGTGTTG